>NC_061160.1:4929487-5059487 GCF_022113875.1 Hydra vulgaris | reverse complement strand
CTGCTACATCAACTGAGGGTTTGGGATGGGGAAGCAATTGTTTTATTTATCATTCTTTTATTTTTTTTTCTTCTTTTTAAAAAAAAAACGGTATAGCTTAAGGTAAGCAGAAAAAGTAAGCAAATGCTTATCAAAACATGCATTAGTAAGTATATATATATGTATATATATATATATATATATATATATATGTATATATATATATATATATATATATATATATATATATATATATATATATATATATATATATATGTATATATATATATATATATATATATATATATATATATATATATATATATATATATATATATATATATATATACAGGGGCTATTCTAGGAAAAAAATCTGGGCGGCAGGGGAGAAATTAGGCAGAAATATCTCCAAATTTTTTTGCGAAAAAAAAACAATATTTGTCCTAAAAAAAAAATGTCCTTAAATTTTAATTTGGGTAGCGCCCAAATACGGTCATTTATTTAAATTTATAAAATAATGTTTTTGTTATATAAATTTTGATTAAAAAAAAATACTCTGAAAAATTATACTTATATCTAGAAAGAGTAAATTTGACATTAATCCAAGTAATTTAAAATGGAAGTAAATAACATTGACAAGATAGTTAACATTGATCAGTGGATAAAAGAGAATGAAAATAATTTTTGTCCTCCTGTGTGCAATGCTATTATGTATTTTTTTAATTTTAAAAACTTTTTTTGCACAGGCTTATATTTTTGTATGTTTTGTAATTTTATATTTTTTTGTTTTTACATTTTATTTTTTTTAATTTTTGAATAAATTATTTTAATAACTTTTTTGACAGGGCTGAAGGTTTTTTAAAGATTATGTTTATTGGAGGTCCCAACACCCGGAAGGATTACCATTTAGAACAAGGAGAGGAGGTAATTTATGATTTAAAAAATCGATGATAGAAAATCGTTGATATAAAAAATTAACTCAAATTTTTTTTTTTATATCCTAAGGCTGACTACCCAATGCAACATGTTAATGCAACAACTTTATTTTTAACTCTGTCCTTTTTAAATTCTATTTACAACTTTTATACATAAACAAAAATTCTTAAGGGTGTAATTATATACAAAAATAGCTTATAACTAGCAGTACATCAATTACATCAATTAACTTAATATTATTATTATTATTATTATGACAAAAATAGTCATAAACATAGCATTAAAATTTCGTGAGAAGCAGGTGCAGCTTACTTTTTGTGTTACCGTTGTCGGTGTTGCATTGTACCATAATACCAATAGTAACGAACATATTTGTGCCCACGGAGCTGTTCATTTTACTGTGCGGTTGTTACGCTCCACAATCCTGTTTCCTGATGATCTATATGCACATATGTTTGAAAATTCACTGGATATAAATACTGCTCTTATATCTATCAAAAGTTCTTGTGGTGGGCCATGCTCCCTAAATATGTATTCCAATTGACTTCCTGCACTTTTGGTATCTCCGCAAGGCAACTTTCTCCAAACTGCAAACCAACTTGGTTTAACAAAGGTTTAATGCACCAAATGATTTACAACTTTTTTAGAGCCCCTAAAGATTGTTTTTGAAACATATTTTTCTTTTTTGCTTCCAACGTGTGTACTCTTAAGTAGTTTAATGCATCCTATAAATTGATCTCAAATATTTTCACATGAGCTCATAGCTTCTTTAAAGTTTTACCTGGCAATCCAGTTATGAACGTTCTTAGCAATAATTCTTTGCTTTAAATATTGGCTATTCATTTTCGCCATGGATGCCATACTGCCAAAATAGCTTTTTAATATGACAACTTTTTTTACTTTTATTTTTAATTCTGCTCTTTTTAAATTCTATTTACAACTTTTATACATAAACAAAAAAGAGTGTGTAATTATATGTAAAAATAGCTTATGACTAGCAGTAATAAATTACATAAACTTAATAATATTATGAGAAAAACAGTCATAATTATAACAATAAAATTTTATAAAGATTAGCCATTATCACAAAAAAAAAAAATAAAAAAAAATACATATATATATATATATATATATATATATATATATATATATATATATATATATATATATATATATATATGTATAATATATATATGTATATATATATATATATATATATATATATATATATATATATATATGTAACAAAATATATATATATATATATATGTAACAAAAGTATATATATATATATATATATATATATATATATATATATATATATATATATATATATATATATATATATATATATATACACACAGTCAGCGAAATTCAAAGGATTTCAGGTCGGCACGTTTATGCCGACCTTAGCCGACGTCAGGTTGGCAAAATAAAATTTGATTTTTTGCTTTCTGTTATGATGGGGGTAATGACTAATTAATTATAAAAGGATTGCTTTATAATAGGATAGCTTCAGACAATAATATTTTAAAGAATGCAACAATTAAATTTTGTGTAGTAAATTAAGTATATATCAAGTTTATGAATTAATGATTTTTTAGTTTCGAAGTTGCTTTTTTTTAAAAAAAAAAAGGTCATAGTTTATTTATTACATTTTAATTGGTTTTTTATATTGCTCATAGAAAGAACGACATTAAGAAATACAAATTTAGTTTATGTGCTGTAGGCGAAGATTTTGTTTAAAACAGCAAATGGTTTAACAAAATGAGTTGACAAATTACATTCCGTTGTTTAACCTCTATGAGAAAAAAATGAATGAATTTTTTGTTTTAATAAAACATGTCAAACTTAAAAAGCAAGTAATTAAATAAATAAATTACAAACTAATATTTAACGAATATTATATATTTTTTACATAAATTTCAATTTGCCGACACTTTAGGATATTCAGTTCAGCAGGTGTATGCTGTCCTAAAGCAAAGATAGGTCAGCTTTTGCGTTGGCATTGCCGAATGTTGACCTGATTTTTGCAGACTATCTATCTATATATATATCTATCTATATATATATATATATATATATATATATATATATATATATATATATATATATATATATATATATATATATATATATATATATATATATATATATATACACACATAAATTTGTAAAAACACTTATCTAATTATTATTTTCTTCTACAGCTTGTTTCTCTATCAGTCGGATCATCAGGAAGAATCTTCCTGATGATATATATATATATATTATTATTAATAATATATATATATATATATATATATATATATATATATATATATATATATATATATATATATATATATATATATGTATATATATATATATATCAAGCCTTGCTGGGAAGTGCATGTTGTCGCAAGCCTTGTTCGTCCACTCTTAAAGTAATTTATTTAGACAACCAGACCATGTTTATATATAAAAAGCATTTTAAGAATTCGCGGCAAAAAAAAGCTATGAGAAACAAGAGAATAAAACAGCAATACTTGAAGAAAAGTACCAAAGACTATACGAAATAGAAAATCTAAATAAAATAAGCTAAAAAAATTTGAATATTAAAAAAGGAAAATTGTTGTCAAAAAAATATACCTAAATATTTTACTCTTTTTGTTATCTTATTTTTAGAGCATTTGTTATTTTCCACTACCAAAATTGATACAAGTTGAGGAAAAAAGTAGATAAGAATATAACGAAAATAAAGTTTTTTTTGATATACAATCTTTTTGTGACTTTTTTCAGTCAATATATTAAGGAAATACTTTATTATTTGCCCTAGAAACACAGGCAATTTTTAAATTTGTTTTTCTAATGTCTTTGTCTGTCTACACTTTACTGTTTTTATCAATGCTCAGCAAAGCAAGAATACTAATTGCTATTTATTTGTAAAAAAAAATTTTTTTAACAAATTTTTCATGTAAAAAACAATGAAATGATGCTCCAAAATCTTGTGAGCTAGTTTATTTTTAATTTACTGAACTTTTTTAACGAAATTTGTAAGAGCTTGTTTAGAACTTTTATTTTAAGTTTTTAAATTTTTTTAAACAGATCAATTGGTATGTTTATTATCTCTAGTAATTCGTTATAAGTTTAATAATTAAGAAAAGTAAATAAATAAATATATATTTTTATAAAATTTCTATACAGCTTTTGTATTCTCTTTTTTAAAGTTGTTGTTGAAAAAATATCTTTTATAACAAATTAACAACAATTGACAGTTTTGATATGCAATTTTATTACGATTTTTATCAGTCCATATAATTAAGAAACTAATTTGCTATGTACACTAGAACTATAAGAAATTTTGTTATTTTTTTTTTTCTTACATTTATTACGTTTATTTGTTTATTCGTTTTGATGTACTTTCGCTTTTAAAAATATTTTTGCTATATTTGATGTTTTTTCTCAATGTTTATATAATAGAAAAATAAGAAAATAAATTGTTATTATTTTTTATTTTTTAATTTGAAGTTAAAACTAATTAAAAAATATTATTTGAATAATAAATTTGTAATGACGGAATATGTTAAATTAAGAATAACTTAGTTTCTTTAGTAAATGTATTTACTGCATTTGATGTATGTTTAAAATTAATTCTTTTATATTGCAAATAATACAAATTACTAGAGATAATGAACATAACGATTGTTCTGTTTAAAAATGTATTTAAAAACTTAAAAGTTTTAAATAGGCTCCAAAAAATTTCATTAAGAAAGTTCAGTTAATTAACAATGCACTAGCCCACAAAATTTTAGAGCATTGTTTTATTTTTTTATAAATAGCAATTAGTTTTCTTGCTTTCCTGTGCATTGATAAAAACAGTCAAGTTAAGCAAAGACATTTGAAAAACAAATTTGAAAACTGTGTGTGTTTCTAGCACAATTTATAAAGTATTTTCTTAATATATTGACTGAAAAAAGTCACAAACAATTTTTATATCAAAAAATATTTTTATTTTCATTATATTCTTATCTACTTTTTTCCTTGACTTGTATCAATTTTGGTAGTGGAAAATAACAAACGCCCTCAAAGCAAGAAAACAAAATAAGTTAAATAGGTATATTATTTTTTTGACAACAATTTTTTTTTTATTATTAAATTTTTTTAACTTATTTTATTTAGATTTTCTCTTTTGTATAGTTTTCAGATCTTTTCTTCGAGTATTACACAAACCATTCGATAACCACTAAATTACCTTGCACCAATAGCAGAAACCCCAACAGATTCCCATTTCCATTTATATACTCTTGCATGGTCGTTTTTAAGTTTTTACTATAAAATGTAAGTTATAAAAAAAAAATTGTTTTAAAGACCGAAAAAAATTTAAAAACTTTTTTTTAAATATTTTTTATATTATTATTTGATTGACTGCCTGCCCAAACCAAACCTTCAGTCAATGTAGCAACAATCTGTTGTGAATCAGGCTATAAGATAGTCGATGTAGCTGCACTCCCTTGATTTAATTTTAGATTTAATTGCATAAAAACTATGGTTTTTTAATTAAAAATTAAAAAAGTGCATTTTACAAGTTTTTTATAAAGAAAATTTTTATATTATTTTGCTTCTTTTGAGTACCAGGTTGACCTGCTTCAAAAAACTTTTTTTTTTAAATATTAAGACCCCTTTGAATAGTAAAATTAATTGAGCTGTTACTAAATATTACAATAATGCTTTGAAGTTTTGATGATTTATTTCATCAATTAACAATATTTAAACATTTAGCCATTAAACTATTAAATTTTTTTTTTGAACTGGATTGTGGATCTTTTGAATCCACCTCTTTGATAACACTAAAGTTATTAATCATATATTTATTTTCATGATGATGCTTAGACGCAAGTTCATTTCATTTGTTTAACAATGTCAATGTCTTTAATAAGGAGAACATATATGAACCTGTATATGAAAAGGCTTTCCATAAATTCAGATCTGTGCCAAAACTGGTCCATGCATTCACCAATTACCATATAGCTTTGTTGCAATCTCTTTTTTTCTTTTATATTACTTTTGAATATTACTTTTGGTTATTTGTCTTTCTGGCCAATTTTAAAGTTAGTGCATGTACATTTCGAACAGCAACTATCAAAATAGTAAATATAACTCTAAATCTCAAATCTCTGTTTGTATGGAATACTGTTGCCATATCTGGGGCACATCTTCTAATGATGTCCTTTCTCTTTTAGACAAGGTGCTAAAAATGTATTGTAAACATTGTTGGACCTGTTCTTGCAGCCAACCTCCATCCATTATCACATCGTTGTAATGATGCTTCTCTTTCTCTTTTTTATAAATACTATAATAGGCACTGCTCTAAATAGCTAGCCTCTCTTTTGCCATCTACTAAAATTCATTCTCGTGTTACTTGTCCTTCAATTAAGTCTTATCCTTTTTACGTGACTGTTCCTAAGTGCTTCAAAAATTCTTATTCGTCTAGTTTTTTCCTTGAACAGTTTCTTTGAAATTCCATCAGTTTCTTGAAATTCCTTCATCTTGTTTTCCTGATTCATATGATTCGCAGTCTTTTAAGTCATCAGTTAATTGTTATCTTGCTCTATAAATTTCATCTTTTCCCTTCCAGTAACTTCCAATCTAACTTCTAATAGTTGTTGCTTGTTGTTGGAAGTGAATGAAAAAAAAAAAAAAAAAAAAACATTTTAAATTTTGGCATATAATAATAAGTATTTTTAGCTTGCATTTGTATTACCTGGATTCATATCTGTTTCATACAGATAATATTTAAAGCATATGTTAGTTATGAGAGTCTCTGTGAAATTAGCTAATTTTGTTACATTAACATAATATTGTAAATAAATAATGTTAATGTTTTATTAGTAATCTTAAATTTTTTTCTTCTTCTAAATTATTTATAACCTATGTTTCCAGTAACAAGACATAACATTGTTAGTTAGGAGAGTCTCAGCGAAATTTTTGTTGAAAAACTAATTTTGTTGCAGTAAATTTGTTGTTTTTTCTGCCCAAGTTTTTATAATCTGGTAAATTTGAGTTAAGTTACCCCTTGTACCCAGGCTCTAAAAAATCATAATACAAAATATGATTGTTTCTTCATGCCTCTTTTATGGCAATTCCATAAAAAATAGTCTTCAAACCACCATCCCTATTTCATTGAATAAAATTTATTTAAATGTCCCAATGGCTACATTGGGAGTATTTCAAAAAAATTAAGTATCACCATTGAAAAAATTCTTGATTTGCCCATGGAAACAGCAAAATGCTGTTGTTTTTGTTCACATGGGTTTGAGAAAAATTTATTGTGCCCATTGTCAAACAGATTGCTGTAAACACTCTAATATCATTTGATGTAACATCAACCCATAATAGTTATTGTTATTGATATGTTCCAGTGATAAGTTTTCGCATTAAAACATTCATAGAAATGAATTCAGAGAGATGAAGGAAAAAAGGTTTAAAATTTCTATCATAGTTACAGATTTTCTGAAGGTTGGTCCTGGTGTTACTATAAATGAAATAACAATCCTAATGGTTTTTTTTTCATTCTATGTAGTTTTTATTGATAGCAGGCTTATAGTTTTGTTACATTAAAAATATCTGTAAATAAATATCTCTACTCTCCTAAATAATATGTCTAAAGAATTAATATTTAAAACTCAACATTAATTTTTAAAACTAAATATTAAATATATAAATAAATAAAAACTAAATGTTATAAATAAATAAACTTTCAGATTTTGATTTAAGGCGTTTTCAACACAATTTAAAAAAATTAATTTTTAGTCTTAATTTACTTTGTAATTTAGAGATCTGCCTCTGGCTTTTTTTTTTAAATTGGAAATGCTGATTTAGCTTTTTATAATAAAAACTTTGAAATTGTTTCAAGTTTTTCTAATAAAAACTTTGAAACAATTTCAAAGTTTTTATTATAAAAACTGTTTTAAATTTCTTTGTTTCTGTTGCAAATTTTTGAGTAAATTAAATATATAGTTTTTTAATTTCTAATTTTTTAGTTATTTTATATGATCAAAGGTGATATGTGCCTAAAAATAATGCTTCCTGAAGGTCCTAAAGATGTATTAATAAAGGAAGGAGAGGTAAATTAATTTTTTTTTTCTAAACAAATTTTGAAAATTTTTGTTTAGTTAAATATCTTAAATTTATAAAAAAAATAATAATAAATTTATAAAAAAAAAGTTTTTTGTTTATAGATTTTTTTGCTTCCATCATGTATTCCTCACTCCCCTCAAAGATTTCCAAATACCATAGGTCTGGTAAGTTTTGATATATATATATATATATATATATATATATATATATATATATATATATATATATATATATATATATATATATATATATATATATTATTTTATATTGAGCAAACATTTTTTATGTTCATTAGTTGTTAATGATCATTTAATGATTGGTAAGTTTTTTGACTAAATGAGTGGTAAAAAGACTTTTAATAAGATTTTTAAAAAAAATATCAAATCAAAAATCTTAAAATAAGTAAAACAAACTTTTTTTCTTTATTTGAGGTATATATATATATATATATATATATATATATATATATATATATATATATATATATATATATATATATATATATATATATATATATATATATATATATATATATAAAATAAAGAAAAAATATCAACGCTGTCGAAAATGGTCTAGAATAGCCCCTGATATATATATATATATATATATATATATATATATATATATATATATATATCACCGTTAAAGAATATTTACGATTACAAAGTACATTAATACTTTTATTGTATTTTATTTTATTTACATGACCGGGGCAAAGAGAAGACTATAGTGGTTGTATCACTAAGCCACATAGTATATACCGTAAGATACATAGCTTGTAAAAACCTTGTAACATAAAATACGAAATCAAAAGATAAAGTTATTTAGTACCATTAAAATTTACTAAAATTTACTTTTTTTAGTATCGTTTAAGTTTACTCAAAATATAGTTTAATAGGGATTAACTAACAAACCAAAAACAAACAAACAAACATAAAAAACTAATTTTAATTTTTATTAATTTATATATTAAGCTCACTTAGTTATTTAATGCAAATTAATTGAGAAAAAGCATTTAGATAAGAAAAGGAAAAAAGATAAAAAGTGAATGGTTACACACACATTCATGCTCATATATATAATAATAAAGTATATACATAAAAAAATAAAAACTTTAATTCAAACACACACATGAATTTGAAGTAACATGAATTTGAGAATTTTTTTTTTACATCCTTATAAATAAGTAATAAACAATTTATAATCTTGAAAAAATTGTTTCACAATTTTTTTTTTTGGTATATTTAAAGTTAATAAATATATTTATTATGTTAAAAACAAAACAAAACAATCTTATTTAAACGCCAAAGAAAAAATGTAATTCATTGTCATTTAGTAAAATGTTTTGTTTAAGTTTTGTTTTAAATTGATTAAGCGAAGAGAGTGTTTTAAGATCTTCATTTAAAAGTGTATTCCATAATATAGATCCTCAGTTTCTTATTGAGTATTGTATACTGAGTAATTTTTGGTTTTGGATTGACTATAGTTATTTTTTGAAAATCTTGCACTTTATTATTTTTTTTCTAAAAAAGAGTTAAATAATAACAGTGCTATTTTTTTTTTATCAATTATAAAAAATAAGAATATGCTAAAGATTTAATTTAAAAATATTTTTATTTCTAAAAAGTATTTTTGTATGGGAGACATGATTTTCATTTCTAATAATCCTAATAGCATGCTTTTGTTTGCAGAGAAGTTTCCTTAGTTTTGTAATGTTGGTACTGCACTAAGCAATTGTTCCATAGTTAAGATAACAATGTATAAATGAAATGTATATGTATTTCAAACAAGATTGATTTAATTATACCAATATTTTTTGAAATTTTGTTCTCAATTAAATTAAAAAAAAAAAATTTCTGATTGCTTCTTATATTAACATAAAGAATCGAGAGCGAGTTGTTTTCCATTTCTTCAATGATATTTTTCAAATATACTTTATAATATAATTTACATTATAATATAATATAATTTTTTATTAAGTCATTATTATAGAAAATATTATCAGGATTAAAATGTTTTTTAAAGTATTGATTTTTTATTTAGTAATGAATTAATTTCAAAGTTTTTTATAGCAGAATTGTCAGCCATTTTAAATGGGTATTATTAAAATAAAATGTTACATAATTCTTATATATTTTTTCCAAAGTTTTTTTTTTTATATACAATTTTGTTACTATTTTGCTGTTGTCAACTTCTGAGCACAAACTATTTTAGTTTGTGGAATAAAGATTATAAATAGAGATTTTTTGCAAACAAATAATCTCTATTTATAGTCTTTATTGCACATAGCTTGTTATTTCTTTTTTTTTTTTTGAAAATGTTATACAGGTAGAGGGTGGTAGGTAACATATGGTGAGGGGGTGGTAGGTAATAGATATCAGAATATTTCCACAGTTCTTCTGTTAAAATTTTTTTTTTTTTTTTTCTAATCTGAAATTTATTAATTTGCATTTAAAAAAAAGTTCATTTTAAAAAAATTTAAAGAGTAATTTTAAAACAACTTTTTTTTAAATCGACAATTTTCCACGTGATTTTACAAAGGTTGAACATGAACAAAGTTTACAATGCATCATTAATGTAATAAATTTAATAAAAGTTTTAGCAATTGAAATGAAAATTGTAATTCCTAATAATAATACTTTAAAAATAATTGTAATTATTTGATTGTTATTGAAAATGTAACAATAATAACAGCAGTAAACATACATAAAATAAATACATAAAAACATTTTTTTGAAAAAAGAGAAAATGACTGCTTTAAATTATTACTGATGAGCTCTTTCACATTTTGCTTGGCATATTCACCAAGCCCAAACAGACTACGATGAAGAAAAGGAAAAAGATGACACACTAAAATGTAAACTTTCCAGCTAATATTTTATTCATAATTTAACTTTTCCAGAAGACAATACTGCAGTTTTTCAAAAATGTTTAAATAAAATCTATAACCGATACTCTAATCACTAAAAACTTACTACAGGTTGTAGAAATATTATATTTAGTTGCATAGAGGCTGTATAGCCAATCCCATAATTTTTTTTCAAAAAGCAATTTTTATGTGGAGTGACTAATGAGTGGTGTAGAGGTCATATTTGTGAAAATTTTTTGTACTTTTTAATTTTTCTTGATAGAAGTATTCACGCCAATTGTTCAAAGTTATGCTTTTTATGATTTTTAACTAAACTTAGAGCAATTTCCAAGCATTGGCGCAAATAGATTCTGATGTCAAATCTAGTTAATTTGTTCAAAAATATTTTAATGAGTTCCTGTATCAAAAAAAAACACTGCTTATTAATTGGTAGATAAATTAACACTTTGGCTATTGTAAATTGATTTTTTGTTGATCTTTATACTTTTTTTCAGTCATTAAACAATTTTTGTAGTTTTTACTTCATTTTGGTATCAAATGGTGTTTTTTTGAAAAAAAAAATACTATTACTAGAACCTTGGATCAAGCAATTCCAAATCCAAAATGGTTACTTTAAAAGATTGGGTAAAGGACTTTTGATCTTTTGTTGTAAACTAAACTAGATCAAAACGTATCAATGTGATTCAAAAATATATATACACATTTTTTCTGTGGTTATTTTAGGTGCTCCAAGAAGATCTAACGGTCGCATCACAGAGCACCGCAGAAGAGCATATAACTTGGAAGTTTATGTTTGCTTCATTTTGAAAAAAAGCCTAGAATAGGCATCGAACCACAGATTAGTGAAGGATTCAGCATTTTTTAGTGTTTGAGATAGCTAACAGACATGGCACAAACTCCAAACATTTATGTCTGGAGTTTGTGCCATGTCTGCATTTATTTTTGCATTGTATGTTTATACTTATGTCAAATAATGAGGCTTTGTAAAATATTGTGATGGTTTGAGGCTGGGAACAAAAAAGCCCTGAAATTGCATCCCTCCTGTGCAAAACATGAGAGCAACAAATTGATTTTATTTTTATTTTATTTCTACTGATTTTAAGAAAAGTCTGTCATTAGAAAAAAAATTAGTTTTGAGTTATTTTCTTTGTATTTTACATCTGATTTTAAACCATTTTGCAAACTATTGTTTTTAAACAATTTGTTACTTTATGACAAACTATTCTTAAATAATAAAACTAAAATATCAAAACTTATGAAATTAAGTTTTACTTTAAGAATTGCAGAATCAGAGAAGTTGCAGGTCAAAAACCACGATTCCATGAAGAGAGAAATTTAGTCAGCCATTCATTGATCTCTTTAAGTATTCTATTACTCAGAATAAAAACCTGCCTGATTTTAGAGAAATGAAACTTGAATTTCATAAAATTCAAGGGGTGTGAAACAGCTCCATACTTTTTAATTTTCACCTAATGGTCTGATTTTTTTTCGCAAGTTCATAATAATCTCTGCACTTCTCAGTCTAAATTTAAATAATTATAAAAAATTAAATAAATGTAAATAATTATAAAAAATTAAATAAAAAAAGTCTAAATTTAAATAATTTTAAAATCAGAAACTTATTCCTTTTGTTTTTGCAAAAAGGTTTTTTAAAGTGAAGTAGTTTTATCTTTACCTTATTTTTTAACCTTTTATGGTTTTATGATATAAATAGTTTATTCTCTGGCTTAACAGTTTTATTTACAGCTACAGCTATATAAAGCTCTCTGAAAGTTCCTTTACCTGATTAAAATTTGAAAGTATGAAAAGAATTTGTTACTAAAGCATTTATATTATTATATTTGTAAACCATGTAAACAATGCACTAATATTGAATTAATATTACAATAATGTATACAATAATAGCAGTAATATCTAATATATAATAACACTAATATCTATATATATAATTCTAATAGTATATTTTATATTTATATTTAAAAAATTGTAAGCATAAAACATACATTTTAAATTTGTTTAAGAATACCTATTGAAGAAAAGTAAAAAGGACATATCTTTTTAATAATTCAATGATCTCGATTTTACCTTCTATCAATGATCTCGATTATTATTTACCATCTGTTTAGATATTTTACTAAAACTAGATGATGTTTTAGAATTTAAAAATTATTTTAAAAATAACTTTACTAAATCCAATAATAGTAATTAAAAAAAAAAAATTTGCTGTTTCAGAAGAGCACAGTGGATTAAAGTAGATTTTTTTAATTTTTTAAAAACGTAGTAACAGTTATGCAAAAAAAAATTATTTTTTATTTTTTGAATAATAAACTAAAACTTTAAATATTGTAAGAATAAAAATGGAGCAGTATTTACTTTTTTCATCATTTTATGTTAAATTAAATTTTTTTTATTACAAAATAATTGATTTACACTTGTATTATTAAAATTTTTAAATACTATTATAGCGTTATTACCACTTGTGTTGTTTAAACAACTTTAATGTATGCTATGTACATTTTTTTAATGTTTACAATTTCATTTCTAGTAAAATTATAAAAAGTTTTATAATTAAAATCAATTAAACCTAACCTTTATATGGTTAAACCTAACCTTTATATGGATAAACCTAACCTTTATATGGTTAAACCTAATCATTATATGGTTAAACCTAACCTTTATATGGTTAAACCTAACCTTTATATGGTTAAACCTAACCTTTATATGGTTAAACCTAACCTTTATATGGTTAAACCTAACCTTTATATGGTTAAACCTAACAATTATATAGATAAATATGAGAAATATATTTTGTATATAGGCAAGCATATATTTTGTATATAGGCTAATTTTAAGCATACATGTTTTTAATGAATTTATTATATTTGTTATAATTTATTATTATAAATAAATAGTTTATTATTGTAAATAAATTTGTAAAAAATAGTAAATCTGAAATTATTATATTTGTAAATAATGTGCATATTTTATGTATTTGTAATTTAATTTTTTATTGTGACTGTTTAGTTGCTGATGTTTATGTTTTTAATGTACAGATCTAATTCTTTTCTATCATTTTATACATACTGTGAATATGTGTTTTTTTTAAATAAAACATTTTCTCACTTTGTCTTATAATAATAATCATTGCTCTGATTAACTTTTAAATATTTTTCTCTTTAGGTGGTTGAGCGAGATCGTTCTGATGTGTGTGATGTGTTAAGGTGAACTTTTATGTTTAGGTTACTATTAAATTTATGCATAGATGTGAAGTATTTATGCATATAATGTGAAGTAAATTATTATGTTTAATGCTAGAAGGTATAAGTCTTAGATTTTTAGAGATAAATTAGTAAATCAGAATTTTAAACAGGCTATTTGAGTCATTCCATATCAAATGATCTATTGATACGCAGGGCACTACTTCAAATTTGCTTCAAATTTTGAACACCCACACTTTTTATGAAGAAAATTCTGAAAGTTTCAGCTTAATTGACCAAACTGTTCAAAAGATGATTGGTTCAATTGAAAAATTGGAAAATTTCTAATTGATCTAAATGGAAAAATAAAATAATTTGGGAAGTGATTCTATCATGCGTAATACTCTTGTGACACAGGAGTGAAATACAGTTTATAATTTTTGTACTATACTTTTGTTTATGGAGTTTTAATATATTGTAATAATGTTATGTTTTGATATAAAAATTTCATTAGATTTTGTATCACTCTATACTCATACACATGAATAAACACTCCATATAAACTCGTTTTTCCTGAAAACATCATTCTTAGATATCCAGCCCTTGGAATTAAGGTCAGCATTCAGCAATGCTGACCCTAATACTGTGCTCAATGCTGACCTCAAACACTTGAAAGTGTTTGAGGTCAGCAAAAAATTGCCGATCATCTTTCTATGTTATATGGTAAGACCTTTGTTGTAAATTTCTTATGCTGATTTGATGCTGACCTCTCAAAGATTGAGGTCGGAAAATTATTGTCGACCTCATTTTTTCTAATTCTGAGGGTTGGATATCTAGTTTAAATTTTATAATTTTTTCAATAATTGTAATAATAATTAGATATAAATTTGTTGATGTTAAATTGTTTTCAAACTCAAAAACTCATGTTTTTAACCTTTTTTTTCAGCTAACTTAAAGTGTCTTTTTTTAGTTTAATAAATCTTTACTAGCTGTCAAGACCAATACAATACAGGTCATGGTAAGTCTGTTTCCACGCCAGACTATTTATTAACTTGTTCTTAATTTGGTCTTGTCTATATTGTAATCACAAAAGGTGATAAAAGTATAAATGGTTTCCATTCACATATAGAAGTATAACGTTATTATAAAAAAATAAAGCAATAATAGCCAATATATCCATACAAAATTATAATTCCAAAAAGAAAAAATATAGAAATTTAATTGAGAAGCAAAAACACATTTTTCTTGAGATAAAATAAAAATATAAACTTTAAAAAAAATACATGAAAATATTATATTTAGCATAAAAAGTACCAAAAATAGTTGTAAAAGCAATTTGAATTATGATATTGAATTATGTTTCAATATCGTTTCTAAAAGCCAAAACCAATATCGTTTTCTAAAATTGTTTCAATATCGTTTCTAATAGCCAAAGCCAATATCATTTTCTTAAAGCCGAAACTTCTTTTTGGCTTTTAGAAAACGAATAACATTCAGAACATTTCTTATATTCTGCTATGTAGGAACTTTCAAAATTTAGACATAATAGAAGGAATTCAAAAATAGAACAAAATTATTATTGTAAACACTTATTAAACATTGTGTTATACTCTATTTATTTGAAAACTCAAAAATGTGACTAAATAGATAACAAATAAAAAATATTGTGAGATGTTGTTTTTCTTTTGTTTTAAGATTTATTGTTGCAAATTTGGATTAACAACTCCTTTTAAAAAAGCAAAACTAAAAATAAGTAATTACAATAAGATAAACCTTTTGTTTTTATTTGAAAAGTGAATCCTAGGCATTTAGTGAATGACTATATGTAGTCAGTTTCAATAATGAGACTACCCAATAATCATTTTTTACTATAGACAATGTCGTGAAGGTAAGCCAACTTGTCTATCAACACAAGACAACACAACAATAACATCACAAAATTAACAAATAACAACATATTACAGTAAACTCTCAATTATTCAAATCTCCAAGAGACCAAGAAATTAGCTTGTTAGAAAATGCTTATTAGAGAATGCTTGTTAGAGAATTGTTAGAGAATGTTTGTTAGAGAACGCTTGTTAGAGAATGTTAGAGTTATTGGTAGTATTATCCATAAATAATGGTTCAACTTATGTTTTTCAATAAGTTCAAGTTATCCAGAGTTTATAGTATATATTTTAACTATTAACAGCACACACATAGAAACACTTACAAAAATATAAACCTATATAACCTTATATAACACATGATAAAAACACACATTATAAGACACATAAATATGACACATAAAAACCAATTAAATCAATGTTATAAGTCAAGTGAGTGCAACAACTAATATATTGACTTATTACTATATATTGTAGACAGACTTATATTATTAATATATTGATTGATTAAACTGGAAGAAGCATCTGTAACTGTATTAAAAATAAAAATGTACAATAAAAGCAATCAATTAATATATTAATTCAAGTATGAGTAAGTACAATAACTTAGTCATTGTACCAGAAGAAGCAGCAGTTGGAAGCAGCGTAAAAAAAAATAAATTTAAAGTACAATAAAAGCAAGCAATCAATGTATCAAGTCATGTATGAGTAAATACACACATACAACATGAGTAAATACACACAAATACACAATGAGTAAATACACACATAACAACATACATGAGCAACAACATACTTGTTGTACCAGAAGAAGAATCAGCTGGAGCTATATAAAAAAAACTAAAAGTACAATAAAGACAATCAATGTTGATCCCATTACTGTTGAGGCAGCACTTGTTGACGCTGTTGCTGTTGCAAGAACTGTTCTGGCTATAGGAAATATTTATTAAAATAATAATATATCTATATAAAATATAAATATATCCAATTAAAAATTACAAATTTTATGATTACACTGATTGCAAACAGATTTTTGTGTGTGTTTTATCATAACAGTACACCGCTTGGCTAACAAAGACAACAAAGCTAAGTCACATTATAGCAAAGTAAACTTGGTTAGCAAGTACTGAGCCAAGTATTTACATATTTTTGACATATTAATACTTACAAAATGTAAACCCATATCACCTTAATGCATACAAACACATAATAAATAACACATGCATTACCACATCATATGACACATAAAAATACTTAAATATATAAATTAAGAAAAATATATTAATATAGAACAAATACAACCTTATTTTTGCAATATTTGTTCAATGACACACCTTACAATGCATGTTTATCAACATTAAAAAACAAACCATCAAACAACCTGGTTTGTTATAAAATAAAAGCAAACTGTTTTTCTGTAATTTTTATTAGTGATTGATATTTCCAAAGTTATTTAAAATCTATCAGAAAATCTATAACAACTGGGTTTTTAGTAACAACAATCGGGTTTTTAGCAACAACTGGTTTCCAACTACAAAATTTGTTTTGTTAAATATAAAAAACATGGTGTTTAATAATAAATCAATAATTGTTTATAGATAAGTACATTTGTAAATACAACATTGTTTGTGTTGCATTTTTTAAATGACATACCTTGTAATGAAAGTTCATCAATTTTAAAAAATTAGCTATTAAAAATTAGCTATTAAACAAGCAACATAGATGCAACATAGAGTTAACCATGTCAGAAGCAAGGGTGCAACATAGAGTTAACCAAGTCGGAAGCAAGGGTTTTTGAGATAAACACCAACTTTATAAAAGTTTGACTTTGTTCAAAAGTTTGATCTTATTCCAAAGTTTGACTTTTGTTAAAAATAAAAAACACATTAATATACATTTGAAAAGGTCGTGTTTTTTATTCTTTAGAAATCATTGATTTCTAAAGAATAAAAAACACAGGTTAATATACATTTGAAAAGATCATGGTCATTGATTTCTAAAGAATAAAAAACACAGATTAATATAACTAATTTAAAAAAAGGTTTACTTATTGTTGTAGTTGCTTTTGTAGTCTGATTTATTATTGTTGTAGTTGTTTTTAGTCAAATTTATTTTCTATTAAAATTTTATTAAAATGATCTAATTTGAATTTTTAAAATTTTTTATTCTTTTTAATGCTAAAAACTTTTAAAAGTATTTTATGTTTCATTAACTTATTTATAGTATTAAGTATGAAAATTTAATATGCATGTCATTTTTTATTTTTTAGGTATTATTGCGATGATGGAATCACAATTTTGTGGGAAAAATATTTTCATTTACACAGTCTAGTTAAAGATTTCCCAATCATTATCAAAGAGTAAAGTTTTTATTATTATTTTTTTTTTAATTACTAAAATAAATTTTTTTATTTAGATAAAATTCCTTGTTTATTTCATACAACCTGTACAACAATAATTAAGTATTAATTTTGAGAATTAAAAAGATAAATAGAAATGAAAAAGTAAATGAAAAGATTTTATTAAATGTGGAAGGTAGTTCACCTTACACATTTAAAAATAGTTTTTCTCTTGATTACTGGTTGGACTAAAAACATAAAAATAACACAAATAATGGTTGTTTATATTACATTCTTTTAAAAGTTGGTTGTTTATATTACATTCTTTTAAAAGTTGGTTGTTTATATTACATTCTTTTAAAAGTTGGTTGTTTATATTACATTCTTTTAAAAGTTGGTTGTTTATATTACATTTTTTTAAAAGTTGGTTGTTTATATTACATTCTTTTAAAAGTAGGTCGTTTATATTGCATTATATTAAAAGTTGGTTGTTTATATTATTAAATTCTTTTAAAAGTTGGTTGTTTATATTACATTCTTTTAAAAGTTGGTTGTTTATTTTACATTCTTTTAAAAGTAGGTTGTTTATATTACATTCTTTTAAAAGTTGGTTGTTTATATTACATTCCTTTAAAAGTAGGTTGTTTATATTACATTATATTAAAAGTTGGTTGTTTATATTATTAAATTCTTTTAAAAGTTGGTTGTTTTTATTACATTCTTTTAAAAGTTAGTTGTTTATATTACATTCTTTTAAAAGTTGGTTGTTTATGTTACATTCTTTTAAAAGTAGGTTGTTTATATTACATTCTTTTAAAAGTTGGTTGTTTATATTACATTCTTTTAAAAGTTGGTTGTTTATATTACATTCTTTTAAAAAGTTAGTTAGTTAATTTGTTAAAGCATTTGTTGTTTTTGAATTCCATCTTTTTTGAATTCCGTCTTTTTGTTTTCCTAACACATACAATTTATTGTTTTTTAAATCTTCTTAAATGCATTCTCGGCTTTTAGCTTTCTTTGTTTTCTGTTTACTCCCTACTAAATTAGTGGCTTAACTTGATTAGTGGTTGCTTGCAGACTGTTTCGGAGTTAACTTGTTGAAAAAAAGGTTCTTTTCAAATTTGATTGGTTAATTAATTATAATATCAGAATTAAATTTTATCGAAACTTTGTTGTCTGTTTTTGTAGGATTTTATTGGTTTCAATAAATTTATTTTTATCAAACAATTATTAACATTTAATATAGTAAAGGTAATTAACAAGGTCTTTAGTATTACTGACCAGCCATGGCGCAGTGGTAGCGCACTTGCCACAGATACTAAGGATCCATGGTTCAAACCCCACCTCTGGGCAAGTTTTGTGACATTGGTTAGGAAGGAGGCGTGAACTTCCTATTAAGTGCTCATCTGCGGTACTCTGTGATAAGACTGTTAGGACTTCTTGGGGCACCTTAATAAATAATTAAAAAAAAAATTAGTAAATCAATATAACCCTTAGACTGCAGCAAGCCACGATCATGGTTTTTCCGTTAAAGTGCGGCAAGCCACGATCATGGCTTTTAAAACTGATCTTTTAACTTATGACCTTTAATGCAAAAAATTATTGCTTTTCTCAATATCAATCATTAATTATACAATAAGGGCTATAATTTTTTGTTTATAAATTTTGTAAATGTAATAAAATGAAAAATGGCATACAAAATCTCAAAAAAAAAGTTTTTTTCCATTTTAATTTTTTTTAGTTAAATTTTTCTAAATATCTTTTAATTTTATCAAACAGCCAAAGGATTAAAGATTAAAGTAAAATCTGATTTATAAAACTGTAAAGTTACTGAAATTACTTATCAATATTTGCTTTTAGGAACCAGATTTCACAATCTGGTGAATGTAAAGCCAGGGCAATATTGTAAAAAAAAATTAGATATCAGT
Organism: Hydra vulgaris; assembly: GCF_022113875.1. Taxonomy (NCBI): domain Eukaryota; kingdom Metazoa; phylum Cnidaria; class Hydrozoa; order Anthoathecata; family Hydridae; genus Hydra; species Hydra vulgaris. Next base: position 5,039,235 of record NC_061160.1, on the reverse strand, counting down.
TTCAATTTTTTTTAATGAATTCAATGCATTTTTTTAAATTATAAGTTCATTACAATTTTATTATTGTGAATTCATCTCAATTTTGAGATTATTTAGCAATGCAAGATACATTTTTATTTTTATGTTTTAAACTTGATTTGTTTGAAAGTAATTTTTTCTTAGAATCTTTAGAATTATCAATCAACAATCATGAATTAAAATTTTAGATTCAGTTTTAAAGTTTTAATGACAAGCTTGTCATACAAGCTAACTATCATACATTGTTTTCTAATTGTAAACCATTATACTTAAAATCCATAATTCTTTGTTTTTTAAATCCATCAGCCCTCTTGAATCCATCAAAATAATTTAGTAAACTTTAAACTTAAAATAATTTAACAAACTTTTTAATTTATAAAATTAAAGTAACTTTAGGGAAGAAAATGTCTGTTGATGAATTTCTGCAACCTAATCATTCATCTGCAACCTAATCATTCATCTGCAACCAATCATTCATCTGCAACCTAATCATTCATTCATTCATTGCTTTGCACCTCTTCTTTATCTTCTTCTTAAATATTTATTTTTTTCAATTATGTGAAAATGTTATCTTCTGTATTCAAGCACAAAAGCTTTTACTACTTCTTTGCAGCTTTCAAGTCTGACTCTATACAGTTGCTTTTTTGAAGCTTTTCGAGCCTCTGTGGTTTTTTCTTTCTTCTGCAGCTTCTAATTATTCTAACTATATTTTTTTAATTGTTTTATCATTTTTAATTTTTTTGCCAAGTATCTATATTAACTTTTTCTCTCTCATGCATTGGTTGGATTCTATTACTTCTCCTAGAAATAAAGTAGAAGAGCCTTTATTACCTTTATTTCATACTTACATTATCTGCAAAAAACTTTTATTCTGATTTTTCTTCTAAATCAAATGACAACACACATCTTGATATCCAAAGAAACAGTCACTCCTTAAACATCTAAATTTTTCTAAATTTGCTTCTCCAGAAAAGTAAAAGCAAATTGTTCTCCAAAACTCAATTGTTCTATCTAAAATATCTGTTATTATTATTATATTATCTGCCGATATTGAGAAGTGAAAATTAAAAGTTTCAAGCTAAAGTAAGCATAAATTTAAAAATTGTGAATTTTTTTGATGTCATATTCAACCAAAAATTTGCCTTTCGAAAAACTGAATGATGAATTATCATATATTATTTTTAACTCAAATCACCTACAACAAATTCTAAAACAAATCCCAATTTCAATTAATAACTTGTTCAACTAAAACTTCTCTAATGAAAATTTTTTAAATTCCTCTAAATGTATTTATGAAAATGCCTTTAAAAGGAGAGTTTTTCAAAATTTTAAACTAAAAAAAGGTTGCAAAAAAGACCCTGAAAAAAAGAATACAAAAAGGAGAAATAGAACTAAAAACGCAATTTGATTCAACCCACCGAAATAGGAAAAATGTTTCTGCTAAAATAGTGTTTAAGGATAAACACTTTGAATTGTTTGTCCTAAAACCCTCAAACAAATTAACACCCTCAAACAAATTGTTAAAGCTAAAGCCAAAATATAGTTAAAGCTATAGATGCACATAAAATGCAATTAAAGCTACAGGTGCACAAAAAGTACAATTAAAGCTACAGGTGCACAAAAAATACAAATAAAGTTACAAGTGCATTAAAAATAGGGAAAGAATTATATAAGGCAACAATAATGGTTTTCTAAAAAAAAAAATTCTAAATATAAAAATTACAGTAAAATTATAATTGTAAAGAAAAAACAATAAATTGCCCAATAAATGGAAAATGTCTATATATATATATATATATATATATATATATATATATATATATATATATATATATATATATATATATATATATATATATATATATATGTATATATATATATATATATATATATATATATATATATATATAATATATATATATATATATATATATATATATATATATATATATATATATATATTTGTGTGTAAAGGTAATAAAGGCTCTTCCACTTTATCTCTAGGAGAAGTAATAGAATCCAACCAATGCATGAGAGAGACAAAATTAATATAGATACTTGGCATTAGATATAGGTACTTGGCAAAAAAATTAAAAATGATAAAACAATTAAAAAAATATAGTTAGATTAATTAGAAGCTGCAGAAGAAAGAATATATATCTGTGTGTTTTGTTTCTTCTAAAAATGTACTTGATAAACAATATATTCCGTTAACAGAAGGTAATTGGAAAAAGCGTTTTGAAAATAATGATAAAAAAATCTCAATATATTAAAAAAAAAAAATAAACAGTTATAAAGGATATTTTTAATAGTATTTCACAATTTCCACAAATGTGTGAAATTACACTTAGGTGTGAAATATTATGTAAAACGTTTTAACTTCCAGTAATATAATTTTTAGTATAAATTAAAGTTTGTTAATTTAATTATTCATATATGATGAGTCTTTATTAATGAAACACTGTGTAAAGTTCGACAAATGATTTATTATTAATGATTTATTATTGCTCATTATTTTAAGAACAATAAACAATAATAAATAAATAAAGGTTTAAAGATAGAAAATAAATAATGATAAAAAGGTTAAAATCATAAAAAGTTCAAAATTTGAAACTTATATTTTATATAAAATTATTTTTTAAATGCTCTTATAATCTCTTGACTTTTTTGAACATTTTTTTGTATTCTCCTTTCTTTTTTTTTATCGAAGTTCTGTTGTAACTTAAAACATTAAATCTTTTAAAAGTTGAATATTATTAATTTTGATAACAGCATCCTATTAAATTTTATTACGTGCTAATAAATCAGTGTTTCTGATGAAAATTATTTCAAAGTTTTATTTACCATTATTATTTATCTTCAGAATAGTTTGTAATAGTTTTTAAATTAGTTTTTTTTATAAAAGATGACAGTGTTTATTAAGATTTTTATAAGGTTGAAAATTATTTCAAATGTCAAATTTAATACCTAGATTTTTTGAATCGACTGAGTTCAAGACTGGTATTCCAAATAAAGGTGAATTTTTCTTTATTTGCTCCAAAATATTTTTAGCTGAGTCTTTTAGTGTAAAATTGTTTGAGAGATAAATAATTATTTGAGAGATAAATAATGAGAAATGAAAAGTTTTGTTAACAAGGATTTAAATAAAATTGTTGTTAACAAGGATTTAAAGTCTTAAGTAACTTTAAACTTGTTTAAATCAAGTTTAAAGTTACTTAAGACAACTAAGTTTAAATTTAAGTAATTTAAAGTGTTTTAGATATTCAAAAAAGTCATCACAAGTTTATAAATAAAATATCTATATATTAATGTCAAACTTAATAGTATTAGTAGTAGTAGTGCCCCTTCAAGCATGTTTGACACAGAACCCCTGGTAGCTATAGCAATCGAGTTAAGGGCAAGAAATAGTCACATTACTTTTATTATAAGAAAATGTAAATGAAAATGTATGCAAATATCTAACTTGAATATCTAAACTTGAAATTATATAATGTTAAAACATATTAAAACATGTATTAAGTTTAACAGTTTTACTTTCACTTAAAAACTGCATTGCGACAGCATCTTAATTTCTATCTATTTATTACCATTTTATAAAGTATTTTATTTATTATATAGTTATAATTTTCTTTAGATAATAATTCAATAATCATGGTCGAATGGTTAGCTCGCAGAGCTTCTGAACAAAAAAGCTGTTGTTCAAATCCTACTAGTGGCAAATTTTTTTAAAATCCTTTTTTAATTTTTTTAAAATACAAAATAAAACACTTTTTAAGTTTATAGATATTTTAAGTTTATAGATATTACATACATAAAAAATATGTAAAGATATTATAAGATATACCTAATAACAAGCGAAAAGATTTTAAAAAAAGCTAAAAATTTACCGAGACAAATGTGTCATTATTGAGATACTTATGTTGTTAATATGATCAGGTAATCAGTCCTAATAAGCTGCGAACATTATCTCATTCAAGTGGAAAAATTGAAACTTTAATTTTAGATTTGCCCCTTTCTTGATAATTTCTGATTGCTAAAATTATGTCATCTACTTCTTAAACCATAGAAAATGATAAATGCGGCTTTTTTGCGTATGTGATATCACTTTGTGGCAAAAAAACTTACCAGAAATAGGATTTTATCTAAATTTTTTAGGAAAATTCTTTTTATCAAAAGTATATTTAATATATTTTTATGGGATATATTTTAATAAAGAATAAATATAATATATACTATGTTATTTTATTAAAAGTATTTATTTATTATTATAATAAATGCAAATTCTTATTCCTAAAATGATATACCGGTCATATCTTTTTCTGCAATTGTATGTACCATTCAAAAAATGTAAGATAAATGCAAAATCAAACTTGGTGTTTAAAAGTTTTCTACCAAAAATTGACATCACTGTGCACAACTTTTTTGGCTTAACTTTTAGATTAGCATTTTGTAGCTAAAGCTGCATCTATAGTTTTAAATGGTCTAAAATCTTCTTTGTTCTGCCATTTGTATAGTGTTACATACAAATGTCTGTAAATGTTAACGTCTCTAACATATGTTGAGTTTGCAGGCAGTGTATGGAACAATTGTGTATAATATATCTATAAAATGAGAAAACTTCTTTTTAGCAATTAGAAATCTATTTTGCTATGTTATTTCAATCTTGCATATAATAATATATATGCAAGATTGAAAAAATTTCAAAGTTTATTACACTAAAGGGAGGTCTTAATATCAATGATATGCATTTAGGATAAAAACAAGCCTAATTATAAATCTCTTATGAGCTCCACGCATATGAAAAAGGTGTGCATGTTAATTTTTTTGCTCTTAAAGTACTTTTTCATTCCTTATTTACTTCAATATTTTTTAGTAAATTATTTTACTAAAAAATATTGAAGTAAATAAGGAATAGGTATAGAAATGATCAGTGTCGAATAGATAAGTATAGAAATGGTATTTTTGTTAAAGACCTGTAATTACCAGTCTGGAAAGCTATGATCTATATAAAACGAAAAAGTATAGAAAAGGTCAGCGTGGAATAGACTGATCAGCTAATTTATTATTTTTTGTGGTTTTGTATGTTTAATCTATTTAATTTATATTATTTTGCCAATTAAAATTAATTCAAAAGCTTTTTTAATACTTTTAAATTATTTTTTTAATTTTAACATTTTCTTTGTTTCTTTTTTGGCTTTTTATGGAAATCAAATCCATGGCAAAATTTGAACAAGTTAATTTGTCCGTATTTTGTATTTTCTTTCCTGTTTTTTTTTCTTTTCCACACACTCTTACATGCAAACACACACACACACACACACACACACACACACACACACACACACACACACACACACACACACACACACATATATATATATATATATTCACATATATATATATATATATATATTCACACACATATATATATATATATATTCACACACACACATATATATATATATATATATATATATATATATATATATATATATATATATATATATATATATATATATATATATATATATATATATATATATATATATATATATATATATTCACACACACATATATATATATATATATTCGCTTTAGTAAGTGTATATATATATATATATATATATATATATATATATATATATATATATATATATATATATATATATATATATATAACATGATATAGTGGTATATGAATGCCCAAAAATACTACCCAAGCAAAGTGCAGTTTGCTGTGGCTTGTTTTCAATTAGCTCTTTTAATTGGCTAAGATCCGACTCCAGAGGATGTCCAATCTGGGTTCATCATTCAACTTGTTATTTTCATTAAAACATTTAGACCAATTTGATGCTGCAGCATGTGGCACCTGTGCTATTGCATCGCTAGTCTTTTGACGCTAATCTTTACACCACTAATCTTTTGACTAACTTTTTTAACAGTATTCAAGCATTATTTAAAATCCTCAATCATTTTTTGTTTTGTTTTTAATACTTAAAAGTGTTTAATAAAATACAGTACACATGTGCATTTAAATATATGTTCATAATTGTTAAATATAGATGTATAATATTAGGTAGGAAAGTATTTTTTAAAATGCCTAGTTATATATACACCCCCTCCACACCCCAATTGATATAGGTAAGTAATAAGTAAGTTAATAATTGTGATTTACTCAGTAGTATATAATTTATATTTAAGTAATATATAATTTATAATTTTGATAGTTAATGCTTAGGTAATGTTGTTCTTAGTTTTGGCTTAGTATTTAAATGTTTGGCTTCGTATTTGAATGAGACTTGTCTAAATAAGGTGGAGCACCAACCGAATTGAATAACAAAAATGGTTGGATGATAAGTGATAAATTGCAATAAAGTACTTTATTACTCATACCCATTTGTGGGTCATTCAATCCGTCAATAATGGACTATCATAAAAACAATAATTCAAAACAACAAGGTTTGCAAAAAAAACTCTTTCTAATTCTTCAAAATCATTGGTCAAAATATTGGATTGGTTAAAAAGCAATAAGCATTGTTTCAAAATTAATTATAATTAACAATATATTTAACATCAGTCTCTGACCTCTTGCCAATGCTTAAGGAATGAACAAATATTTTTGGCGTAGAACTTTAAATAAAAAAGTGGCTGAGTGGGCCACCTGAAACTCACAAAGGAGCAGTACATTTGTATAGCGCTGTATTTTCTTACATTTCAGGCCAAATATATGTTCAAATGGAAACTTCTAGAAGCTTCCAGAAATTTCTGGGAATTTTAAAATCGCTCATTACTTTTTAGCTAAACCAATAGTTATTTTGAAAACTTTTCATCCCTATCCTCATAAAAGTGCTGTACTTAAGTTCCAAATATGACTCTGTCCTTTGGTATCACAGTATCACAAGTCAAGTTCATCAAGGCTCAGTGCTAGATCTTTTTTTTTCCCCTAGTAGTCAATGGAATGCTGGTATCTTGTTTTGTTGTTTTTTCTTTTTTCTTTATAAACTAGAAAAACTAGTTTTTCTTAAATAAACTAGAAATAGATAAGATCAGCAAGGCTCAACCTATTTCTTCGCACAAAGGCTTCTTGTTTGTCAAGACTTGTGTTTTGGACTTTAAGTGTTAAAACAGAAATTTAAAAAAAGAGTAATGTTTCTCTATAGTGGTCTTCTCAGTCTAAGTGCGGTAGTGGTGTAGTGGTGGAGCGCTTGCTTCATAAGCAAGAGGTTCCGAGTTCAATTCCCACCACGTGCCTGGTAGTACTGCGCTCAACTTGTTTCTCTGCACATCGGCTTTGTTTGTCAAGGCTCGTGTTTCGAAGTTATAGAGTTGAGAGAGGGTTTTAACCACAACTAGCCTCCTCATCTGTAGTGGTCTTCTCGGCCTTGGGGAGGTGAATTACAAAAAAAAAAAAAGAAAAAAAAGGTGAATACATTTTAAAAAATCCAAACTTTTATGCAGTGATATTTTAAATCTAATATTTTATCTAAATATAAATCACTACATATATTAATTTTTTTTGAATGAAATTTATTTGGAGTAATTTTTTTTTTTGTCTTATTTAATATTTTTTTGTCTTGTTTAATAAGTAGTTCTTATGAATGGGTTCAATAAATTCAATAAATTTTAATAAGTTCAATAAATTTTTTTGTTTTAGTGTATTATAATGCAAGTTGTAATCACAGTTATTTGTTAACAAGAGTTACTAAGAATCAATTGTTATCAATAGTTACTAAGAATCAATTGTTATCAAGAGTTACTAAGAATCAATTGTTACAGTTTTCATTGTATTAGTTTAAAAATTTTATCTACTTATAAAAAATATTTTACCAAAGCTGTCCCATTCATTAAGATTCTGCCTTTAAATTTATATGAATTGGTTCATTCCAACAATGTAAACTTTTGGAAGTTAAAGAAAAACTGCATTTTCCCCCATAGTAAATTATTGTTAATGGGTTAACAATTTTTTTTCTGAAGAGAATGTTTTTCACTTTCAAAAAAAAATTATCAAATCATTAACAAAAATTTATTACAGGGGGAAATGCAGATTTTTTTAGTTTCCCAAAAGTTTACATTGTTGGGGTTTCACCCTTTTAACATTCATCGATTCATATATTGTTATAAAAAGTTCTCACATCAATTAAAAATTCTCTCATGTAAAATATTAACTTTAGGTTTTCAATATTATAGAATGAATTGTTTACTTTATTGTTCACAACCTACATGGTGAAATGTGAATAGAAAGTTAGAAATATAAAAAAAATGTTGCGATAAAATTAAAATTTTTTGAAGTGATGTTAAACATTGTCCAAATAAATAACTTTTAAATCTTATTGGAGAATATGATTCTTTATCGATAACTGTAAAGGTTTGTGTTTTGACAGCCAAACACTGGTAACCAACACAGAAACACTGCTAATGAATGTCAATTTTGTAATTTAATAAATAAAATATTTATTATTTTCAATTTTTGCGCATTGAATTTAGATATTTATAAAGTCAAGTTTTACTTGTATTTTTATATTATATGTATTAAATTGTAATATTTGTTATATTTTTAGACTTTGTTTGTGAATAATATTTGATATATTAGTATTTGTTTTTAAATAAAACAAGTTTAGAATGGAACTTTTCTAGATTTCATTTTTAAAATACTTTTTAAAGCAAGAACCACATACCAAATGGTATCTAGTTCTTGCTTTAGACATGATATATATATATATATATATATATATATATATATATATATATATATATATATATATATATATATATATATATATATATATATATATATATATATATATATATATATATATATATATGTATATATATATATATATATATATATATATATATATATATATAATATATATATATATATATATATATATATATATATACATCTTATTTGGATCTTGGCTAATTCTTTGTCCATCCAAGCCCGAGTTTATTTGATTGTATTTAAAAATCTGGTGTTCAAGCTGGCCAGGACAATAAACCTACTTGGTTTCTATATAACGAAATTATCAAACTAACATAAATTATAGTAATTATAAATAACAATTAAGTTGAGAAAAAAGTAGAATGGAAATTAAAAAGTTTGTGTCTTTAAAAAAAGAGTAAAAGTTAGGGAATCAAGTTTTTTTTTTTTCCTGTTTAAAAAAAAATAAATTGTTTCATTAAAAACATTAAAAGTAAAAATACAAACTAATTTATTAACACCAAGTTTTTAGTTATTGCTTGCATTAAATTATTTTTCTCTAAATAGTTTCACAAAATTCAGTAAACCAGACATCATTGAGTCTGCTTTAAAGAAAAAAAAAAATAGTAAAAAAATAAAACAGAAAACAAGGTTTTTATATTAATGTAATTTTTTTTATATTTTTATCACTTTTTTGGTTTTAAGCCCAAGTTTTGAATTCACATTTGTGGATTTGAGTATTGTGCATTTAACATTAATGAATGATATCAATGAGAATTTGGAGAAAATTTTCTTTGTATTTAGTATTTTGACAGACTTTTTTATATAATTAGCATTTAGCTCTTATGTAACATTTATGTCTTAATTATATCACACTTAGAACTTAAATACGTCACACTTACATCTCAATTATGTCACACTTAAGTCTTACTTAATTTCACATCTAATAATGTTTGCTGCCCTATTTCTAGTTTATGTAGTCCGAAAAAAAAATTACTTTTACCTGTTTAAACTTTTATAAGAAATAGAAACTTTTTAAGACCCAAAGATTATTTAAGATATTTTACAAACTTTGCCTTTTTTGTTTATTGTTGCATAAACAAATTTATTAATTTTTTTTTTTGTCATGATCTGCAGGCACTTTTTTCTGAGTAATTGAATTCAGATTTTTTTTTTTTTTAATTTTTTATATTTGCTGAACATTTGATGAAAGTAGAGTTTTATATATATGATATAGAAATTGTCATTTTTATATCATATATAGGGTAGATTAGGGTAATATGAGCATCTAAAGGGAAAATTTGAATATTTTCAAAAATAATTATGCTGGATTCAAAAATTTTGTAAATGAACAATTTTTAGGGATGCTTACTCATGATTCACTTAGATGTTTGGGCACCCGAAATTCTTTCTTAAAAACACAGAGGTTTTAAAAAAGTTGCAAATGTGCTCATATTACCCAGACCACTTGGTAATATGAGCACTTTATATTAGCTCAAAAAAATAAATTATGTAAAAAAATACCAACCTGACAATTAGAACTAATTTTTGGAATATAATGATTCGTTGTTAACAAAACTCATCATATTATAAATTACAAAAAAATATTTAGTATTGTATAAATATTAAAATTCTTTACTATATTTTGTTTTTATTTTACTATGTTTTCAAAAAGCAATTAAAACCACTGCTATTTTAGGACTTTAATGCTCATGTTACACAAAAATGGCATTTTTAAATAAAGTCAAAACTAAATATTTCTATGCGTTATTTTTCAAACAAAAATGGATTGAATTTTTAGCTAATCTATTTTTCTTTATCAAAAAATTAAATTTATTATTTTAACGCCAAAATTTTGCGCCACAGATTTATTTATGTGTGATATTATTTTAAAAAAGCAAAAAGTTTAACAGCGTTTCAATTAGATAATACCCACTAATTACTGCATATAGAATTACGCTAATTGTACTGATTCCTGTTATCACCATATAAAGTTGATTCAAAAAATACAAAGCAACTTTAACTTCACTGCTTACATTTAAGAAATCTTTAAGTATGCTCATAATACCCTAATCTACCTTATAGTTAATAATTACATTTGTTTATTTAGAGGCTGGAAAAATTCAGGCATTTCCAAGTCCTAAAAACCTAAACTTTTCAGAACCAATTCCATTGCAAGAGGTAAATACCATTTTGTATAAATAAATAAACAGTTTTTAAAACAGCTGAAAAGTTATTTTTAACTTGAAATAATATAATGTAAGCATCATGTAAAATAATGCAGAAATTGTTAAATTATGTATACTTATATTTCTTGCTTTATTCTAATATCTTTATATATTGATGCTATATTGATATTATTATTTTCTTTTATTATGTTATTATTACATTTTTATATGTTTTTGTAATCTTTTTATGTGTTTTTGTTGACATGGACCTATGTTTTTGTTTACACTTTTTTGATATCTTAAGAAATGTTCTTTTAAGAGAAAGTTTTAAGAAACATTAAACTGTTGTATGTAAATTTCTTGTTTTTTCTTCGAAATTTTTGTTCATTTTAAAATTATATATATATATATATATATATATATATATATATATATATATATATATATATATATATATATATATATATATGTATGTATGTATGTATGTATGTATGTATGTATGTATGTATGTTATATATATATATATATATATATATATATAAATTAATTGTTTTTATCTTTGTTATTATATCTATGTCCCTAATTCTGGATGCTTATAAAATATAGAAAAGCACACACACAATTAATGCTAACATTAAAATTAGTATATAATATAATCCATTAAAAAAATGGAATTGTTTAATTAAAAAATAAATATATTATTTTACTGCATTCGTTACAAATAAATTCCATAGTTGTACAATAATCAAATATGACCAATTAGAACACCGCTCACACGCAAGTCATTGGTTATCTAAGCTATTCCTCCAATTACTTTCATAAAGAAGATCATTAGATACTAAAATGCTATTTGAAGCTTGATTCTTTGTCTTTTGACTTTTTTTACCTGGTGTTTTAGCCCACTGACTTTGTTTTAACTTTTTTTTTTCTTCTCTTTTATGTGCATTTTCAGCTTTTTGAGTGGCAGTGGTAATCTTTTTTGTTCTCTAGTCAATTTCTTTGTTTTAGGATAATTCTTTGCAGCTTGTTTATGTATTTTTTTTTGATGCATGTTCAGCTTCATTGTAAGTTATGGCGAAGTCATATTATAATTAGCTGATCGCTTTATTCTCTCACCTTTTTGAACTTTTATTTAGAGTTAGTATCAATTTATCTCGAAGCATACTTAATACTGATTTGTTTATATCTTTTCCCACTTAATGAAAGTGGGAAAAGATATAAATTATTCAAAAGTAGCAAAGCTTTTAAGCAAAAACTAAACCATTTGACATTCTTGACGATGTGTTTGGTATATTGTTAGCATTTCCCAAAACTAATGGTCTAGATACTGTTGAAAAATCAAATAAATTTTCAGTATTGTTGTTTTTGACAGCTTAAAACATGGCACCAATGGAAGTCTTTTAGAAGAAATTTGTGTACAATTGAGTGGAAATATACCAGTATTTTTGAAACCACTCCATGCATTTTCAAGTTTAAACCTATCATTTTGGATTAGTTCTTTAAACATAGCCGGAAAAATGTTGATTATCAGGTTTTGAAAGTGAATTTAAGTCAAATAACTTTCCATTTGCTTCCATTCCCTTTTTACTGTTTTAAAAACGCCAACATATAATGGCTGTAAAAAATGGCAAGTATGAGGCGGCAAACACCAAAGTACACTATAATTTTCTAAAACTTTTTTTTTCAATTCTAAACTCATATGTGAAGCATGGCCATCAAGAATTAGACTTTTAAACCTAAAAGTTTAATTGCATGAGGCAAAAAAACTGTTATAAACCACAACAAAAAATATTTGATTCCATCTAGCCTTAACTACTACTGTTATAATAAACATTTTGGACACCGCCTTTGCACCAGTCTTTCAAAATATGTTGGTCTTAATAAATTACTTGATGAGGTTAATAATTGCCAAAAGATCACAATAGTTCAAGATTGTGGTCATTTGCTTTGCATTTGGTGGTGCTAGCTTTTTAGAATTTTTTGTTCCTTTTCTACAAATAATTTTGACTTTACTTTGATCAAATTTCAAACCAGACTTATTGCAGTTGAATATTTGAAATGGCTTATTTCCTAAATTATGTTCATTATATGCTGCTGCTAATTAATCAAATCAATTGTTAATTATAGCATGCGGTGTGGCCACAGCTCTAATAGTTTGCATGCCACTTACTTTTCTTGGGCAAATATTTTACGATATTTATTCATGAAACCAGAGTACCATTTTCTAGTCGGTTTGCCATCTTTGAATAAACTAGTTTGGTTTGATTCTTTCAAATAATTTTCAACAACAATAAACATGTCTTTTCTATTCAAGCTAAAGCCTATATCATTCATAAATTTTAATAAATCAACAATAATAGCTTTAGTGATGCTGCTCATCTTTCTTAGTGCTCTTCAGTCATTAGATGACCATTTTGTTCTGTCAAAAAAGGTAGATTTTGCCATACTATATATTTAGCAACTTGTACATATGACTTTTTTTTTTCAGTAATAGCTTGAATAGCTAGCAGGATTCGGCTCTCTTGCTCTTCTTTTTGTTTAAATTTATTCTATAATACAGTAAAACAATTAACACCTATGCATTAACTTTATGTACATTAATTAATAAACACCTGTATCAGGATTTAAGTGTCAATTTTTTTTATTGCTGGTAGCTAATTTGTTTTTAATTTTTTTAAATTAATTTTTTCAAATAAAAATAAATAAATGGTATTTTTTTTTTTAACTCAAATAATCAGCATAAAATTATTTAAGTGCTTTTTTTTCTTTTTTTTTTTTTGTTAATTTAGTTTTGTTAAATTTCAAAATGAAATCTTTCATAATTGCATTAATTTAGATAATTTTTTTTTATATTCTTCGATTTGTCTGGTATATACCTTCATTAATTTAAAAAAATATTTCATAAATTCATTATATTAAGCGAGTTATGAAACTTTTTACTAAAACCATCCAGAATTAGGTTACATCCAGAATTAGAGGGTTTTACGGTGTATATGTTACACACAGATTGTGAAATCAAGCATTTTACGAACTGTGCAATTTTTTGCTCGTTTTGTGAAATGTATAGCGCTGTTGCGCAGTTTGTGAAATGTTGAATTTTTACAGGTTTTTTTTAAAAATATTTAATATTACTATGTATAATAAATCTTAAACATTCAATAACTATTTTTTAGTAATTTTAATTTTAGTAGTTATTAAATGTATAAAACAATTTCAATTTTTATAATATTTAATATTATTTTCAATATTTATAAATTTGCATAATTAAGATAATAGTAAATAAACACTTATTAAATGCTTTTTTTTGTTTTGTTTTCAAATAGTTATTGTCTATATATAGTATAGTTATTGTCTATATATAGTCAATATATAGTATAATAGTTATTCTCTATATATTATATAGACAATATAGTAATATATTATATAGACAGTTTATATATATCTATATATAATATGATATATAGACAATAACATAAAGCATAAGCATTTAATAAGAGTATTTACGTTACATTTATTTATATTACATTACATTTAATAAGCATTTTAATTTTCATTTCGATTTAATTTTAGCAATTCTGCTCATTTAATTAATTTTTACTAAAAACAATTTTATAAAACTAAACAAGGTGGTCACAAACAAAGTGATATTTAAAAATCATTGTCACAGCAGCACTTTTACTTTTGCCAGAAAAAAATAGTATCCCCAAATAAACTCTAAGTTCGCCACTGATATATATATATATATATATATATATATATATATATATATATATATATATATATATATATATATATATATATATATATATATTAAAAATGGAATTATATATTATATATATATATAATTCCATTTTTAACTTTATTACACGCGCAACAACTTTATCAAATATTTGCCTATTTAAACTGTAAACTAAACTTTTAGCTATTTTGTATGAAAGCTGTTAGTCTAAAGAATAAAATAAGCTAAAATGTTTTGAGTCTGGCTAAAAAAGGGCGAACTTATTACTGAAAATGCTTCTTAACTTACGTTACACGGAAAACAAGCTAAAAAAATTACTTCAACTTTTAGGTCAGATTTTTACCAATCAGTAAAGCGATTAGTATTAGAAACTATTACAAGATGTTAAGAATCCTATGTTAATTTAAAAAATATATAAATTTTTATCAGAGGTGACTGGTTAAGGAAAATAAACTTGATTTTTTAATACTATATATTTAACTTACATTACCGAGCGATATTTATTGTGGATTTTTTATATCTATTGTTCAAAGTTCTAACTTTGAATAATAGATATAAAAAGAGTTACATAACAAAAGAATTGCAATAGTATTGAACTAATTCATTAAAAATAATTAACAAACGAAATTTTAAAAAACTGGTGGCTCTCTTCCTGAGTGATTTTTCATAACATTTATGAAAGTTATCTAATGAAAAACCAAGAGCAACTTTAAAAAATTATTTTAGTATTACAACTTTATTAATACTTATTTGAGTCGTTTAAATAAGAAAATCTTTGGTTTGTTGAAGTTTTTACTTACACTTCTTACGTTTATGCGTATTGACTTATTTTCATTAGGTTGAATTTTTAAAATGCTGCAAAGTATTTACATTTAAATTTTTTAAAATATTTTTGACAGCAAATCACAGTTTAGGAGGGAGAGGTATATGTGATTGTTTTTAACAGGTGGAAAGGGGTTAAGAATTGACAAATATAGGGTGAGGTATTTTATGGATGACGCATAATTTCATTTACAAGCAGTTTGTTTGGTTAATTATTGCCGACCTCCTTTTTCATAATTATGAGGGTTGATATATATATATATATATATATATATATAAATATATATATATATATATATATATATATATACTCTTGCATGTCTCTTGCATAGCATCAAAAAAAGTTTCCCATAAACTGTAGTTTTAAAGAGCGCGTTAATAAACCAGACCAGAAAAAGTTTTAAAAATTAAATTTTTTTTTTTAATTGATAGACTGCCTGGCCAAACCAAACCCTCAGTCGATGTAGCAGCACTCTTGCGAGTCAGGCTATTTGTCAGTCGTTGTAGCAGCACTCCCTTGCGAGTCAGGCTATTTGTCAGTCGATGTAGCAGCATTCCCTTGCGAGTCAGGCTATTTGTCAGTCGATGTAGCAGCACTCCGTTGCGAGTCAGGCTATTTGTCAGTCTATGTAGCAGCACTCCGTTGCGAGTAAGGCTATTTGTCAGTCGATGTAGCAGCACTCCGTTGCGAGTCAGGCTATAAGATAGTCGATGTAGAAACATTTACGCATGTTTTAAAAATGTTTTTTATTAAATCAATAACAAAAACACCACTAATTAAAAAAAACTTTCTAGTCGTTATAATTGCGGTTTTTTAAAAATTTTTTAAAAAACAATTAAATTTAATGTACTTCCGCATAAATTAATTGCTTTGACATTTCGATGACAATCAAAAACTTAAGAGACGAGGTAATTAAAATTGTAGTCGTAAGAGACTTTTTTTACATTAAAACGCTCTTTCGACTACACTATATGGGTATATATATATATATATATATATATATATATATATATATATATATATATATATATATATATATATATATATGTGTGTGTGTGTGTGTATATATATGTGTGTATATATGTATATGTATATATATATATATATATATATATATATATATATATATATATATATATATATATATATATATATATATATATGTATATATATATGTATATATATATATATATATATATATGTATGTATATATATATATGTATATATATATATATAATTTATAATTTATATATATATATATATATATATATATATATATATATATGTATATATATATATATATATATATATATATATATATATATATATATATATATATATATATATGTATATATATATATGTGTGTATATATATATATGTGTATATATATATATATATATATGTGTGTGTATATATATATATATGTGTGTATATGTATATGTATATGTATGTGTTTATATATATATATATATATATATATATATATATATCAATCGTTATCTTGCTCTACAATCTTCATCTTTTTTCTTCCAGTAACTTCCAACACTAATTAGTGGTTGCTTGTAGCTTTGTTGGAAGCAAAGATGTTTAAAATATATATATATATATATATATATATATATATATATATATATATATATATATATATATATATATATATATATATATATATATATATATATATATATATATATATATATATATATATATATTATAATATAATTGTACAAAATTAATTCATAATAATAATAAAATACTTTGTAATATATTAATTTTGATTGAGTTAAGTTTATAAATAAAATTTGCTTTATTACATTTAAAGAATTAAGTTGCATGTAAAAAAAAAAGATAAATTTATATAAAAAGATTGATCAAAATCATTTTTACATAATTTTATGAACTCTTCACTGAAAAAATAAATTGCTCTCATTTTGTCAGTTTTTTATTCAAAAAGTAAAAAAAGGTTATAAAAAATGTTTCATAGATTTTATTAAAAACTGAACATTTATAAATTATTTATTATAATTATAAGAATATTACTGAATGTTGAATAAACAACAAACTTAGCAATAGTTCGTTTTTTATATAGTGTACATAAAACTATTTAATAAACAGCTTAGTTTTGGTTTGATTTAAAAATTTTGTTTCTGCATTTTGATATCATAGTAACAATCATGATACCATAACAACTCTTGGAAAGTAAAATAATATGTTTAGTATTTTCGGCTTTTTTTTTGTTATTTTAAAAATTAAGATGGCAATCTAATAAAACTAGTAAGTGACCTGGCCCTGGGGAAAAATTTGACTTTTTACAAACTCGGCCCTAGCAAACTTATAAGATTTAGCAAGGGTTAATAGCCAGGGTTAGGAAAAAGTTTATAAAACTTTATATATTATAAAGTTATACATACATATACTATCTGTTAAATGCTGGCATTTAATATATAGTATAATATATAAAAAAAGTAAAAGAATCAACTTTACCACGATGGCAGAGTGGCTCAAATATGGCAGATAAAGCAGGTCCAACTACATTTACAATGTGCTTTGGACCTTGTCTGAAAATGAGTGGGTTGTTATTTTTCAATAAACTAATGTCAACAATATAGCAATAGTTGCTAGCAGTAAATAACTAAGTTTAGATGGAGTTAAAATCCACAAAGCCACTGCTTACCCCAAGCTGTTACAGAAGAGAGATCAGATCAAGCTTGTTTTAAGCGGTTGAAATGTCAAAATAAGAATATAAAGTTGAATTGTCAGCAAATTCTTTTTTATAAATACAAGCCTCTTTTTTTCCTGATAATCGTCTATTTTATTATTGCAGATAAAAAACAATACAGGAGCAAGAAACAAGCAAGGATTAAGAAGGGAGCAAAGATAGAACCTTGCAGTACTCAACCCTTGGAATTAGGTTTGGCATTCGGCAATGCTGACCTTGAAGTGTTTAAGGTTGGCAAAAAAATGCTGACTTTGTTTCTATGTTTTACGGTAAGACCTTAGTATCAAATTTTTTGCCAACCTGATGCTGAGCTCTCAAAGATTGAGTTTGGCAAATTATTGCCATCCTGATTTTTCCTAATTCCGATAGTTGAGTACTCCTAAAGGTTTAATATAGCAATGGTACAAGAAGGTGAAAAAATATTAGGTAAAATGAGGCTTGACTAAAAACCAAAGAGAAGGAATAAAAGCTTTCATACCTGTTTGGATCCAGGAGGTTTAGATGCATTTATGCATACATAATATGGGTATATATGGATATAAACATATGTTTGCTATTTATTTAGATCTTGGTATATTATCTTAACATATTTGTATAAACTTTAATGTTTACATGGTCAGTCTGTCAAGTCATCATTTTTACCGTTTTTTTCTGAGTCTTTTTTATAAATTCAATTTTTTTTTTTTTTCTAATTTTTTGTCATTTTTTCATTTTTTCTGAATTTTTTCAATTAAAATTTTTTTTAAGTATTTTGATTGAGTTAAGAGATATTTTAAGTTTATCTTTTGTAATTTGAGTTATTTTTGATAATTTAAATAAATTTTACAATAAATATATTACTAGCATCTATTTTTAATTTTTAGTATATTAATCAATAGATAGTTTATATTAATCAATATATAGCTCAAAGCCATAATGGTTAAATGGAATGAGGTTTGGCTGGAAAAGCTTGATAAAAATCAAGTTAAAATTAAACTATGGGCTGAGAAAAAAAACTCTAATTTTGCAGTTTGTAAACTATGTTTTATAGATTTGAAATACAGTTTAGTTGGTTTTCAAGCATTTATCAGCGTTCTACAAAACCTAAACATAAATTAGTTTCTGATATTAGATTTTCAAAAACAGCTTGTCATTTGAATGTGAGAGAAAATAGTACAACTAGAGTATTCTATAAATGATAAAATTTCAGCTGCAGAAGCTATGTGGCTGTTTAAAGTTGCTGAAAATGATCTTGCTTCAAGACATTGCAATAATACATCATTATAATTTTAAAGAAAGTCAAAAAAATGCTTGCAGATTTATAACATAATGAAAGATTTGATTTACCATGGGATGGACTTTTTAATATTTCAACTGATGGTCCTAATATTAATAAAGCTATTTGGAATTTATTAAATGCTGATCTTCATAACGATGGTTTTAATGGATTATTACCATTTGTAAGTTGCACTTTGCACACAGTGCACAATGCATTTTGAAAAGCAATAATAGTTTTAGGTGAGGATACTGAGCAGCTTGCATTTGATTTACATGCTTGGTTTAAGGTATGGGCTTTATTAGTAATTTTACTGTTAGTATTATTTAAAAAAAAGTTATTTTTCACTCATTATTAGCTAATAAAAAGTTGTTAGTCTTTATGCTCAAGTTTGAAATGTACCCTTTCAAAAACTTCCGCTTGTTTTGCAAATATTAAAAGATTTTACTTGCTTGGGTGCTTAAATGAGGTCAGAAACTTGGACTGTTTGCAATTTTGATGCCATATGTTATAAAGGAAAAAGAGGTGAATTTTTATATTTAATTGCAGTATCGGTTTGTTTTTTTAAAATGTACTTTAATAGTTTGATTTGTATTTAATAAAAATGTTCTGTTTATGCATATTATAGTTTCTTAAGATTTGTTTATGATAATAAGATGTATTATTGTTAAGATAATTAGATGTATTATTGTTATGATTGACTGAATTAACCAACAATAAGATGTATTATTATTGGTTATTTCAGTTTTCCTTTAGATTTAAATATTAATTTTTTCATAAGAATTTTATCCTTATTTTTGATTAGGTATAATTTGTGAAAAATGAATGGAAATGTATCAAGCAGCTAGTATCTCAAAAGACTGGTATTTAGATTCTGATACAAAAAAACTAAAGAGAGTTGACTATCACTATTTTAAGTATCTAAGTAAAAACTAAGTATCTATATCTCAGTAAAGTTGTTAAGAGCTGTTTAACTGTTCAGAATGGAAACAGTGCAGAGCGAAGTTTATCAGATAATAAAAATACATTGACTACAGATCGAGTAAAACTAAATGATGAAACATTGATGGCTTTAAGAGTATCAAAGGAATACGCAAGAAGTTGCAATGGAGCATATAATGTTGATGTTCTCTCTAAAGATGTTGTTCAAGCAGTGCAAAATGCTCACAGAATATATATATAAAAAAAGCTGAGGAAGAAGAATAAAAAAGAATAACTGATATTCATAAGCAAGAACTTATTGATCAAGAAAAACAACACAAAGGAATGCTTGATAAAGGGTTTAAAAAGAAAAAACCTATATCAAAGGGAAAAAAATCTTGAAAATGATGAGAAAAGCGCAGGTCTAGAGTTTCAACTTGCTCAGAGAATGCTGGATGAAGCGATTAAGTCTATGCAAAGTGCCATCAATAAAAAGACATGATAGGTATAAAAATTGCATAGGAATGAACAAAAAAAGTTAAGAGTAAATATTGGTTTAAAACAAAAAAAGTGAAATGGATAGTTTAATTGTTTCAAAAGTCAAAGTAGTATTGTAACTTTGTAGTTGTTGTGAACTTCTTGTTTAATTACTTTGAACCTTTTTGTTGTTGCAAGTTATTTGGTGTTTTGATATTCTGGTAATTTATTTTATATTAATTTAGATGTTTTTGATGACTTCTGATTTATTTTTAAAAATAGTTGTTGAATTTTTCATTTTTTTAATGAAATTTGTCATATATATATGTATATATATGTATATATATATATATATATATATATATATATATATATATATATATATATATATATATATATATATATATATATATATAACATGAATATTAAATTAAAAATATAATTAGGGTATATTAAGGTACATGTTTATGCAGAAAAGGATTTATCAATGTTTATGCAACCTTGCTTATAAATGCGATCCCAGCCCTGGCTATTTTATTTTATTTCAAACTCAGCCCCAGCCCTGGCCCTGATCAAATATATACTCCTGTGGCTTACTAAATAAAATGGTAACCTGTTGCTGATAGCACAAGTATATTTACTTTTTTTATATATTGTTTTTTTAAATATTTCAACAATGTTTTTTTAGTGGCTATCTAAAAACTTTTCAGCAGAGAATAATGTGGTAGACCTTTTCAACGAAGAATTTAAGGTTAAAATATATATTATATAGATTAAAAATATGCTTTGATGTGGATATCTTAACTTTGCTTAACTTTGCTTATCTAACTTTTTCCATTATTAAATGCCTCTTATTGTTGTTATCAGATTTTTTATTTTGTGATCTGTTTTTTGTTTTACAAATTTTTGTCTGGTGATTTATATCTTCGTTCATATTAGTGTTTAAAAAAAAAAAAATTTATTTTTATTTTTTATTTTTTTAAATTTATTTTTATTGTTATTATTGTTGTGGGTGTATAGCCTGTCTTATTTATTTTTAAATATTCCTCTAATTAATCTTTATTTTTGTCTTGAGAACTGTCAAAATATGCTTTGTCTAATAAATAATTCTCCTTTATTCTAATGTACTTCATTTCTTCCTTCATTTTTAAATATTCCTCTAATTAATCTTTATTTTTGTCTTGACAACTGTCAAAATATGCTTTGTCTAATAAATAATTCTCCTTTATTCTAATGTACTTCATTTCTTCCCTCAGGCGTTCACTGCTCGTGTGTGACCATTCGGCGAATTTTATATGCCAAAGTTTTTAAATAAAATATATATTATGTAGATTTAAAATATGCTTTGATGTGGATATCTTAACTTTGTTCTTAACTTTGCTATTGTCTGCTATTATTTAGGTAAAAATATACAGACAAGGTACTTTTGATATTCATAATACAAATGAAACATGGCTTTGGCTTAAGGCAAGTTGTTTGAATTTTAGTTTACCTTTAAATTAACCTTTAAATTTTTTTAAATTTGATCTTTATAATTGATTTGTTAATTCAATTTAACTTTAATGCAATAATTGGGTTGTTGTTTAACATTGGAAATATAATGTTTTGTTACTTTAAGAATCTGTCTCGCTTTAAAAATCTATAAAAAGAACATGAATGTTGTTTTTTATTTATAAATAATTTATAATAAATGTCTTAAAATAATTTTTTTTTGTTTCTAAAAGAAATTCCAGTACAAGTACAGCTCATGAAAATATAGAAAGCGCTGTACTGGCTCTGGTCAGCTCGATTATTAAATTTTTAACTCTATACTTTCTTTTCTTTAATGTAGGCCAGACAAATATAAAATTCCTGGGCCTATTTCAAACCTCAGTCCGCCCCTGCATACAACAAATAATAAGATGTAACTGCCACATTTGTCAAATCATTTTATTTCAACCAATGGCCTGTTGTACACCTTCTTGTCCTGATTTTTGATATTTTTATACGCCATGTATTAAACTTAAGACTTCCTAGTGCAATTGTTTAGAAATTAATGTGGTTAATGCCTCGTAATTAATAAACACAACACATTAGCCCCCTCGATTTATGAATGCTAAAAAATAGATTACTTTCAAAGCTTTTGAATAACTTTTTACCAACTTTTAACAAGAGTCTTATTTTTTCTGAATTTTATTATTTACTGGATAGTTCTATCTTTAAAATAGTGGTTTTTACTAACTTCTATCATATAAAAGAAATATTATAACATCCTTATCTTTAGAAAAAATATGAAAATTGCTAAAAAATGAAAAATTAAGTTAACTATAGTACTTATTCATTAACAAGTTTTCTAATTACTTACTATTGTCTGCAATCGATGCTTTTTATATGCTTTTATATTTTGTCATATGTCATATCGACACTTTTTATTGATCTAATACTAACAGAATTTAACTATTAACAATTAATTATTAGTTAACTTTTAATTATACTATGCTAATTAGTACTAGTTAAGTTAATTAATACTAAAATCATTAACTACAACACTTTGTATTAATACTAAAAGAATTAACTACAACACTTTGTATTAATTCTTACTAGTTATAAGACTAACATATAATACCATTAGACCCAGCATATTGAAAATGCATATTGAAACTGTTGCCTCTCTAACCTGACTACTGACTCGTGTAAGGAGTGCTACCAATTTTTAGTCATTTCTTTAAAAAATGTGATGTAGTTTGTTGCTTTTTCCTTGATCTGGTTTTATAGTCTGCAGGGACACAAATAAGGAGGCAGAAACTTTTTAGAGCCCTGTTATTATTATTGTTTAAATGTGATACTTTAAACATAATTTTTACAATTTAGGAGTGTTATATCTGAAGGTGAACCTTTAATATATTTCAAAATTTATGCTAAAAAGCATAATAAATTTTTAAGAAGACTTATTTTAAAGTTAAAACTTGTTACACAAAAAACTTTGAAATTTTATAATTGATTGTTTATTAATAGTAATGAGGCAATTGCTTGGGCTATTAAACAGTGTACTGAGTATTGTCTATGGTTTGAGTCAAGTTCTTTAACAAATTTAAAAATAAATAAAGTACCAAAAACTATGAAACACAAAAAACCATCACCAAGTTCTCTAAACCTATAATTCGCTAATATTTGTGGTCTTCGAAGTAACTTTTCTTCTTGTCTTATCTCTTGCAAAGTTCACCAGTACTACAGCAAGTTCACAAGTACTTGCTCTTTGTGAGACTATTATCTCATTCTTCTTCATCATCTGAATACAACTACCTCAAAGCTGACTGGGACTCTTTTCGTGATTTTCTTTAAGATGGCCCTTAGGTAGAAATCTTTCATCTTCCTGCTGACAAATTTCTTACACAACATTGTGGATTCAGGCTGGCATGGAATCTTTTATTCCTTCTCGAAGATTCCAGGTCAAGCCTCACTCTTCTCCATGGTTTTCCTCACATTGTGCTGCTGCAATTTCCAATCAAAACCGTTACTTTCATATCTATCAGTAAAACAATTCCCCAGAAAATAGACATCTAATTATTACTGCTAGAAACCATTATAAAAAGGTTTTGTCTGGCGCCAAAACACGCTATTCTCAGGTCATTAAATCTTGTATTTCATGACAAAAATAAGCTCTTGTGATTTCTGGAGAATAGTGAATATAATAGTGTCGAGGGTGTATAATAGTGTCGAGGGTGTATAATAGTGTCGAGGGTGTATAATAGTGTCGAGGGTGTATAATAGTGTCGAGGGTGTATAATAGTGTCGAGGGTGTATAATAGTGTCGAGGGTGTATAATAGTGTCGAGGGTGTATAATAGTGTCGAGGGTGTATAATAGTGTCGAGGGCAAATCTGTTATTCCTCCTCTCTTATATAGTTCAGACTTTTTTACCTTACCTAAAGACAAAGCTGAATTGTTTGCTAAGAACTTTTCATCAATATCATCTCTTGATTCCACTAGTTGCTTTCTACCTGATTTAGCTGTCAAATAGGTTGATCCATTGCTTGACATTCGTATCACTCCAGCTTCTGTATCTAAAGTGAATTCCTGTTTCCTGACTCTTCTACAGCTTGTGGTTTGGACAACATACCTGTTATAATCTTGCAGAAGTGTCATCTATACTTTCTGAAGCTGTCATCTATACTTTTAAAACTATTGAACAAGTGCTTATCAAAGTCTTGTTTTTCCAGCCTGCTGGAAAGTGGCATCTGTTATCCTTATTTTCAAAAATTCTGGAGAGCGATCTGATTCGTCTAACTACCATTCCATTAGTCTTCTTCCTATCATAAGCAAGGTTTTTGAATCTTTAATTAACGAACACTTGATCTCTCATCTTAAATCTAATAACTTACTCTCTAATCATCAATATGGATTTTGACCTTATCATTCTACAGCTGTTTTGCTAATAGTAATAACTGATAGGTTTTATTGTGCATTAGATAAAAGTGGAAAGGTTAAGGCCATTGCTCTTGACATATCTATAGCTTTTGATAAAGTTTGGCATGCTGGTCTTCTCCATAAGCTTTCTTCTTACGTTTTATCTGGTAACATCTTTAAGATTATTGAATCCTTCCTTTCCAATTGTAGAATAAAAGTTGTCCTAAATAGACACCACTCTTCTTTATATTCTGTAACTTCAGAGGTTCCTCAAGGTTCAATTCTTGACCCTATACTCTTTTTAATTTATATTAATGATCTTCCAGATATTCTCACATCTAAAGTGGCATTGTTCGCTGATGGTACTACCATTTATTCTTGTCATGATAAGAAGCCAACATTCTCTGATTGCTTGGAGGGGGTGTTAGAGTTTATAAAAGATCTCACTTCTGCTACAGCATGGGGTTCACAGTGGCTGGTGAACTTTAATTCAGATAAAGCTTAATTTTTTTCAGCCAATCATTATCAAAATAGTTTAGATCTTCCTATATTTATAAATGGTAAAGTACCTGATCATCTACCCTTCATCTTCTAGGATTAACTTTTTGTTGCAAAAAAATCCAGACCAGAGATTTTTTTTTTTTCAATTTTTTTTAAATTAATTTTTTTTTTTTTAAATAATTTTTTTCAATTAATTTTTTTTTTTTAATTAATTTTTTTTTAATTAATTTTTTTTTTTTTTAATTAATTTTTTTAAATTAATTTTTTAATTCTTTTTAAAATCCTAATCCAAATTTAAATAAGATTTCAAATACATTTAAAAAATATTTTTTAGGTAAAATGAACATTATACTTTAACAATATAATCTGTTCTGATCATTTATTGGGGCTTTTTCTTAATTACAAGTTCTTTCTTGGTTGGAATTCTAGTATTTTTTGTGAAAATTGAAAGTAATATTATATTTTGACAACTATATATAGTTAATATATGTCAGAACCGATTAGCACAGGATCTATAGTAAATTAAGGTACGTTTTCAAAAGATTTTAACAAAGTTCATGTTAACGCTGATGAGCGAAAGTGATCTAAAAGCTCCAAAATAGTGTTCGTTTGATTCACTATTAGGGGAAGTAAAAAAGTTTTGAAAATTATATAAAAAAGAGAAAAGTTTCTTCAAATATTAAAAAAACCTGAAGCAAAAAAATTATATTTAAAGCTTTTGTTTTGTTTTATGCTTATAAAATCATGCTGATTTCAAATAAAAGATTCCGAATAATTTGTGAATTGCCTTAACTACACCGAAAAGTCATTTAATTTTTTTTTATTTAAGTTTTTAGTAAAATTTATAAAATTACTAAAAATTTTGTTTCCTTTTTGTTACTTCAGGTTGGTAATGGTGCTTGTACAATTGATAGTAAAAAAAGTTTTCTAAATCAGAATGATTCATTACTTGTGTCAGCTAATAAAAGGTATTTTTTTAGCTAATAACTTGAATACATAAATAATAATAACTTTATTAAATTCATAAATAATGGTTGGTATTATTTAGTATAATCAATAAAAAAACTAATGCTATTAAAACAGAATTATTTTGGTGGTAATAAAAAAAAAGTAATAAAAAAATTATTTGTGTTTTTGATAACCAAGATAACCAGGTTATGCTTTCAGTTTGTAGTGTAATGAACATATGACTTTAGTTTTTAGGTGATCATTTTGTCAACCTGAACACCCACAGCTAAATAATATACAGCTAAATAATATAAATAAATATAACTAAGTAAAAAAAAACATCAAAAACTTTTTAAATAAAAAACTAACTTTTTTTTTGTTTAAATAATCATAGTTACATAATCTATGATGTAATGACATCATACAATTTTTTC
Source organism: Hydra vulgaris (assembly GCF_022113875.1). Classification (NCBI taxonomy): domain Eukaryota; kingdom Metazoa; phylum Cnidaria; class Hydrozoa; order Anthoathecata; family Hydridae; genus Hydra; species Hydra vulgaris. The sequence continues at coordinate 5,012,145 of NC_061160.1, read as the reverse complement.
CAATAAGTAGAGCACCGCTTAACTCAAACTTTTGTTATCTCAAACTGTTTCATTTGGTCCCTTAAAATCATCTAATTGATTACTATTAAAATTCTCCTGTTAGGTCAAACCTCGGATTAATCAAACTTTGTCAAACCAATTTTTCATCCCCTTTCAGAAAATTTCTTTGGTTAACTCAAACTTTTTGTATAGGAAATCAGACATAAAATATATACAGGGTGGACCATAAAAAGTATCCATGTATAGTTTGTAAATCTTTTTCATGCAACGTGATATTTGATTTTTCCATTTCAGATAGATTGTGCGTTATGCATTAACAATTCGTTTGGCGCCAAAATGGATTGCATTTCAATACATAATAGGACCAAAATCTTCAAATTTTACTTTGCTACCAATTCTGTGGTTCTAGCCTAGAGAAATTTTTGTAGAGAGTTCCCTGGCAGACACTGTCTTTGTGCAAGAGCTATCAAATGCCTCGTAGCTAAATTCAGGATCGCTGGTTGTATCGTAGATAATAATAAAGGCCATAGTGGTCGACCATTTTCAACTAGAACTCAAGTTAACATTGAAGCAGTACGGGACCGTTTGCAACAATCCCCACGAAAATCACAACAACAAACTTCATTGCATTGGTTTGTTGTTCTCCAAAAACAAACCAATGCAAACAAAACCGAAAGGTTTGAATTTTGCACAAGTATTTCTGAACGAATTGAAAACAACCCGTGAGTTTTTCATCTCTTTTTTTTCAGTGATGAGGCCCATTTTCATCTTAGTGGACATGTCAACAAACAAAAAAAAGATTTTGGGCACCTAATTAACCCCATGAACACATCCAGATGCCAAGAAAAAGTAACAGTGTGGTACGCCATTGGCAAAGGAAAGATTGTTGGGCCCTTCATTTTTGAAGACAATGAGGGAAATGCTGTGACTATGAACTCCAAACGTTACATCAAAATGCTACAAAAGAAGTTTGTTCCAGCAATCCAAAGAAGGAGGAATATTGACATTCACACAATTGTTTTCCAGCAAGATGGGGCACCACCTCATTGTTCAAACAAAACTCTTGAGTACTTGAGACAATAGTTCCCAGGCAACAGACTTACTTCTTGCCGAACAGACATGCCTTGGCCTCCATATTTACCAGACTTGAAACCTGCTGATTAGTTAAATCTCAGTTATTGCACATTAAAATGTGGACACTTTTTATGGCCCACCCTGTATATATAAAGTACAATACCCTGCAACATAGAATATACAGATGGTGCCATGATAACCAATAAGAATTAAGTAGTGGATAAATGGTGATCCTCCTCCTCAGGAATGCACTGGGATTACCAATGATGTTTCGGGGAGCCCAAGATCTGCACTCGTCAGGGCATGTCCTGGCAACAGATCTCACAGCCTGCACTCTACGTCATTCTAGTTAATATTGCAATATAAAAAGACTACACTATAAAAGCCAAAAAATAATCCCTATCCCAGTTTTTAATACAGCTCTAACATTCTTAGAGATCTTGTGAGGCTTGTGTAGCTGTATATATGTGTATAAATACATGCACTCACTACATGAAAATGTACACATATCCCTTCATATATACATACATACATACCTATATATATTCATGCATACATACATATATACATAATATAATAATAAAACTGCTACAAAATAAATCATAAAATCACTTTAAAAAAGCAATTATATAATAGTTTTAATAAATATCTTAATAAAAGATCACTAACTTTTAAACCTAATTTTATTACCAAATAATAAGGAAATTATTCTATTGCTAAAGTTTTTTCTTTTTTTTAACTGCAAATAATATCTCATATCAGTCAAAGTTTGACAACTAGTTGCTTAAGTCAAATATCTGTTAAGTGGAACCATTTTCCATGGTCCCTTGGAGGCTCAAGTTATCCGGAATTAACTGTAGTTACATAATGACAATCAGTAATTTGGAATTTATTTATGTAATATAAAATAAATTTATGTTTACAAATTCATTCATTTTTTTTTAATATTTTGAAAAGTATTTTGATATAGTTATTCTTCTTAAAAAATGTTTACAATATTTTATTAAAATGTGTTTTTCTTAAATATTATTGGCAATATTTCATTAAAATGTGTTTTCAGTAAAGGTTATTTATCTATTTGTTTGCTTTGCAACAAAATCGTTTGATAAATCTTATGATAACAAGTGTAAAAATATCCTAATGGAAATTTAAAGTATAACAATGGTAGTAGTTTGATACTAAAAAAATTTTCTGATTATGTTACCATACCACACAGATGTATTTTTAAGTCAATATATAAAAATATATTTCTGAGTATCTAAAATTTTACATACATTTTTAACTCAGTTTTAAACATGTTAAAAATTGGGTTATTTAATTTATGAATTGTGTGACCAAAACGCTTTTCTTTTTAAAAGAAGTTTTTTACCCTTTCTTAATTAATGAAAAGATCTCCATCACCAAAAAGTTGTGTATAGCAAATTTAATACTTTTCAAATAATTATTCAAAGTTTTTTTTAGCAATTAACTCTATATTACCTCTGGACCGTAGATGACTAGTTGAGGTGTCAAACACGTTTTTTTAAACAATGTTTTAAGTCCTGCTTTTTTTTCCTTTCTCGTATTTTTTGCAATATATAAATGAAAATTCACATTCCTTGTATATTCCAGTATAAATATCATTGTTTACAGAAAAAATGTTAATGCTAATTTGTACCATGAGAAGAAACACAAATATCCAGTTAGCTTTACTGGAATTGCACGATTTCTACAGATCAAGTCTTTATTTTAAACTTAATTTATCATGTTTTAGTTATGTTTTCTACTCTGGACAGCTTAAGAGTTGAATTACTATGGCTAATATTGTAAAACCAGTTTTACATTCAAATATGATTTTTTCTTTAAGTTTTCTACAAACTTAAAAGATAATAATTAATAGTGTAACTGTTAAAAGACAGTTATTTTCTTTAGTGATTTCCGCAAAATTTGCATTTGTACTAAATTTAACACTTTGAACCGATTTGAAAGAAAATTTTAAAATACTCAGATTACTTTACTTTTGAAACTGAAATTTTTTTGCCGGCGCCCTGCACATACTTTATTGCTAACATGTTCGCATTTACGTTGTATAAGATTTTTGACAATTTAATCAACTTTACTGTTAACATGTTCGCACTTACGTTGTACAAGATTTTTAACAATTCTCAAACATGAACAGGTTCCTTTTTTGCAGTTTCATTTTCAACTTCTTTTTTCAGTTTTATTTTCAACTTCTTTTTGCAGTTTTTATTTTCAACTTATTTCTGCAGTTTCATTTTCAACTTCTCAATTGTTTTCATACATTTTTTTCAATTATACAATTGAATTGTTTTATAATTTTATAATTGAATTGAATTATACAATACAATTGTTTTCATACATCCTTTACATGTATCCTTTAAGGATTGATCAAAAATTCTCAATAGGTCGTAACTCAGGGACCCAAGAAGGATTTTTAACTTTTGTAACAACAAACGCTTTTCTTATCCAATTAATTATTTCTCGCAATGTGTGAAAAGACAAAATCAGGCCAAAATAAACAATCATTATGTCTGTGGTTTGTTTTTTCGCTAAATAACTAATGTTTGTTTTGTTTTTTAACCTTTTTACAATGTAGATCACACTTAAATTTTTGCAGTTTTTCGTGTTGAAGTGCCAGCTTGGATTGATGTTGCTAGCATAGTTTTTGATTTTTTGCTGATCAAGGCTTATGTTAGCTAATTGTTCTTTTACTTGATCCACATAACATTGTAGGTGATCAGAGACAAAAATATAATTTCATTACTTTTAGCATTAGGATGCAAATTCCAATAGCTTTTTATTTGCTCAAGTAGGCGGTTTAATTTTACGAATATTACAAAAATTTGATTTTCTAAAGATCTTGTCAAACCTTAAATGCTTTTTTTTATGTAATTTTTCTTATGTTTTTTAAACATTATTATAATTATAAACATGGTAATAATTATAAACATTAAATTAAATAAAAAAATAATTTAAACAATTTTTTGTAACTTTTTTTTTTTGTTTTATTTTATTTTTTAATTACAGCTTTTTTCTCGAAGTCATTGGTGAAACGTCTTTTTGTATGGTAGTTACAAATGTGGTGTAAAATGCTTACATAAAACGAAATGAACACCGTTCTTAGACGAAGAAGAAGAAAGGAATTATTTTTTGATATTATAATTATCAATTATGTATTGCTTATATGTATAGAATTCTTTTTTTATATTGTGTTTTACTAAAAAAATTTTGAATAGGAACTTCATTTTATTTTAACTTTACTTGTGATTAGGGATTGCAATCCCGCACCCTTTTCAATTCCGCTGGATTCGTGCTTGATTTTTTAATTACTGCGGGATCCCACGAGATATTGGAAGAATTTGATTTCTTATACATATTAAAAATGAAATGATGACATTTGTACCTTTACTTTCAAATATTTCAGTTAATAACAGTATAAACAGTTACCTTTCAAATATTTCAGGTTAAATAAGCTCAAAAATTTATAATTTTAAGAAAATTATATTGTAAATAAAAATAAACCAATTCATTTGTAAATCAATACAATTCGGAGCTTTTAATAATCAAAACGATAAAAAAAGAATACATAAACGTAACTTAATGTTTTGATTAATGTTTTTTAATAATTTTAAAATAATTTTTTATAAAATTCATATTTTTTATAAAATTCATATTCAAGTTTTTTTTTAATTTTATATGATTCAAAGTGATAAGTTGAAGTGTTTTTGTTGTTTTGTTGTTGATGTTGCTGTTGTTTACTTTGCAAAATTTTGATATTTTCGCAATGTAATTATTGAGAATAGTTCTATATATTTTTTTCATTTATTTTGTAAATTGTTATATTGTATATATAATATTTCATCTTTATAAACACTGCCTCGTTTTCACGGAATGTTTAATAAAAAAACTCTACTTGTTACGCTATCAAGTCTAATCAAAACAAAATATTTTTTTATATGCTTTCGCGTATGAAGTAAAATTTAAAACTTTAGAAACTTTTTAATATTAATCACTGTTTAAAAGAGAAATCACATTGAAATTTCTCGGCGTATTTATCGGCCGAATGTAATGAGGAGTTATAACATAAATTATCTTAAAATCTTGAAGAACTATTGACCAATAGTTCTCAATGAGTCATCCTAGATAACACTCAGTCATATTGGTTACTTGTAACAAGTGGGCTTCCGCACGGATCGTTCTTGGTTCCAATTTCGCTCGTCGTTTTTAACAACAACCTGCTACAATGTAATAACCAAAAATAACATTTGCAAGATCTACGCTAATGATACTAAAACCCTCACATTGTCAATTCTTCTAATTTTTCTCTGGAGCAATTCTTAGCTAACATTTTTGTATGGCTACCTATATGTGAAGCGTGTTTAAAGTTCCTGTAAGCTGTAATTTACTTAAATGAAAAGAAATGAACAAATTTAGAGGAGAATATAATGTTACTTATAGATAATTCTACTAATAGAGTTAAGTTTTTTCCTTTGAAAACGTTAACGTGCTTTTTATTGAAACAAAGAAAAATTATTAATGTGAGCAGTATTAACAATATTAAAAAACCTTTAATATTGAAAATGAAAGTATATCAAAAAGAAAAGTAAAATCAGGTTTTATTTTGTGTGTGGTTATTTCGTTTCTAGATGTGCTTATGGTTTTATCACAGAGCATTGCGGAAGAACATTTAACTCTTTCCTCACCAATGTTGCTCATCTGGCCGGAGGCAGCATTAAATCTCTGTCTTCTTGGTTCTGAACCTAAACTTCTTGGTTCTGAACCTAAACTTCTTGGTTCTGAACCTAAACTTCTTGGTTCTGAACCTAAACTTCTTGGTTCTGAACCTAAACTTCTTGGTTCTGAACCTAAACTTCTTGGTTCTGAACCTAAACTTCTTGGTTCTGAACCTAAACTTCTTGGTTCTGAACCTAAACTTCTTGGTTCTGAACCTAAACTTCTTGGTTCTGAACCTAAACTTCTTGGTTCTGAACCTAAACTTCTTGGTTCTGAACCTAAACTTCTTGGTTCTGAACCTAAACTTCTTGGTTCTGAACCTAAACTTCTTGCATGAGCTCTAACCACTGCGTGTTTAAAGTTTTGTTCGTTTGTTTTGCCGTTTAATAAACATTTACAATTTAAAAGCATATAAAAACACTGGCGGAGCAAGTAGAAGACATTACTATGTCTTATCACCGAGCCCCAATTGTTCGTATTTGCAATAATCGTTTTATATATGTATACTTTACAAATTATTTATTGAAATCTATAAATGTTAAATAAATAACAATTAGTTTAAGAAATACTTCAAGAACAATAATCATGTTCAAGAGTAATAATCAAGTAAACAAGAAAAATTGAAAAAAAATAATAATAATAATGATAAGTAAATTAAAGAGCACGTATTTACAAGAGCGGCAATTATTCTTTAGAACTTATTTATTGAAAATAAGAAATTTAAAATATACAACAGTTTGTGGTTGGTTAATGAAAAGTTTTAAAAACAATATTCATGTAAAAAGTAATATTCAAGTAAAGAACGAAAAATTAAAAATAAAAGAGTAATCTATTTACAAAAACCATAATGTATTTGTATACCTTAAAATCAATTTGTATAAAAGTAAAATAAATAACAATTCATTGATAGTTGATTAGATTTCAACAATAATATTTAAGATTAGAGGAAACACCATAACTAAATTAATAGCTGATATAATCTCGGACATTATTTATATAACTGAATTTTAGTTTAAAAGAACCATTTAAAATCGGATATGTTAAAATCCATATATAATACCTGTTTTGATTCATTTTTAAACTGTTGTATTCAGTTTTTTTTTTTTTTTTTTGTATTTACAATCTTACGAAACTTTCGATTCCGCGATCTCGAACTGAATATGTAATTTGTTTTGAATTACATATAGGGACAATGTAGTTATTATCTCAAATTTTGTCGGGTATTTATGAATTAGTTTGTCAAAATAAGACTGAAATAATTTAGGTCCCATCTTTGTTTTATAAATGAATATTAAAACTTGGTGTGAGTTGACTTTATAGACATTTAACACACCAAGTATACGCAGAAGAGGCTCGCGTGGTACAGTTTTATCAGCTCCAATTAATATTATGCACGCATGTTTTTGTTTACTGTACAATGTTTTTTACAATGTAAATTGTACTTGCCTATGCAATATTACAATAAAGCAAAAACTATAAATGAAAGAAACTTTTAAAAAGTTTATTGTTTAGAAATGATTTAGATATCATAATAATATTTTTCGATTTTTTTTTTTCAATACTTATTATAAGTTCACTCCAACGTAAATGTTCATCTAATATAAAAAATAGACCATCAATGACTGTATCTTTGGTTTCAACAGATGATTGTTTGTCCTAAGAAGAAACCGTATGTATGATAAAACAGTGTGTTATCGACTGTGAAACATGGTGGATGTAGTGTTAAGGTGTAGGACTTTTTCGGTCGGAATGCCACAGATGAGATTGTAATAATAGAGGAAATAATGACAAAAGTAGTTCACTTGGATACTTTTAAAAAGTCATGTGATACCTTTGGAAAATTGGGTTAATAGGAAGCCATTAATTTTTTAAAAAGAAAGCGACTTAAAACTTAAATCAAAAGATATTCTTCAGATCATTGTATAAGTTATTTGGCTGACTTTGAGAACGATCAAATATTGAATAGAAAAATTTAGAAGCGTTTTGAATAAATATCTACTAATTTAACTTTATTACTCTTTTATACATTGTCATATTAATTATGCTAATACTGCGTGTGGAAGCGCTTACAAAAGTAATTTAAAACCACTTGACGGTCAACAGAAGCACATTGCACGACTTATAAATTTTAAAGATCGTCTTACTCACTCTAAGTCTCTCTTAATTAATATGAATACTCTTAATATATATAAAGTAAATGTTTTTAATGTTCTTTGTTTTATGTTCAAGTGTAAAACCAACTCTTCTCCAACCCCCTTTCTTGATTTATATTCTTTAAAAGAAAAAAATAAATATTCTTTAAGAAGTTATAATTCTATTAAACAACCAATTATCCAAACAAACTTTGGTAAAACCTGTATTTCATTTCGTGGAGCTTTCTTATGGAACAAAGTTGTGTTAATAAATTTTGATTTTTCTCATTAATGGAATTATTTTTTATTTAAGAGAAAACTTAAAGAAGTAATTTTTTCAATTGATAATATACTTACATACTTTTAAATTATACTTAGCTCTTAAATACATAAATTTATTTTATGCAATATTAATTTAAACTTACTATTTATATACATTTATTTGTATATAACTGTAGGTTGCATTGACTACGATATTTGGTTTATATATTTTTTATTTTATTTACGCTAATCTATTATACTGAACAACTTTAAATGTAAATACAATTCTGGATATGTGTACTAGGGTGCAGTGAAACTTTAGGTAAAAATATAAATAGTAAATTATTGATATGTAATAGCAACAAAAAGTTGCCTTTTGATATGTGTTCAAATAAAGTGAATAAAATTTCCTCAAAATTTTAATGTCTTCAGCTGTCTCAAGGGGGTCAAAGTTACTGAAAAATAGGTATTTTTTATGAAAACAGCCTGTTTTAGCCATAACTTTTTAAAATAAAAAACTGTATTTTTTTTCTTTATTGATACCCTGGGCCTGATTACTAATAGTATTGTTTCACCCAGTACTATATTAAGGGGGCTAGTTTGGGGTGGGGGGCTAGGGGCTATTGCCCCAGGCCCCCCAAAAGGGTCAAGAGAAGTTAAGCAGCCGTGGTGCAGTGGTAGCGCACTTGCCTCAGAAATGTAAGATCCGTGGTTCTAACCCCACCTCTAAGCAAGTTTTGCGACATCGGTTGGGAAGGAAGTGTGAACTTCCTATTAAATGCTCTTCCGCGGTGCTCTGTGATAAGACCGTAAGGACTTCTTGGGGCACCTAAAATCAACTTTAAAAAAAATAAAAAAAGTTTTTTTTTAGTCATCTTCACGCTCTGACACATAAAAAAGGGCCCTGAAAAGTTTAAATTCGCCATTGGTTTCACCTAACCTGTTTTGGTTATCTTGGTTATTTAACCTTTATAACTGTTCAATAAATTTTTAAAATTAAATGTTTTAAACTACTTGTTAACTTTATGTTATATTGACGTAAAACATGTTTTATTAACCTTTTTTTAGTTATTATTTAGAAATAATTATCTAAGTAGTTCATTATATTTCTTTTAATACTTCTCAATATAATTCTTTGCATATCAAGAAATTGTTACTAATGTTTGATATTTTAGTCTAGATTTTAATTTTATTTATGGCTTGCTAGATTAATGTATAAATCAATAATTACTTATGAATCTAATACAAAGTTTGCTTATTATAGAACAAGTTTTAATATGGCCATTAGGTTAGTGAGAACGAGGATGATGCTGACTTGTCCTGTCTTTGGTATACCTAAAGAGATGTCACAAGTTGTTTTACCAACATATGAAGATGTAATGAAACATTACTTGCTTGTAAAACATCAACTGAAACCAACAACTGCTACGAAAGAACCTACTATAACAGAAATCTCTGAAAAAGTTGCAGAAGTTGTTGAAAAAATATGGTTAAAACCGATGATTACTCATACACGGGTATTAAAGGTGATTCGCTCATATCATGATAAATACAGAAAACTATTTTGAAACATCAAGCGCAATAATTATGATAGCAAAGTAAACGCTTTTAAAGAAGATGCAAGACATAAATTGTTTGACATCTGCACCTGTAAGTGTGTGTTTGAGAAGTGTGTATGTAACAAAACTCGCAAGGTTCCTCCTGCAGAGAAAGATTTTATCCAAGATCAGAGAACTCTCAAATTGATGTGCATTAGCAATGTTGATAAACTTGCATAAAATTAACTGGCCATAAAGTTTTAAAAAAAAAGTATTGAGCAGCGGCGTAGAAATAAGCATCGCAATGCCTTGTCTGTGTCTACGATTGGTGATTTTGAAAGTCGATCTACAGCTCAAAGTGATGAAGATAATAATTACATTAATAAACGAAATATTTCCGATGTTTCTTCCATTGACATTATTAGTTCTTTGTATTTTCAATGTCAGCAACCACTTGCTGCATTAGCAAACGTCTGTGACCGGCATGGGATCTCAGATAGAGCCGGAGCTGCAATAGCAAATGCAGTTTTGGAAGACTTTAGTGTTGTTAATCAACAAGATACCTCTTATGTTGTTGATCCGAGTAAAATATGACGGGAGCGTAAGAGAAAACATAATCAACTAAAAACTTCTAAAAACTCAATAATAGTTCGAGGAATTTATTTTGATGGACGAAAAGACAAAATTCTTGAAAACATCAAGAAAGGGTTAAAGTTGAAAGGAATTTGTTATCAAGGAAGGGTTAAAGTTTTATCAACGAAGTATTACTCAAAAGCACATCTCTTTAATAGACGAACCAGGGTCTAAATACCTTGGGCATTTATCACCATCTGGATTGTCTGCCTATTTGATAAAAAGTTCTATAAGTCAACTTTATAACTATCTAAAATATTGACGTTAAAAACTTTGTAGCTGTTGGATCTGACGGAACTGCCGTAAACACAGTAATTAAAGGTAGCGCAATAAGGTTGATGGAAAAAGAATATAACAAATCGTTGCAATGGTTGGTTTGTCTTTTGCATGCAAACATGCGAGATATAGTAGATTCTTTATTACAACTTAACGGCTATTTTGCTCATTCAGAAAATCTCTTACTAGCAATGGTTAGTAACAAACGCCAACAAATTCGTGATTTAGGATTAAGGCGCATTCTTAAAACGCGAAAGGAAAAAGATCACACACTGCGGACTTTCAGTTTACCAAAGCTTAACTTAGATGCACATGATTACATAGAACTCATCAACTGGAAATAAAATAAAATAACCGAACCACCGTTGAAAGCTGATGAGGCTTCGCTGGCTGTATGTGGAGAAAAAACTCGAGATGGTTTTATTCGTGTTTTTTGCCAGTGTTTAAAACAAAGTCAGAATACTTTGAAAAAAAACTTTTTCTTGCTATTACATATAAATATTCCACTTTTAATTTTTTCACTGCACTCTAATATGTACGTTTATATGTGTGTATGTGTATATGTATGTGCGTTTGTATGTGTATGTGTATATTCATAAACTTTTATACCAGAAGAGTAGCATTGTACAGATGTATCACAGAAGAGTTAACATTATTACAGACAAAGAAAGAACATGAAATTACATTACAAGCATTTGATCAATATTTATCAATACAATAAAGATTAATACTATAAAACGAAAAAAGTAACACCCTAATTATTTATACTTTATTATTGACCTTGTACATAAATTTCAAAGAAAAAACAAACAATCATCCAACTCATGGAGAAATAAAAATCGTAGATATAAAAAATGAAGTATAAAAACTAAATTGAAGTATCAAATAACTGTCGTTGAATGAAGATTTACTTATTTTGATTTTGAGAAAGGGAAATTTATCAAAAAATCACACACGAAAGTCGCATGAGACAGCTGTTTGGAAGGCTATGAAATTTCGTTGCAAACACCTTTAAGCAAGTAACTTAAAACTATAACAAAAGAAATGTCTAAGTTTCGACAGTGGTTCTCTGTGACAAGACCTTGAGGTTTTCTTTGAGTGTCCGCGTTATTTATATTTATCCTTAACTTTTCAAGTGTAAAATTTCTCTTTTATATTGGTATCTCAAACGTTTGTATTTTAAATCATGTAATGAACAAAAAAAAAAAAACTAATTTAATTTGACTTTCTATGTAAACTTAATAAATAGGAAGATAACATGTGATTCAGGTAGATTTTGTTTTCAGTTTATCTCCCAATAATAAGTAAAACTTTATCTTATATCAAAAAGTATGATCGGACTGTAGTGTAAAACTTGGACTGTAGTATAAAATTTAGTTTTATCCGCATTTAGAGAGAGATTGTTACTTATGAACCAACTCAATAGCTCCAATTGTTCGTGAGCTGTTTCAAAAAGTGTTTTAATATCTCTATGAAAATTAAAAGATTAGAGTAGGTTACGGTTAGGTTTATTTTAAAAGAAAGTTTTACAACTAAAGGTTTATTGAAACGGAAATTCTTGTAGTTTTAACTTTCTCAGATCGAAAAATGTAAACCATTTAAGTTAGGTTTCCGAAAGATGGTCACAGCAATGAAAAAAAGATGGTCACAACAATTATTGGAATCTACTGTATTGGTAAGTTCTAACTAAGTGCTAAAACTTTAAAAATTAAATAGCGCTAAAAACGCCAAAAATTGCAGGTGCAGCATTTGTGACACGTTGGATATCAGGTTTAATGAAGAACATATATGATATAAATTGATTGATATTTCGGTTGACGAATAACTTTTTCCTAATAAAACATCGCTTTTAACCTGAACTATGGTAAATGTAGCAAAGTTGGGTACTTAATCCCGTTAAATAAAAAAAGTAAATTTTATTTGTATGCAATAAAATGTTTATTGTATATTTTTAATAGATAAAACATAACTGATATGCGAAAACTGAATGCGAGAATGTAAACAAACTGACATTAAATTTCTTTTTGATTTTTTAATATTTTATAACCTGTTTTTTTTTTTTTCAGTATTTTCAATAAACCCTCCTTTTCATTTTTATTATATTAGCAAACAATAAAAATCACAAACTATATGGTTTTTTCTCTAGTTGTGTTTATGCTGTTAAAAGTTAACAGAAAAACCAAAACCTTAACTATTTTTTTTGTTCTTTCTAAACTCTATTTTCTATGCCATCTTTCTGAGCCTTACTTTCTATGCCATCTTTCTAAGCCCTACTTTCTATGCCATCTTTCTAAGCCCTACTTTCTATGCCATCTTTCTAAGCCCTACTTTCTATGCCATCTTTCGAAGCCCTACTTTCTATGCAACAGCTTAAAACTTTCTAATAGTTTCTTTAACCCAGAGGTTAAAAATATTTTCATTCAATAAAAATGTTATAGTAATTTTTGCAAATTTAAACAAAGTCTTGCAAATAATGATTTCAGTGATAGCTTTATCGTTTATTTGTAAACAAAAATAAAATGTTTTTAGATAGCTTTCAGCAAACGGTGATAACAGTCGTTCGCATTTTTTTACTTGCTAGGCGCAGTTAGGCCTCATTCAAGCGAATCGGTTCACTAACTACTAAAATATTATTCAAATATGCAATTCAAAAGTAAATTCGTACCCACTTTTCTAAAAAATTTGTCTTAGCTCTTTCAGTATCTCAAACATAGTATCTAAAGTTCGAAGTTGGTATTACTAATAGTTTCAGTTGGTTGTCAAATGAAAATGTCAAAAATAAAGTTTGAAGTTGGTTTTTTTAATAGTTTCTTTTGTTGGTTGTCAAATGAAAATGTCAAATATAAAGTTTGAAGTTGGTCTTTTAATAGTTTCTTTTGTTGGTTATCAAATAAAAATGTCAAATATACAAAAATAAAATATACTTTTTTTATGAAAACAATGTTTTTCGTAATATATATATATATATATATATATATATATATATATATATATATATATATATATATATATATATATATATATATATATATATATATATATATATATGTATATATATATATATATATATATATATATATACATATATATATATATGTATATATATATGTATATATATACATGTATATATATATACATATATATATATATATGTATATATATACATGTATATATATATATATATATATATATATATATATATATATATATATATATATATATATATATATATATATATATATATATATATGTGTATGTATGTATATATGTGTGTATATATGTGTGTATGTATGTATGCGTATATTCACATTTTTATTTAGAAAATATGCTAAAAATATTTATAATTAAAATGTGATTTGAAGCGTTAACAAATTATGTATGTTCCAAATGATAACAAATTTCTGCGAAAAAATACAGTCTTTGTTCTAATCATCTGCTTTATACTGATTTTAATAATTTTATCTGGATTAGTTGCGCATATAGGTGGTATGGCATTTTTAGTATGTGAATTAACTTACGGACGCTGTTCCGAACTTTCTACTTTATCGAAATATTGTAGTTGTCGTGTCACTGAAAAGGAAAAGACAAAAGAAGAAAAGAAAGACTTTATTTTGTTTAAACCAGAAGAAAAAAATCAAAAGCAAGAATATGAAAAAAGAACAATTTTAATTACATCATTGCCAAGATCAGGATCATCATTTCTTGGAGAGATTTTTAATCGGCAAAAAGATGTTTTTTATTTTTATGAGCCATTGCAGCCTTTGAATGCGCTCTCTCAATTAATTTCTTCATATAATTATGAAAAAGAAGCAGTTACACTTCTTTCAAATTTTTTTGTTTGCAATTTTGAAGGTTATCAAGATTACTTTAACTTTTTATCATTTCCAGAACTAAGTAATCCACATTTTCGTTTAATGAGTCGTGTTTTATCAATGCAACCTTTTTGTGCGAAACGCGTGCTTCCAAATTCTACAGTAGAAGAGTATACGAAGTACTGCGTTAATATTAACGTTAAGCTTCTTCGCAAAAGTTGTAACACCAAGTCGACTTTTGTTATAAAAGAATTGCTCCATCGTTTACCTAGCGATGTTTCAAAAATAGAATTTTCAAACTATATATCATTAATTCGTGATCCAAGAGCAATAGTATGGTCAATGAAAAAAAATAAATGGGTTGAAAATAAAGGGTACTTTGCTTCAACTGAATATGAAGCGATTGAAAAAGTGTGCCGTATTTTCCGAAATAACTATTTCTCAATGCTTAATAACAACAGGTTAAATAAACTGGTAATTTTAAGGTATGAAGATTTAGTAAAATATCCGAAAACCACTCTTAAAGATTTATTCCAAGTTACAAAAACTTTCTTCTATCGTAACATAGACGATACGGTTGAATGGGTTAACGTAAACACGCATGGAAAATCTGAAACTGGTTCTTCTAGTTTTTCAGTTTTAATGAAAAATGCGTCTTACTCGTTAAACTCCTGGAGGGAAAACTTAAGTTTCGGTAGTGTTCTAGAGATTCAAAATAAATGCGGAGACGTAATGCAACAGCTCGGTTATGTATTATATACATCAAGTAAAGATCTAAGAGATTTTTCCAAAACGTCGGTTGTACGAGTAAAAAAATTCTTTAAATAATATTTAAAGCAATAAAAAATAAACTTGTTATATAATAACTGGCTAAAAAGATAAGCGCGCGCAAAATAAAAAAAATAAAAAAATTTAGGCGGATATTCTGAAAACAAATTAGCCGCTGAACGTAACTAAATAGCTCTTTACTAAGATTAAGTTGTTTTATAAAATATCTATAAAGATTATAGTTATTTCTTTTATTTTACAATTTAATCATCATTAAAAAAATCTTTTTATACTATAGGGAAGATTCCAATATATTTATTAAAAAAAGCTACAACTTTTTCTTAACTAATTATTTTAGTTCTTTTTGAATGAACAGTCTTTAAAAGAAGTATTTATGTATATTTATACACAATAAAAATTAATAGAGTTTGGTGAGGGTTTGAAAAATCACATATGTGAGAGAATAAATTTAAAGACAAGCAATTAATCAAATTTGCGGCAACGACACAGGCTGCTCGGGTAGCAAAGATCAGTGATGTGTTTTATAAATAGAGATAAAGTTTCGTAGTAAATTAAGAACATAAACAATAGAGATAAAGTTTCGTAGTAAATTAAGGACATAAACAATAGAGATAAAGATAGAAAAAATAGAGAACAATAGAGAACAATAGAATAGAGAACAATAGAGAACAATAGAGAACAATAGAGAACAATATAATATCCACTAATTTAAAAGATCATTAACGTAGAGTTTTGAAAATATACAATTTTTATATATTTTCAAATAGTTACCTTTTCAACAGGTGTAATTTGTCCGTGATTTATTTTTACAAGTAAATTCAAATATACAAACTCATCAATTAGATAATTAAAAGCAAGAGTAAAAGCAACATTGCAACGATTGAAGGCAATATTGCAATGAATAATCAAAAGCACAAAACGATTAAATTACTCTTGAAACATATAAAACACTAGTAAGTCTATAAAAACAAGAAAAAGATTGCGCAGGGTATGACAGACATATATAATAAAACTTTCACTAGCTTAACATACTCGGGAATCAATGAAATGATATGAGAGAGAGGTCTCTTAACAAACACATTCAACTAGATAATTTTGAATTAGCATAATCTCAAAATATATCGCAAAGCAGTTTTAATTATCCATAATGTTCAAAGTCATCTTTGTAAAAGCCTTCAACGGATCCTATGCCCTAACATTAGGCAATGATAAAACTTTTTACCTTAACTATATGGTAATTTTTTAAGCTTTTGATATTTTTTCCCGGTTAGGGCTGAGCCCCAGGTTCTTAAATAGGCTGCGGGCTCCAGCGCGTTATACGCCGAAGTGTAGAGAGGTAAATTGTATTTTGCATATAATTTAGTAATCAGTTTTTTTTTTAATTAAAAGAACTGATTATTAAATATTATAAACTGATTTAAATTTAAAAAAACTTTCTTGGAATCAAGGATGTATATCAGTATGCTCCCTCCCAGTATGCTCCCTCCCAGTATGCTTATAAAACAATTGTTGTAAAAAATAAACAAACAAAATTATTACCTAACTAAAAATAATTATTCATTTTATGAACATTATTATTACTAAAAATAACTATTCAAAACTAAATAAAGTATTAAGAAATATATAAAAAAAACAACATAAACAAACATTTTACAAAAAAATTTCAAATTGCTTCTTTACGTACTAAACTGGACGCAGTAATATTTTCAACTCTTTAATACTACACTTCTCTTTATCACTGTTATAAAATTTTTATCACTGTTATAAAATTTTTATCACTGTTATAAAATTTTTATCACTGTTATAAAATTTTTATCACTGTTATAAAATTTTTATCACTGTTATAAATTTTTTATCACTGTTATCTAAAGCTTTTGATACCGTCAACTATCAAATTCTAATAAAAAAATTATTATCATATGGAATAAAACACTGTCAATTGGTTAAAAAGCTATCTTACAAATAGTAAGCAATATGTTTGTAATAAAGAATCCGCGTCTCAAGTGTTAATGAACATAACGTGTGGTGTTCCACAAGCCTCCATACTTGGACATCTTCTCTTTATAATATATCTAAATGATCTTCATAAAACTTCAAGCCTAACAAAAATAATCTTTGCAGACGACACAAATTTATTTCTATCTCATGAAAATATTAATATTCTTTTCAATAACATGACAAATGAATTAAAAAAGGTTTTTGATTGGTTTAAAATAAATAGGTTATCTCTCAGCACTGCTAAAACTAAATGGACACTTTTTTATCCACTCTATAAAAAACATAGAATACCTCATTTGTTACATGAACTATGCATTGACAATGTAATGATAAAAAGTGAAAAAGTAACAAAATTTCTAGGAATCTATATTGATGAAAATTTAACTTGGAAACAACACATTAACATTATCTCTTCTAGCGTTTTCAAATGCATCGTATTCTTGATAAAGCTAGAAACATACTAAATAAACGGCAGTTGACTCAATTGTACTATTTATTTGTTCACTGTCATATAAACTATTCAAATATTATATGGGGAAGCAATCAAAAGACAAAACTTAAAACTCTTTTTAATCATTAGAAACACGTAGCTCACGCAATTATTTTTAGAAATCGTCTAACACACTCTGCGCCACTTCTTAAAGATATGAAAACTTTGAATGTTTATCAACTTAATATTTTATGCTTTATGTTCAAGTGTAAAGAAAATTTATCTCCACAGGTATTTCAATATCTTTATTCTTTAAAACCGAAAAACAAATATAATTTACGAATTGACAACAATCTCTCTTTGCAAGATGCTCCTTTTTGCAATGCTCTCTTTTGCAATGCTCCCTTTTGCAAAACTAAATTAGACGAGTTTTGTATGTCCTATCGTGGACCTCGTCTTTGGAACAAAATAATTTTACCTAATTTTGACTTTTCAATCAAATTAAACTACTCTGCATTAAAAACCAAAATTAAAGAAATAATCTTTTCAATTGAAAATATCTTTATCTATTTTTGAGTTTTTATCATTATTGCTGGTATATTAGACTTTACCGTATTATGTTTTACTATTTACGAATATTTCCATAATTTCTTTGCAAACTTATGTATTTAATGGATTTTATGTTTGTATTTTATTGCTTTTTATTACTGTGTTTTGTTAAACTTTATAATATTGTTTTTGTAATTTTACGAATTTTTATAACTTAATTATAATATTACGTATTTATATTATACTCGATGCTAAAAAGCATTGTAAAGAGATTCATGATAAGATTCTCATGATCTTCTAGAAATCCTGCCGCTAAATTTGTAATATATTTATTTATTAATATTATTATTTTGAAAAAAAAAATTGTATCTGTACCCCGTAGGTATAGGACATCATTTTCATTTTTCCAAAATGGTATTATTATTACAAAAGTTGTGTATTAAAATGTTCTATTTAAGGGTATATAACGTCATCTCCAAATTAGTGTAACATCAATAGTAGTCGTAAAGAATATAACACTGTGTCCACTTTCATTCAGAGGTATACGACATCATCTGGACATATCTGGATATATATATATATATATATATATATATATATATATATATATATATATATATATATATATATATATATATATATATATATATATATATATATATATATATATATATATATATATATATAAAGGTGTGCCAAAACAAATATTTTTTGCATGTATGTTTTCCTCATTTCCTTATGTCTACTGAGTTCATATGTATGACTAAAAATGTTTTCTGATGGTAGTTTTAGCTGCATGTAAAATCTCAATTTCTTCATTTTTGATAAAACTTAATAATTATTTACATTTTTTTAGATGCAAATCCAACACTTTTACATTTTTAATGTTCCTTACCCTAGAGGATTTGAGAAGCCAATGTTTTTAGACCATATAAGAATCAGTCAATCTGCCCTATTTGGTACCGAATGTTCATTGAAGCCTGATTCTCAGAGGGGGTTGGTAGTGATGACTAGTTGAACAACCTTTGTGTTTTCTGTACACAGTTTTATTTTAACTGGATTTTGTCTATTATTTTGATTTTAATCGCTTATAGTAATAATTAGAAACAATTTTTTTTATGGTATATGAACTATTTTTTTCATGTATAATTATGTTATAGTTATATATATATATATATATATAAATTCAATATGCATATTTTACTTGAAAATTGTATAATTAAATGTAATGTTTTTAGGGGGACACTAGAATTAAATTACTTAAAATTTATTTTTGTTTAAACTAATAATAAATGTATTAACTAAGATAAAAAACCACGCGGCCGTGGCGCGATGGTTATAGCGCTTGCTTTATAAGCAGGAGATCCAGGTTTAATAAGAACTCTGGACATATTTTCGCGTCACGGTAAGAAAGAAGGCGTAAACTTCCTGGTTAAATGCACTTTATTTATATATATATATATAATTTGTTATTTAGGTGCTCCAAGAAGACCTAACGGTCTTGTCACAGAGCACCGCGGAAATGCATTTAACCTGGAAGTTCAAGCAAAAATATGTCCAGAGCTCGTTTCGAACCTGAATCTCCTGCTTATAAAGCAAGCGTTATAACCACTGCGCCACGGCTGCAGTGCTCTGTGACAAGACCGTTAGGTTTTCTTGGGGCACCTAAATAACAAAAAAAGTATATAAAAAAATGGGTTGTATTCAAAAAATTAAAAAAAGGGCTGCGAAGAGAAAGTACATCATGTCAACAAATCCAAGGAGGCTGCTTTTTTTCCTAAAATACGCAAGAATTCTGAACAAAAATGTGTTGCCTCCGCTTTAAATTGACGCTTGGAAGAAAGTAGGATTTCAAGGTTTTATATCAGTTGATCCAGTTTCAGGTAACTGAAGTTCTATAATAAGTACATAAATCTGCATCACATTAATTCATTGAATTGGAACTCTACCCAGCTAGCACACTTACATTGGGCCAACGTATTTTAAAGGATCGCGAACGTTGGCTCTTTTTTCCAATGCAAAACCAACGTTGACCCAATATTATTTGGTCAATGATAAAATTATTACCGACGAAACTAAAAACATCTGGTAAATTTACATTGGTCCAATGTATGTAAAAACATCGCAAAAATTTGATTGTTTTTACGATCTAAACCCAACGTTGATCCAATGTTTATATTTTGACGTTGATTCATAATATATATATTTATACAGACATATATAAATATTTATATTTATATATATAAACATATATATATGTATATACATATATATATATATATATATATATATATATATATATATATATATATATATATATATATATATATATATATATATATATATATATATATATATATATATATATATATATATATATATGTATATATATATGTATATATATATATACGTTGATTCATAATATATATATTTATACAGACATATATAAATATTTATATTTATATATATAAACAAATATATATGTATATACATATATATATATATATATATATATATATATATATATATATATATATATATATATATATGTATATATATATATACATATATATATATATATATATATATATATATATATATATATATATATATATATATATATATATATACATATATATATATATATATATATATATATATATATATATATATACATATATATATACATATGTATATATATATATATATATATATATATATATATATATATATATATATATATATATATATATATATATATATATATATACGTTAATACAACGTAAATACAACTTTGGGCTAACGTATAAAATAAAACGTTGAATCAACGTAGAAAATATAACCATTTTCCTACTTTAAATAAACGTTTTATCAACATTGTTGGCAACGTCGCATTTGTAACCATAATGATATAAAAGCAACGTTGGCAGCCGATGTTAGACCAACGAAACGCGCGACATTGTTCTAATGTCTTAACAACGTATGTGTGCTAGCTGGGTAGCAGTCAACTTCTCTAAGATTCAGAGAGAGTTTTTAGAGGATAGTAAAATACTCTTTTATATTTCATTGGCAAATTTTGAATAAAAAATAAATCAGGATCATTTTTGTTCTCAGAATGCAGAATTCCAAAAAAATGGATATTTAGTTCTATCTAGATCAAAAGGGAGAGCAAAACATGTATATTACAGAAGAACTGGATAAAGCATTACAAAGTTAAAAATAAAAATATTCAGCTCAGGAGGATGGAGGAGGCAAGAGGTAAAGTTAGAATCAAAATTAATGAAGTTAAATCCAATGAACTTGAGGCTTTTTTTTTCATCTGGAATTGATTCTGAATCGAAACTTAGTTTAGATTCTTCAGATGATGAAGATTTACCTAATAGATTCAGCCATTTTACTAAATCTTACTAAAAGATAATGATAAATTCAAGTGCTGAAGATCTGGTTGACTGAACTACCGCAGTTTCTGCCCAATACATAGAAGGAATACGCCCATAAACTTCATTAGGACTGCTATTTACAATAAAGCTGGTGTAAATTTAGAAGATATTACTCTATCAAGAAGTACAGTCCATAGAAATAGATTCAAGAAGATTGAGATATTAGAAGATAAGCTGAGGCAAGAAATTTGAATGGAAAAAGGTTATGTGTTAATTTTGATGAAAAATGGATAAAAAAGATTAAAGTAGATCTAAAAATAACAGCATTTGTAGAAAGAAAAGCGGTCAGTGTTACATACCCTGATATGGATGATACAGATGGCATACTGCTAGGTGTTGTTCAAACACCAAGTTCCAAAGGTAGTAACCAGGATAAAGCAATTTTGAATCTGCTAGAATACTCTGACATTGTAGATCAAATATTTGTTGTTTGCTGTAACACTACGACATCCAATACTGGAATACACTCTGGAGCTGTTGTTATCTTTAGCCCCCATTCTTAATATTCCACTTATATGGTTTCTCTGTAGAAGACATATTCTAGAAATACACATCTCACACATTATGGAGGCTTTGACTGGAGAGAAGACGAAGGGCCCAAGGAAAGAACTATATGGCAAACTCCAAAAAAATTCATATTTATTTAAGAAAGAGGTTAACAAGATGATAGACCTTGCTAAGTTTGATTTGAGTCAGCTTCAGGTTGAGTCACCGCTATATGAAATTGCTAAGAAAGTTCTGGAGTTTAAAAAAAGAAACCCTTGCCTTAAAAACTTTTGTGAGTTGTGATTACAAGAAATTATGCAAAATTTTTGTTTTCTATTTGGGTGGAGAAGTACCATTAATATTTATTAACTATAAAATATAGTAAATAAATATTAATGGTGACAAAATCTTACTCTTTAGGTTTATGGCTGATGCTTTACACTCTGAGAATAATGGATAATATCACCATGTTATGAGCGAAGAGGAAGAAAAGATGATAGAGCAGCCTTATTCACTTCTCTCTGGTATGCATCTTTTTAAATTCGTATTTAGTTGTTAATTCACACTCAAATGATCTTAACGCTTTCAAGAATACTTTTATGCATCAAAGATGAATATCCCAATCTTGGTTCGGCATTGGTTGCTAGTATGCAAAGACATAACTGGTATTTGACTAAGCTATTTATATACTGAACTTAACTGTTATCTTGGGCTGATGAAGATGTAGAGCAGGAAGTAAAGAAAGAGATGTTGGATAGATTAGTTCAGATGACGTTACTGTAAAGTTCAAGATTAAAAAACCTGAGCTACCAATCATATCGAAGTCCACTAAGCATTAAAAATTTATAGGTCCAGAAATTTGGCTCCTACTAAAAATTGTAGAAGCTTTTGATCGTGAATTAGAACGGTAGAGGAAGGAAAAACCTCCAAAATCGTTAAATTTATTCAAAAAATTTGTTAAATATTTGACTTGCTAGAACAATTAAGAAAGAAAATTTAGAAAGATCAAGTTATAAGAAAAATAATTACTCGGTTGTTTTATCGGATTTTATAGAATCAAATAACCTAGAATTAGTTGGTGTAACTGAAGGATTTGGTCCCACATATACATATCAACATCATACCTTACCAAATTTTTCTTACATAGATCACATTGCTCTCTTAAAAAATACATCTCTTATGTATTACAAATGTTTTGTTAATCCTCCTTCCTTTCAAAATATAAGCAATCAGTTAGCAATACCAATCTTTTTAAACTTATCTGGTGCCAATTTCAAGAAAATATTAACAAGATAACAGGAGAAAAAAAGTTATATTCCAAGTTATATCTGGAGTAACAACAGTTTTTTAAACTCATATAATGACCACCTAAATGCTAATTTTAATAACCTGAACCTTAAAACTGGCAGTTATGAAAACGAGCTCAACCAAATTTATAAAATCATTATCAGTAGTGTAACTGCAGCTCATTGCGAATACCGCAACCAGAAAAAACAATCTATTTATTCCGAACACTGGTAGATTCCCGATTTAAGCCGAAATAAAAAGGTTCCGCCGTATCAATTTCGAATATGGAGAGTTACCGGGTTTCCAAAATATTGTAATTCTAATTCTAATATGTATAAATAGACTCTAAAAAACTTCCAAAAAGCCGTTAAGTTAGCTCAAAACAATAAACTCTACAAGCAATACGTTGTAATTGAAAAGCTAAAAAATATCAAACCAAAAAACTTTTGGAAAGCTTTTAGAAGTATTAAAAAAAAGATACAAACTTACGAATATTTACAATAAACAGTAAAAAAGATAAAACTTGCACCATGTTTGAATAATTATTGAGCACTCCTCGAATAACTCAAAGCAATATAATATGAAAAATCTTACCGTGCCCAAAGCATGATAATTTAATAATAACCGAACAAAATATTACAGCAGGTATTTCTGACTTAAAATCAAACAAGTCTAGCAATTCATTTGGTATCTCAGCTGAACATTTGAAACACGCAAATTGTGACGCATTAACGCAATGGCTAATTAATTTCTTCAATTTCTCAATCAATTGTGGTTAGAGTCAGAAATCAATGTTTTCATCTATCATTATAACACTAGTTAAATCTTACAAAAAGACTTTGGTTAAGCCAAACAACTATCGAGATATTAGTATAATACCGGTTTTTTACAATAATTCTAGAATATCTAATTTTAATAATATGTCCGGAGATCAAGAACACTTACTTGCTACAATTTGGATTTAAATATAACTCTTCAACCCTACATGTAGAATTTGTATTAGTGAAACTATTAAACATTACAATAGTAAAAATTCACCTATTTATTTATGTTCTTTGGATGCCGAAAAGCCTTTGATAGCTGTAACTGGGAAATTCTTTTTGATAAATTGTACTTTAATAAAAAAACTACCTTAGGATATAGTCAGGACAATCTTTTCATTATACTATAATAGCAGGGCAGCTGGCTTATATCAAGTTGCAAACAAAATGAGTTTTATCTTAAACAAGAAGTAAGACAAGGTTTAATTCTATCACCGCACCTTTATAATATTTATACCCAGGACCTTCTAAAAACCATTAAAAATGAAAATAATGTAGGTACGTCTATATATGGTAACATCACTGGTGTGGTAGCGTATGCTGATGATGTTATACTTTTAAGCTCGACTTTATCTGGTCTGGAAACATTATAAAAACTTAATATGTGTAGTGCAATTCAAATTGCATAAAACTAAACCCTGATAAAACAGAGTTTCTCCTGACAGGTAATAGACAGTTACAAAGCTGCACAATATCTCTCGATGGTAATTCAATAAATTTACACAATACACTCAAACACTTGAGGTTGACATGGGATACAGAGCACTCTACATTTGCCTCACTTGATCGGGTAAACATTGCTGAAAAAATATTTAATTTTTGGGCAGTTGTTCAATTTAGAATCCGTTTTGCTCATCCAAAATCTATCACACAATTATATCAAACCTTGGTAGTACCAACATTAATTTACGGTCTGGAACTTTGTAAAACCAATGATGTAACAATACAAAACCTATACAGAATTGGAAAAAGTGCATTAAAATTGCTTTTCAATCTTTCAAAGCATTGCAAAAGTCATTTACACTCTTTATTTAAAATTCAAGACATATCAAAATGTATTCACCAGAATAAATTGAACTTATTTATTCGTCTTTGGGGTAACAAATTGATAAATGATATTATTGAATCTCAGCTTAACAATTCAACAATAAAACAATCTTTTGTAGATAATGCCCATCAGTTGTGCCATATTAGTAGACTAAGCTTTGAAAAGTTAAGAAATGAAAAAAATAGAGTACGTTTTGTGGTGGTGGGGGATAAAATCCCAAAAGATATTGAGAAAGCATTGAAATACTCATTAGATTGGAGAAACATAAAAGATAAGAGAAACATTTTCAAGAAAACTCTAGAAGAAAACATTCCAAAGTGATTTCTATTCTTCCTTTCAAACTTTGAATTTTACTTTTACTTTATAAACTTACAGTTGGTGTTTAAGAAAAATAATAATAATAATTGTGACGAGAGAAACATATATGCAACAAAGTTTAATGCTGGTGGCCAGAGACAATAGTTTGTGTATTAAATTGAATGTATTAACTTACTTATTTGAGATTCGTCGATGAATATGAATTAAGTTTAAGATTAACAAAAAAAAAACAAATTTGACTCATTGCCCTCCTATTTGGGGCCGGGTAAAACACAGAACTAATCTTAATGAATGGTTTACAACAAATAAATTTTCATTGAATAAAAAAATTCATGGAATAATTTTCGATGAACCTTTAAGTTGGAAAGGCTTAATAAAGCTAGTCGAAAATAAGGTTTGAAAGACTTTGGGGATTATGTACAAGACATGAATAAAAAATATGAATAAAAAAAAAAAAGAAATATCTTATGAATAAAAAATGTTTAAAAAATGTATAATATTCATTTATATATAGTCATATTACCTATTGTAATATTGCCTGGACAATCATTCATCTTTCCTTAAAAATATTAATACAAAACAAAAGCAAACAAGGTGATTAGTTTTGGGCGCAGATAGGTACGAAAGTGCTGAGCCGTTACTCAAAGAAGTAAATGCTCTAAACATATACGAACAAAATATCTACAATAACTTGTTATTTATGTTTAAACTTCAAAATGAAATAATTCCAAAATATTTTTATAAAAATTTTTCTATAATTAAGCAAAATATGAAAAAAGACTCAATAATTTTACTTCTTAATTACATCTTAATTACGTGTCAACCACTTTTGTCACGTGACCACAGCGACCGCGCTTGTGAAACTCGGTTCTTCACGAAAATATGAAAAAAGAAAAAAAAAAAAATCTATTGATATAACTAAAACAGCTATAAAAAAATATTTACTAAATTTAAACAATACATTCAATTTTTCATTTTTTTTTTAAATAATTTTATTTTATGATATTTTTCTTTTTGTTTTTGTTTGTCAATGTCCAACTCGTTTTTCATTATGCCAATAACTTTACTGTCGTCAGCATACAGTTTCATATGATGACTGATGCTGTCCAGCAGGTCATTAATAAAGATTAAGAAGAGCAATGGACCCAAGACCAAGCCTTGAGGCACGCCACTTGTGACCGCTTGCCATTCAAATGTGATGCCGTTGATGACCACTTGTTGACTTCGTTCGTGTAACCAAGCTGTGTCTAAGAGCGCGCCTTGAATATCCATAGTTTATGAAGAAGGCGTTTATGCGGCACTTTTTTAAACACCTTTGCAAAGTCTGTGTTTACGTTTACTGCGTGGCTGTGGTGAATGGCTTCCGTCATGATGTCCCGAGTTTCTAGCAGGTTTGAGACGCAACCCTTGCGATGGAGTAATTTAGCCATCAGCAGCAAAGTGTTCCATTATATTTGTTTGAAAAATACTTTCTATCATTTTGCATGAAATGCATGTGAGCAAGGCCGGTAATTTGATGCATTAAGTTTACTCCCCTTCTTTAAAATAGGCTTTACATTCAATTTTCTCCACAAGTTGGGGCTATACCAGTCGCGAACGAGCACCTATAGATAAACAAAAGAGTTTTAGCAAAGTTAGCTGCACATTTATTAAGAAACCGCGGATGTAAACTGTCCTAGCCGGTTGATTTTTTTTATTAAAGTGGTCGAGGCACTTTTGTATTATATTGATATAAAAACTTGCTAAGTCGACGACACAATTTGCTTCAGCACGACTTTCAAAAGCTGGAATTGGATCTTCGGGCTCCAAAACAATACGTTATTTTTAAATTTACGTTATATTACGATACGTATATAAGTATATATAAGGTTTTTGCCTTTTTTGCAAACTTCATTTTTACTTCAAACTTAAAAAAAATTTTTTAAACTTTTTACTTTCACTCTTTTGTATAATATTAGAGCTTGTAAAATAATATTTTTCTCTATTTCACTATAGAGCAATAAAATATTTTGTCTTCTTGCCCCAGTCAGATTATGATTATATATATTAATTAGATCTTAAGGATAACATTGTAAAATCTGTAACTAAAAGTAAATTAAAAAAAAAGTAGACAAATCAAATAAAAATGAACAAAAAGATTAGTAAGATTCTTGCGAGTGATTTGTTTAACATCAGGTTTTGAGGACTTTTAGACAACTTAGACTTGAGACAACTTTTTTATTTATTTATTTATTTCATTTGCCGTTTAAAAAAATTTACAATAAAAAAGATCGTACTCGTATAATAAAAATTATACGAGTACGAGCAAGAAGAAGACGTTTATTGTCGTATCACCGAGCCCCGTTTACATTGTCGCCTTCACTTTATGTAACAAGTTAAAATTAAAAGTGAAAAATTTACAGGTTGAAGATTATATAGTAAAACACAATATATTATAATTAGCAAATCGTATAATAATATATACATATTTTTGTTTAGTTATTTATTTTTATTTTTTATAAGAAGAAAATAAGAAACGAATCTAGACTGAAATAAGTGAGTAATGTTGACTTTTTTCAGTTTAATTATTTTAGATACTTATTTCAAAAAATAAGGTACTTATTTAAAAAATATTTTTAAGATCAAAGTAATTTTCTAATAGAAATCGTTTAGATTCTCTTTTGAATTGTTTTAGTGAGAAATTTAGAAGAGTTTTATTATTAATAATAATTTTCAAAAAACTATTCCATATAAATGGTCCACGGAATTGAATTTTAAACAAACTGAGTTTTAAATAAGATTTTGGAACAACAAAATTATTAGTTGAATACTTTGTGGGGTATTTATGAGTAATTTCGGTGAAGTAAGAGTGAAATATGTTAGGAGATAAACCATATTTTGCCTTAAACATTAGAAGCATAACTTGGTATATGTTAAGTTTATAAACATTGAGTGCATTAAGTTCCATTAAAAGAGATTCACCATTAACAGATCTGTTAACACCAAATATAGTTCTACTTGCATGTTTTTGTTTGCTATAGATTTTTTTAAGCTTCCCATAATTAGTACTTCCCCATGCAATATTGCAATAGCAAAGATAAATGAAAACAATATAATTTTTAAAGACTCAATATTAAGAAATGGTTTAACTTTATATAACATTGAGATATTTTTTGAGATTTTATTTTCAATAGATTTAATATGACTTTCTATGATGTATTTTTATCTATAATCACTCCTAGAAAGTTAACCGTTGTTAACTCTCTTTTAATAGCTATTTTATTCATAAAGAGATTGACATAAAGAGAAACTTTCAAGGTTCATATGATTGAGGAAGGATCTCAAGTTACTTTTTATGATGTTCATGTTGGTAAACATTTTAAATACAATATTATGTAGATCCGAAAATTGTCAAGTCTCCGAATGCCACCAGCTTGAGCTGGTTGTAACTCTCAGGAGGACTATTCCATATTTGAAACTATAACTTCTTCTAGTTAATGATACTTCCTACTTCTCGATGCTTTTTTAATGAACTAAATTTTGATTGCTTATATCTTGAACATAGATTACTGACTTTCTATATAAACTAAATTTTCTCAAAGCGAATGTTCAATATTTCCTCCTCCTTGCAATTTCTCATTAAGATTGTTTTGATAAATATTTTTTAGCAAAAACTGTTTTGTGAAAAAATTGATTTTTTTGATTGAACTTATTCAACAACCTTTCATTGCAAATATAACATGATGGTAAACCAGCGATATTTGAAATAAAAACGTAGATTTCTGTCTATTCGGGTTTACAAACGCGATTTTTTTCTTGAGTTTTTTTTTTTGCAGCCAGAACAGTATTTAAAATAGTTAGCAGTATTACGTACTTTACTTTAATATAATTCTATTTAATTTCAAATAATTGCTTAATTGCATTAAAAATAATATTTTACATTATTATACATTTGGTGTTTAACATTGTAAAAGTAACAATAATTAACACCTATTTAAGAACAGAGCTATTAGTTATACAAACTAACATGACTGCAAGACCTACATTGCTCAATTTATTAGGAAGCTTCAAAAAAGCTTCAATTAGACATTGAAAAAATAATCAAGTATTTATAAAACTGTATTTTTTTTTTTTAATTTAATTTAATTTTCTTTTGCTGTTTAAATAAATTACAATACTCTTTCACAAAAAATATATTATAATTACAAAGGTATAAATAATAAAAAGATAGGAGCTCAAAGAAGATATGGATGGCATCTATTCATCTATTCATCTAAGATATGGATGGCATCTATTCATCTAATCTATTCATAGAGCTTCTACAGATCATAACAATAATAGTAATATATAGTTAATAAATCAAGTAGAAAATTTTGAAAAAAAAGAAATAGTAAAAAAGAAGATATATTATTTAAAAATAAAATTAGAGAAAAAAGAAGATTATATATAAATTAAAAGTACAAACACCCACAATTAGTCAAAAAAAAAAGATATAATATTTAAAAATACATATAGTGAATAAAGATCATATAGTATTAAAAAATATAGATAGATGCCAATAATCAAAAACACACACACACACATGCATTTTTGATGTTTTTTCAAAAAGTTCCCCCACTCACACAGGAAAAGAAAAATGAAAAAATGTTTTTTTTCAAAAAAGGACATGTTTTTTAGCTTTATCCAAAATAATAAAAGTAATAGCTTATCTAAGCAACTTTTATGAACAAATAAGATGGAGAACATTAGTATGTACAAAATATACATGAAATGTTTAAAAGTTATTTTTTCCAAGGAACTTCAAATTCAAAAACTCAAATTTTCTTGATTCTTCATGAAGTTCCTCCATCAGTTTTACCGCACGTTCAGCAATTTGGTTAGATCTGGGAATATCAATGAATGACTCCTCGATTGACCAATGTGTCTTTAAACACTTAATTGCTTTCTTGCATTTTATCTTGATGAGTGAGGTTAATAGTTCATTGAAGGATGCTTCATTGTAGTATTGCGAATGGAATCAAGCATTTGCTCATTCGTAGCAGATGATGTCGCATGCTGGAACGAGGGTGGTGCGCCACTCTGGCATCAGGATTAATGCTATAACAGCATATATTGCACGTGTGTTCCATCTTGCTTGGTGTACATTTGGGAGTTTCTTCCAGTTTATTCGAGGCCAGCGTGAAGTTGTTTTGTAATGACGATACGCTTGACATATAAGAACTTGAAATCATCTTGCCATGCAGGGTTTTTTGCCTGTGTTAACATCATCTGTCGCATATAGCGGTAATCATCCTGAAGAGAAACATAATTCTCTGTTAATTTATCAATGAAGGAATAATTAAGTTCTGGTTTGCTTGTTGGCTCTTGAATAAAAAAATTCATGACATGTTTCAGAAGGAGGTCGAGAACATGATGCTGACAGCCAATATATTGTGGTTTCTGAAAGCCCTTGCTCAAAACATCATCTTGTATTAGCTTTACAATCCCATACAGACGACCAATATTTACTGCAGTCGTGTCACAGATTATCATGCAAATATTTTCCCAAGCATTGTATTCATCAATTAGCTGATGTAGTTCCTTGTGAATGGCCGCAGCAGAACCACTCTCACATTTAAGAATACCGAGTTTGATTTCGGTTGTCATATTTTTCAGCAGAACTACTTGGTATTCTTCCCCATGCACTCTTTTACCATCAAACTGGAGATAGTATGAATCTTTGCCTTTAAGTTTTTGAGCAATTTTGGTTTTCATTTTCTGTCCTTCAGAGATTACTCTATTCCAGACACCCGCCTGACTTGGAACCGGCACATCGTGGCCTTGTTTAGCAATGGTTGCGAGAACGTCATGTTGTTTTTCAATACTAGTAAACCAGCTGCTGTAGTGCTGGCTCTTTAGTATTTCGGTTTACATTCAGGAGATGACGTAGAAGTAGAGGTTTGCAAATTGGGTGAGAAAACAGAAGTTTCAGAATCCGAAGAATCTGAGACAGTTTTATGTGTTTGTGTGGGATGCAATTGAGAAGAGCTGGCTTGGGATTGAGTTTTTGATAGTCGGATTCGTTTATTGGGTAAATTGATTCCAGAGGAGCTTGTTTGACCATTGAATAACCAATCTTTCCTCCACTCTCAACTTGCCTCTGGTAAAGCTTTTTATCTTCCGTGTTTTTCCATTTTCCATTAACGTTGGTGACATCAAATAACTGAGAAAGTGTTGCAGTGAATTTATCAGATGGTTTCTTTTTGTTTTTGTTAAATAAATTAATCAGACTGTTGAGCTTCTTTCTTATGAGTGCGCTGGATAACAGTGGAAAGTCTAGAATTTCCTCCCAAAGCTTTTTTATATCTGTAATCATAATCTTGATTCGATCCAGTCGCCGTTTCTCGCTATTGAACAAAAAAGTGAAGTTTCCAAGAATTTGACGGTTTGTCGGCATCTGCGTGAGATTGTTTAGTTTTTCAACAGATGTAATCTTTGGATTTCTTTTATTTTTGGAAGAATAGGGTAGATTTTTTATCCAGATATACCTGTTTGATTCTATACTATTTCTGGAATATCTACAAGACATTTTATTGAAGTGACAAAATGTCTTTTCTGGATGACTTGCAATCTTGCACTGAAAACGAGGTAATTAATCTACAATATTCCAAAATGTTATAAAATACTCCAGAATATATATATATTTTATGTTTGCACCTGAAACAGAAAATAAAATATATCAATAATAAAATAATTATTTTTACTAAACTTGCCCCATGTTGGAGCGAGTTTCCACTGTTTAAGCTGGGATCAATAAAAATAAAAAAGTTAACTACCATCTGTAAATGTTTTTTTCTTATAAACAATTAGAAACAGACAGTTGACAGTAATGTGCTTAAAAGCAGCCTAGAACATTACATAAAAAGTCAGTGTGAAATTTAAATTGTTAAACAAATGAGGTATTTTAATGAGCCGGAAAACTTTTTAAAAACGTCACGTGATCGATAAATACAATTGATCGATTAATAACGGAATAATGGCTTTGTTTTTTGTTTTTTTTGAGAGCATAGATATAATATATACAGATCAGTGATTGAGAGGTTATAGTTATGTAAACAAATAGGCTCAAAGTAATCGAAAAGCATCTCTTATCCATCACGTAATCGTTGATCATTATCATGGTATTGTTTATTCGTGAAAATACCTTATTGAGCGATATAAGAAAAAATAAAAATTGAAAGGTGGGAGAACTTTTTCCAATTAAAAAAAAAATTAACGTTGCTACTGTCATCTGCATATAATTGTTCCTCGAATGTGATAGGTTTCAGTTTCATTACAAAAAAAAAATGAAAATAGTTATTACCCTAATATATATATATATATATATATATATATATATATATATATATATATATATATATATATATATATATATATATATATATATATATATATATATATATATATATATATATATATATACATACACACACACACACATACACACACACTGATTATATATTTTTTCATGTATTTTGAAAGTATTTTGTTGGTTTTTCATGTATTTTGAAAGTATTTTGTTTTTTTATAAGATGCATTCATTATAACTAAACAGCATATGCTGCCCTTCCCGCTCCAATCTGCAAAAGTAACAATAATGGAGAATTTTATTTCTGACAGTTATACCAGAACGTTAAAAGAAGTAGCAACAAGTTTTGAGGCTGAGATATGTCCACACACCATTTGTATGTTGTGTACGTGTGGGTGTATATTATATATATATACATTTATATATATATACATATATATACACATTAGGGGTATGACAATTTTTCGATCGAACCTAAATCCCCATACTCAATTATATAGGAGTATGACTAAAAAAATTTTTTAAGAGTTTATATTTCCCCATTATATTTCCCCATGCCAGGGGAGAAATTATATTTATAAACAGAAAATATAAGTTTTTAGTGTTAATTTTTGAAAAAGGTCACCCCTAGCTGAAAATAATTATTCTTATCTTTTTAATCTTACCCTAATGAGTTAAAATAACTTAATAGACATACAAAAATGGCAAAAAATGGTCTTGCTTCAGAAAAGAATAAGAAATTTCAGGAATCAAATTTAGTGAGGTTTGAAAAATCTAAGTCTTCAAGAAGATGTGCTATTGTTAAAAATATTGGTGAAATGAATAAAATGCTAACAGAACAGCATTGATCGATTCAAAAGTTTGTCATCAAATGTAAAAAGCAGAACTTACCAACATTTATATTTACCAACATACCAACTTACCAACTTACCAACTTACCAACTTACCAACAACCAACAAAGAACTTACCAACATTTATATTTACCAACATAAATATTTATCTGATATATGTTCATCATTTTCATATCTATTATTAAAGGTTTAGTGTGGTCCGCCTCTTTTTTGTTGTATATAATTCTACAAGCCTGTTTTTGTAAGGAAATAATTTTTTTAAGTTTTGTTGGTTGACAATTTAAATTTAATTATAATTAATTTATAATTCAATATACAAACTTTCTATTACATAAAAAGAATTTTTTTAAATATAATATTCATACAGTCTTTTAATATAGTATATTAATACAAAACACACACACTTATATATATATATATATATATATATATATATATATATATATATATATATATATATATATATATATATATATATATATACATATATATATATATATATATATATATATATATATATATATATATATATATATATATATATATATATATATATATATATATATATATATATATATATATAGTGTGTGTATAAATATACTAATAATGTTGTATAAATAAACTATATTAAAAATTAAAAGACTGTATGAATATATATATTTAGTAAATATATATACTTATAATAAGTATATATAATATTTATAATATATAAATGTAATACTTAATAAATAAATATAATATTAACTAATAAATATATATATATATATATATATATATATATATATATATATATATATATATATATTTATAATGAAAGTTTAAAATAAATCAACGCTAACAAACTAGGCTTTGGCTTGTATTACTGTTATTCGTACCAATATTTCAACATCCTCCTTATATTATCCCCAGTATATGTTATTCGTAAATATTTCTACATCCCTCCCCCCACTAAAAATTCCTGCATCAGTCACTGATCTGTATATACGTTCACATTTCAATTCCAGTAAACTGTATTCAATTTCTTAAAGATTAAATAAATAATTTAAATCAAAGCGAATTCGGAACCTAAATGACATACAAAATACGAAAAAAATAAATAATTAAAATCTTAACTTAACTAATAACCCTATAAAAACCTTTTTTCGCTAATTTTTCATTAACAAATTTTTTAATAGAAATTTTGTTAAACTACTAAAATTATTTTCTAAATATGGAATTTTAATGCAAAAAGAAAATCTTCAATAAATATGAAACTTTAATGCAAAAAGGAAATCTTCAATAAAAAGTAAATTATATAAAAATGTAACAAAAAATAAAAGTGGTACAAAATAGTCTTTATTATTTTCTTCACATTAATCTATTGAATCTATATTTTATGGATTAAAGTGAAATAATAATAAATCAAAACAAGAACAAATATACACGTTAAAACAAATGCAAGTAACAATATAAAATTTTTAACTATATAACAGATTCAAACACATTGTGAAACCACAAAGCACATGTATAAAATAACAAAATCTAAAACAATATAAACAAGTCATATATAAAATTTGTTGTGTAACTAACCCTTTTAAGGGGCTGATACAGGATTTTTTGAAGTCATTTTCCAGACATGGAAAAAACTACTAACATTTATATGTTTATACTTATGTCAAATAGGAATGCTTTGCAAAAAAATTGCAATGATTAGAGGCTGGGAATAAAAAAACCCGAAAATATTAATTACACCTGCCAAGTTGACAAAACTTTTTTTTTACTATTTTTTAACCAAGTTTATATTTTTCAAAAAATTTTAACTTAGCTTTCAATAGTTATGCTTTCAATAATTATGATCTTACAAAATTTGTTACCCCCTCAAATTAAGGGTGGTTTAGTCATAATTGTTAAACACTAAGATATTTTTGCATGAAAATTAAAGTTCAAAAATTTAAAGTTGGGATCTTATAAAATGTCTACAATATAAACATTTTATTCCTTTGCAAATATTAACCGAAACATAACAAAAACATAGTATGATGCCTGTAAAATAAAAATAAAATTAAAAAGTTTAAAAGTCAAAAAACATAGTTATTAACTTGAAAAACGCAATGATTTAGGAGCAATCTTATTGTTATTGTGGGGGTCGCCGCAACTTGGCCATTGTTATAAAGGGATGTACGTATATGGATGCCCTAAACACGGATGATGTTCAAGGAACCAACTCGGAAGACCAAGATCAAGATTTTATTGCCACGCTTCCAATAATGCAGAAACACTGTATTCAAGTTTGAGAAACGATCTGACTAGTCCAGGAGATATATTCCCAAAGATAACGGTACGAACAAGTCGTAAATGTTTGGACAAACGTATAATAAGATGCACAATCCAGTGCTTATGCAACCACAAAATCAGTCGCGCTGACATCGTCTTTGATCAGAAATAGACAATAAATTCAAATTGGATTGAGTTATTCTGAGGCAGACTTGGATGAACCGGAAAAGAGCACAGTTGTTGACAACCTGAAAAGTTGATAAAATTGCTTGACTAATTATTAGAGTTCAAGCGGTCCCTATTTTTTAAATAACGGAGTAATGTTTACTGATATCCAATGTTAAAGTAAAATTCCTTTTTCAAATGAATTATTGGGACAAATAAATAATTTAACTTATACTGTCTGCGCATATTTTATGGCAATGATATATTTTATCTGGATTTTTAAATATAACGCCCTTTAAGAACAGTGGATACGGAGACACAACTTCAATAATTGTTTTTAATTAGGACACAACTTATATTTTGAACTGTGAAAACTGAGCTAGAAATATGTTCAAAGAGTTAACTATAAAGCTACCATCAATTAATATTGTTGTTATTTTTTACTGAAGTGTGACCATTAGCTATATAATAAACGTTAGCTTGTTGTAAAGATAGGAAATTATTTGTTTTGGATTTTTTTGATTGATTGAATCAAAAATAATGAAACGCTAATGAAAAATATCAATTGATATTTTGGATTAATACGATTTAATAAGTTTGACTGATAACTGTTTAACCATTTTGATTTTAAATTTTTTTTTTCACTCAAAACATTGACTGAATTATTAAGTTAAAATAAATAATCATGGTATTTAATATAAGATTTTGAGATTAATCAATTTATGGTTAATATACAACATACACTATACAAGACTTGAACGCTAATCTTTCTGTATTAAACGAATTTTAATAGTAAAGCGGACACGACATGAATTTTAATGCTTATCATACATGATAATTTATTGTATAATTTTACAATAAATTATAATAGTGAATTGTAATTTTGAAATTTTTTTTATCAAAAATATTTTGTCTCAAAGGAGTTTGTCAGCAACTTATGAAGCTATATAACTATTTATATAACTAATTGCTTTGTCATTAACCCATAAACAAAAAAGACAACTCCCTTGGGTTTTTCATCTAATTTTTTTCTAAGTAGTCAGTATGATTTCACCTTTATAATTTTAACAAATACATTCAAGCGAAGATGGTAAGTTAGTTTATTTTTACTTTTTAAGAGTGCAATTATACATACTTCTTAAAAATAGGGTATATGTTTTTTAAACATGAAATTGGCATTAAACTTTTTTCGTGATTGAGATATGTAAAAGTATGAATAAAACTTTTGCATGTATATACTAATATGATATTGGTGTGGAAGATTACATAACATTAATAAAGACATGTCCATACTAATGTGATGTACAAGTTTCTTTATTTGTCTGAATTAATCTTCTATATATTTTATCTAAAAACTAAAAAATTTTATTTTTTATAATTTATTTTAAAACTAAAAAATTAAAAAACAATATCATTAAAAAACCCAAAAATTTTGCGAAAAGTTTTGTGAACAAATTTTTGGATTTTTAAGAGGTTTTTTTTCGCTAAGGGTCGTCCATAAATTACGTCACGCTATAAGAAAAAGGGGGAGGGGGTTCTTTTAATAGTGGCTGTTTGTCAATATTTTTTTGAACTTTTTTTTTTTTTTTTTTTTTTTTTTTTTTATGTTGATTTAGGTGCCCCAAGAAGTTCTTACGGTCTTATCACAGAGCACCGCGGAAGAGCATTTAATAGGAAGTTCACGCCTCTTTCCCAACCGATGTCGCAAAACTTTCCCAAAGGTGGGGTTTGAACTATGGATCTTACGTTTCTGAGACAAGTGCGCTACCACTGCGCCACGGCTGCGAATAAGAAGGGAATATGAAACTTAAAAAAAGGAGACATGTTATGTGAATTTAATTTAATTAACAAACAAAAAAAAAACAAAAAAAAAACACACAAAATAATAACTATAAATTTACGAACACCAGCGCTATGGTAATTGTTTAGGGTCAGAACTAAAGGGTTCGAGGTACAATGCTGATACCTTACAAATAAAGTAGACAGCAAGGACGGAGGCGCGAACTTACTGATGAAGTTTTCTTCTGCGGTGTTCTGTACTAAGGCTATGAGGTATTCTTGAAACACCATAATATATAAAGAAAATCATATACCTAGACTATCCACTTGGTTCCATTTAACATTCGTGGTTTATAACAAAAATCATGGCTACGGGGTAAATTTATAATTTCCCTAGTAAATATAAAATACCTTTATATTTAAATAATCTTACTTTATTTATTGAATTTACATGCTGTTTTTTAGTTTTCTCAATAACGGACAACTAAAATATTTTTTCAATTGCAGACAACTAAAACTGCAAGTTCTTTAATTGTCGAAAGAAGAGGCGGTGCATCGGTTGAGTGCTGGTTTTGAATAAAAATAGTCGTGGACATTTTTTTTTTTTTTTTTAATGTTGATTTAGGTGCCCCAAGAAGTCCTTACGGTCTTATCACAGAGCACCGCGAAAGAGCATTTAATAGGAAGTTCACGCCTCCTTCCCAACCGATGTCGCAAAACTTGTCCAGAGGTGGGGTTTGAACCACGGATCTTACGTTTCTGAAACAAGTGCGCTACCACTGCGCCACGGCTGCTCAATCAAACTGTATTACATAGCGCAGAAGGCCTATATAACACAATGACATCATTTCTTTATAAATGCACGGTGCTTTGTAACAAATTATTGTTTACTTTTTTTTTTTTTGTTATTAGAGTCGAGGCCGAACACCTCGGACCACTAGGTTTTGAGCCAGAACTCTAACTATTGCGCCATGACTGTACATTTATTAAATTTTTTTGCACTCCAATAGAAAAAAAAGAAAAAGAAAATAAAAAAAAAAAAAAGCTCCATATAAAAATGTATAAATTTAGAGTGACTAAACGAATTCAATTTAAAAAGTCAATACTAATAAACAGGGCCGTCCCAAAGAGATTTTAAAGGGGGGGGGGGATACAGTGTTTTTTTTTAGAAAAGCCTAAAAATTTTTTTTGCCCACTAACTTACCCAAAAATAAAAATAAAATAGAAATAAATAAGGTCCTCGTTTTCCAACATTTACCGACTGTCAACTATAAATCCAATTTTCCCGACTCTAGTGTTTAATTAGCTGACTAGTGAAATTCGTATTGGGCTAGACACCCCTACGCCCCCCTCGTGACGGCTCTGCCAGTAAAATTTATATCAATTTAAAAAGTCAATTCTAATTTAAGTTTAGCCGCAGTGGAGTGTACATACATCATCTAAAGGTTTATGTTTGGTTAAGCTCTGTTTTTAATCAAAAGAAGGTTTTTCTAGATTTTACCTGACCAAAATCAAACACCCTCTCCTTTCTCTCTACCTTTGTCGAAAAATTACTAACCATCCGCCCTCCCTACCCTACGCGTGACGTATTTAGTTGACGACTATCCAAAAAAAAAAAGAAGCGGGATATTCTAAAATTTTGAATATTTTTCAAATAAATTAAATCGGTTTTGGCAAAACCAAATAAATATGAGAATTCAAGTCCGAGTTAATAACAAATACTTAGAAAATAATTAGAAACTGTAATAATAATTATTAAAAATGATAGAATAATTGGAAATTGTGAATTAATTTAAATAAGAGATTTAAATTTTCTACAATGGTAAAGGTAAATAAGTTTTATTATAAACCATTTATTATATTATATTAATATATTTGATTAATTCTTAATAGTTAATCAATAAAAACATAGAAGTTCTTTTTTTAAGTTTAATCTTTTCAAATGTGAGGATGTAACTTATTAAATAAGAAGAAAAAAATCCAGTAAGGTGCTTTAAATAAATAATATTAAATGGAGTTTTCTTGACATTATTGGTATATCTAAAAACCAAGAAATGGCTACTGAAAATGTTGCTAGTAATCTTCTGCACTTTGAATAAAGCTTAACATAAGATTTTTATTAAGAATTTATGAGAAAAATCTTTGCTAAGAACACCTTAAATAAGTTTCAAGGGTAAGTAATACATTATGATTTTTATTCTATTTTTTTGTTGTTGTTTTGTTTTAAAACCACATTTAAAACCTTTAAAAATTATGATTAAAGCATTTTTGTTTTCAGCAACATCAACTTTTTGATCTGCTTTACTTTTTCATTTCAGTTCGGTCTTTAAGCCTCGTCAGTTTTTAACTGTTTGTAATTGTTCTTCCCTCTCTCTTTCTCTCTCCCTCGCTATAGATTTAGATACAAAATCTTCCTTAAAATTATTTTTTTCTTGTGGCTTTTCTAATATATATATATATATATATATATATATATATATATATATATATATATATATATATATATATATATATATATATATATATATATATATATATATATATATATATATATATATATCAGTTGTTAAAGTGAAAATATATTAATTAATTGACTCATTCTTTTTTTATACAAGTAAGAAATTTCTTTTCTTGAAGATATAGATTTTTTTAGTACCAGTAAATGCACCAATAATTTGTTATAAAAGTCATTAAGCAAGTCTATAATTCTATAAGATACTTACCTATTGGTTAATGTAGCAATGCAATAATATAGTGTTATTATAAAATATATTAATAATGAAAAAGTAGTAGTATATATATATTTTTAAACAAATTTGTAAATTATTTTTGATAACAATTATATTTTTTTCTATTTTAGAAATTGTTTGATGGCATTATATTCTTTCTGCTGACTCTGGTATCTTCTGACATGCTTGATAACTTTAAGCACAGTCTTGATATGTCTGGTCTTGAGTTGATTAATAGCATTTATAATACAGAAGGTTCAGATAAAAATTCACAACCAATCATGTAAGACAATAAATAGTGTTTGCTGCCACATAAATCATGTGGTTACTTAAATATATTTATTAAAGTATTGTTTTGAAAGAAACTATAGTTAACATACATAGTTAACATGGTGGAGGCTTTAGTACATATATTCACTGATATATGATTGAGGGTTCGGGTTGGGGCAAGAATATTTTTTTTTATTATTCTATGTTTTTTTTTTTATGCAAAAAACTGTAGGGATTTAGGTCTGAAAATGCTTATCTGTACATATCCCATAAAAAGAAGCAAAAAAATAAAGTTTTTTTTCTCATTAACCCTTAAGTAATGTATATACAGAAGCCATTTTTCTGTATTATGACATCAAAGACAAATTACGCTAAGCTAAATATACAAATATGTGAGTATATATATATATATATATATATATATATATATATATATATATATATATATATATATATATATATATATATATATATATATATATATATATATATATATATATATATATATATATATAGTACAGATTATCATCTTTAAATATAGTTATCTTAAACTACAGACATGATGGCTTGTCGATGGCTTGTACCTTAGTGAATAATTCCATGCATTCACTTAATCAAATTTTAAAATAATATTTTTTTATTTAAAAACTATGGACCTGGCACTTAGATTGTATATGCCTGTTGTCTGAAATATATTTATAATAATAATATACTAGCAGTAAGCAACCCGTAATACGCGTTGTTAGTAAATAAAATTAAAAAAAAACCCGCTTATAGAAAAGCCTAGAAACTACTTTAAAATAGAAAAGCCTAGAAAATGATGTAATTCGACTAATAATATTAAATTAGCGTATTAATATTATCAGATATGTATGTATATATATATATATATATATATATATATATATATATATATATATATATATATATATATATATATATATATATATATATATATATATATATATACAGGCTTGGTCAGGAAGGCGTGCAATTTCACGGCTTTATATGATCACTCAAATAATATTTTATAATAACAAAAAAAACATTTTTTTTCTTTATTATATAGACATAGCAAAACCCTTTTAAACAAAGTAACAACTTCCAACGTTTTTTTAATAAATATGCGCATTTAAAAGATGACAATAACAAAAAATACTTTACAGTTCTTTGTTGTAATGTAAACAAAAGAAAAATAATTAAATCTTTTTTTTGTCAGAAATCCAATAAGGAATATCAGAAAGCAAATGAGGAATAGTGAAGATGAAAACAAAAAATAATGAACAAAACTATTCCTTTAGTTTATAATTTGATTTAATTTGTTAATAATTTAATTGTTTTTTATTTAGACTAAAGAAAAAAAATCATAAAAATAAAGTTATATTTATATATTTTTTTTCAACTTGCATTCTTGCAAAAAAAAATTGTTTTATTTTGAGTATATTAACTTTATTCAATAATTTTTTTATTTAAAGACAAAAGAAAATTACATTAATACTTTAATGTAAAAAAATCATTAGCAATAAATTGTTACTTTATTTAAAAGCGTTTTAAAAATATAAAAACATAGTAAAGATCAAAATTTAATTCAAACGGCTGCCTTTAATTCAAAAGTTTGTCTTCTTTTCTTCTCAACAAATTTATACAACTTTCATTTTTAAATTATAGATGAAATTTATACAACTTTTATCTATACTTTAAATTAAAAGGTTAACAGTAACTGTTACTTTATTTAAAAACATTTCACTAATATAAAAACGTTAATAAAGATAAGAGTTTCTAAGGTATTTTTTTTGACATATTTGAAAATAATTTTTTTTAGCGCATTTTTAAAATGTTAAAAACCGTGGTCAAATTGTCAAAATAAAGTTTTATTTGCGTGGTCATATAATGGCGTGTGATCGCACGCCTTCCTGTATATATATATATATATGTATATATATATATATTTTATTTGCGTGGTCATATAATGCTGTATGATCGCACGCCTTCCTGTATATATATATGTATATATATATATATATATATATATATATATATATATATATATATATATACATTAACAGGGTTTTACAAATCCATTTACCTTTATGAAATTTGCTATTTGTTTCAATATTTATTGATGAACCTCTAATTCAAGCATATCATTGTGTTCGTCATGTAGTCTTAAATATCCTATAAAGCAAGAGTATTTTTTTTACTGTATATACCTACCAAAGGACCCAGGGGCTACTTTAGTCAAGGAGGTTTGTTTGTTCTTTTTATATATATATGTATATATATATATATATATATATATATATATATATATATATTCTTTTTATATATATATGTATATATATATGTATATATATATATATATATATATATATGTATATATATATGTATATATATATGTATATATATATATATATATATATATATATATATATATATATATATATATATATATATATATATATATACATATATACATATATATATTTTTTTGCAAACCTCTCATAACTTTTTAACTCCAAAACATGAGCCTTGAGTATCTAGGCTCATGTTTTGCAGAAAAATATGTTTAACTTTAATTGTTTTATAAATTAATTTCCTTTTTTTTTAATGCAATTATTTTTCAATCTTAAAGTTTAGACTAAAGCAATCATTTTATGGGAAAAAAGTTGACCAAGCATGCTTATATATATATGCATAACTTATAATAAGCATAGCTTTTATAATATATACATATATAGAAAAACATAGTTTTTAACAAAAAATATTATTATACTTTTAAACTTTAAAATATTGTTTTTACTTTTAGTAACAGTTTTGGAGTTCAGAATCATTCTCGTAAGCGCCGATCAAATTTGAATTTTGATACTATTAAATTAGCTCAACAATCTGGAAACAGAGAAGGTTTTCACACTTTGTTTTTATTTCTAAAAGTTTGTTTATAAGTTTAAATGTTTAAAAGCTTGTTTAAAAGTTTAAATGTTTATTCTTTCTAAAACTGTTTAAGTTCATTTTGCATTTCTAAAGTTGATAATATCTATATTAAACTTTGTTAAATTATTTTTTTATTATTTGAAAAACCTTTTAAGCTCTTTTATCAAAAACTTAAATAAAAGAGCGTAAGGTCCATTTATTAACTGCATATATTTACAACATAATTAAATAAAATTTGTGAAAAATAAAAATTTGATTAAAGAGAACATCAGCAAGAGATTTTCTGAAGGTCTAAAGAGTTGTTGATCATGCATATAGAATTTTTTATTTTATTTTGATGTAATGAAATCATTGAATCAAAGTTAAAGGTTAGATTTGGAAGTCTGTGTTTGGAGCCAGTGTTGCAGTAAAATGGATGGATGAAAGAAAAGAAAAAAACTTTATAAGTTACATTATTTCTGCTTGAGTTATGTTATCAATAAATTTTATATTTATTTAATTCAATAAGCAGTTTTAGAACTTTTATTTTAGTAAAATGACAAAAAATTTCCATGCCATGAAGTAAATATAGCTGAAT
Source organism: Hydra vulgaris (assembly GCF_022113875.1). Taxonomy (NCBI): domain Eukaryota; kingdom Metazoa; phylum Cnidaria; class Hydrozoa; order Anthoathecata; family Hydridae; genus Hydra; species Hydra vulgaris. The sequence goes on along the minus strand of NC_061160.1, from coordinate 4,967,636 downwards.
ACTGAACATTTAGTTAGGCTCTTTGTCTAATTGCTGAACACATTCCAAAGGAAATAGTTTTGTAGCAATCATTGCAATTGTGAAAGAAATATTTTTTAATAACTTTCTAAAAATCCTAGCAAATTGAAACATTTTTAAAACCTATTTTAGGCTACAGTTTAGTCAGCCTATAGGTAAATCTGGCCCTGTCCATTGCTTTCATCTCTAATTCTTGTATTTTCACACACACAAAAACTTTTTGTGTGTTAAAATACAAGAATTAGAGATGAAAGCACTTTTATTAATTTATTTTGTAAATATTTTTTTTTTAATATTCACAAAATAAATTAATAAAAGTGCATTATTATTTTAGGTTAAAAATTTTGTTTTTAATTTTTTTACAAACACATTTTAGAATGTTAAAATATAATAAAAATGAATGTGATTTGGAAAGTGTATGTAAATAATAATAATCGGTGTTTTAAACAAACAAGAAAAAATCTAGGACATCATGTACTAAAACTCCTATGAATTAAACGCACTTGAATAAATTATCAAGTCTATATAATGCACTTCGCGAAAATCGCGTTTATTTTAAAGACTCAAAAGCAGTATTTATGTTTTTCAATTTTTTTAATCATTAACTTGTGAAGCAAATATTTTTCTAGTTATTTAGACATTTAGTTTAGTTTGATAGTTTATCAAGATTGCCAAAAAACAAAATATATTCCTATTTCTATTTTATTGCATTCCTAGAAATAACTGTAGTTAATTATTTTTTTAATTTATTTAATTACAGTGGCGGAACTACTGGACGCAGGACCCTGCGTTGCGGGGGGGCCTACCAGCTATAGGGGGCCCTCATATAAAAAAAGTTATACTCTCAATAATATTTATACTATAAAACTCTTTTCCGCAAAAAAAACATTTTTTTGCGGGGGGAGCCCAAATTTTGAAGTTCCGCCACTGTTTAATTATCTACATTCTGAGGATAGAAAATTTAGATAATATGATAATAGTTACTGCATGATTCTGTATTCTGCATGAATTTAAAAATAAAAGTTTTTGGTATAAAATAAATTAAAGGTACTTAAAGTTTGTTACCTGAACTCTTTAATAGATAACCATGGTTGTATACAACATTAACAACCAAGAAAAAAAATTGTGAAATCATTTTAGTTTACTTTTTAATTCAGTTCTAATTCAAAACAGTAAAATTTATAACAACACCAAAAAAAAAAAAAACATATACATTAAATGAACTAATATTAAAAATATATATTAAGTATTTCCCTCACAGTTGTAGAAAATATATTCAACATATCTTTTTTTATACAACTGCGTACTTTAAAAAAAGTTGTTTTAACTTGAACATAGCTACGCATACACATAGTTGTATAACTAATTATATATTTTTATGCAACTATGTTATTGCATATAATGAATATTCAAATAAAAGAAGGTTCTAAATTGTTAAAACATAGCAAAAATAATATTTACAATACCTGCTTTGCGAAGTTGAAAGTCTTATGAAAATTAATTTCTTGAAAAAAAGAATTTTGACCGCTTTTTGTTGTTTTGATTACGCGAAACAAAAGCGTATTTGCATATAATTAATGATAAGAAAATAATTACAAATGTAACTAAAAAAACAATAAATTTTTAAAACTAAATAATAACAATTAAAGTTTGAAACAGTTAAAAAATATATATATTATTTTTATTATTTTTGTCAGCAACCATTTACAATTTAAGATGATTTCTGTCTTCTAAAATATTAAATACAAAAAGATTTCATCTTATATAGTAGTTACAAGACAATCTGAAAAAAAAAAAATCTTATCATCAGTAATCTTTAATAAACAAAAACTGTGTACTCATAATCTTTTTATCTCACATTAACTGTTACTACATGATATACATGGACAATAAAATATTTATACTTTGTTACAAGTAAATAGTTAGACACAATGAGTTCTACCTTTTTTTTTACGCTACGACTCTTTTTCCATGTTTTTATACACAATAGTTTTTGCCATTTACTGATTATTTTCAAGTTATTATCAATTTATTATTCAAATCTCATTATAGCTTTGTTGATTAATTTCACCTTGCACTTGAACTTTTATGGCAGCATTTCTTATATTTTGTAGACAATTAATTTTATCTTGTTATAAGATGTTAGTTATAAACTTTTAACTAATAACGAGAGAAAGCAATTTTTTTAGAATTTATTGCGCTCATCAAGTTAAACAAAAATTGAATTTTAAGGCAGCCCAATGACACTGCATATAACGCGGAATTTCAAATGTGTTTAAAATTCCCAAAATGCATGACCTTTTCTTTTTCTTTTTTTTTATATGAAGAAATAGTACAATTTTATTAAAAATTCCCAATATTTTGTAAAACAATATCAATAAATATTCCCAATATTGCAAAAATTTGCTAAAAAATATATTCCTGACTATCACCCTGTAAGGTTATTCAAGTTGTCTTTAAAATTTTATGCATTATTTCTAACACTATCCCATATACTTGCAACATGATATTATTGCTAACACTATCCCATATGCCTTGCAACATGATGTAATTAGTCTTTAGCCATAACTCAAACCCAGGGCACAGAGAAAGTAAAAAGTTGCTTATATCTGAAACTTATAGTAGTTTAAGTCTATGGATCCAAATGTATCAAAATATTTAATTCAAAATATTTAACATCTCCTAATTCAGTGCAGCTAGAAGTATGTTTAGGTTTTTTATAGTGTTGAAAAAACATCTTCTACAAAAATCAAAATTATAAGATTGTATACTTGCATGTTTTTTATAAAATGTTTATAAATTTTTTCATAAAAATTTTTTATAAAAATTTTTTTTTTTTTAAATTTTAAAAATTTTTGAAATTTTTAAAATTTTTTAAAAAATTAAAAATTTTTTTTTTTTTTTTGATAATATTAGGGAGCCCTTTTTTTTTTTTTTTTTGATATTAGGGAGCCCTCTGATGTTCAGAGGGACCCCTAAAATTTTTTTTTTTTTTAAATTTTTTAATTCCAATATTAATTTATTATATAGAACACATTTAGTGAATGGGAGCAGACATTTAAAAATAAAGTTTTTTGTTTTGGGCCACCCTTATTATATATATCAGGCATTGGGATGAAGCAGGAGCGATCGCTCCCGTCACGTGAAACACGCTCGTTAATGGAATATTTATAAATTGCAGGTGCGATAATAGACGGTCGCTAATTTAGTTACAAGAGTAAAAAATCATGCTCGTCCTAAAAATTTGGGAGGGAGAAAACTAATAATGGTTTACTTGTTTTTGTATTAAAGTTTTTTAACAAAAAGTTTTTTTTAAAGATTCTTGTTTAATTAAACAAAAGAGTTCGCTTATTGTTAAAAACAAAATTATCTTTATTCACATATCTTTAGTTGCGTTTTTTCAATTGAGGTAAAATAATAAAGTTATACTTCAATTTACTTTAGTAAATTGTTACTTTTGTAAAAGTTACTTCAATTTAAAAACTCATTTTTTCATGTTAACTTACGTCATTCTGTTGAAATTAGAGTGCAAATTTCTACAAACAACAAGTGGTGATTTGTGAATAAGACTTCTTTATATAAAATGTTTACAGCAAACATTTAACAAAATTAAATAAAGTTTTATTTATTCATATAAGTTTATTAATAATATTAAATTGTGTAATAAATGCAAATTATTAAATTGTGTAGTAAATGCAAATTATTAAACTGTGTAATAAATGTATATTATGAGAAATGTTGTTAATTTAATTTTGTAAAGCATTTTCTAAAAACCATATGTATAATAATAAAAGTTTTTTATTTAATTTTGAAATAAATATTTCTAAAAATGTTGTGTTTTGAATGGAATAGTTTGCTTATCGTTAAAAACAAAATAATCACTATTCACATATTTTTAATTGTGTTTTGGCAGTCGAAGTAAAACATTTAAAAAACTTTTCTAAATGTTAACCTAAAATGTTTTGTTAAAAATGTTTAACGTTTTTGTTATTAAAATTATAACATATATTATTTATAACTTAATTAAAGTTATATATTTATTTGAGAAAAAGAAAAGTTTAAATTTTTAAAAACATTTGCTTAAAAAGTTATAAAAGTTCTATTAGTGTTAGCAAAGAAAAAACATTAAATGTGTTTTAACGAAAAGAGATCGTTATTTCATTGTTTTAATGTTTTAATGATGCAAAAACATGAATTTATATTTTAATTAAACAAATGAAACAATGAAAAAATGAAGCTTATGAACTTCTTTCAAATAAATTCGATGCAATAATATTAAGTATATTATTGCATCGAATATTATATATATAGTAGTATTAAGTTAAAGATGATGTCAATAAAAAAGAAAATACATAAAAGATAAATTTATTCTTTAAAACAAGATCATTAAGAACTAGGTTGGAAAAAAAAACACAATCAGATGCGAGCAAATAATAAATATTTAGGAAGTCCAAAGAAATTTAAACATTTTGTCAGGCAGTGTGCTGCTAAATAATAATTTTAAAATATTTATTGTCTAAAAAACGCTGTATAACAAATTAAAACTTAATAAAATTGTGTTGAATACCCATATCCAAAAATAAAAGATCGCTCCTGATAACTTAATGACGAGCGCGCATAATCGCTAAAAAAATATTTGAGTGTTACGGGCGCGAAACATCACGCTGGACAATTTTCTTCATGCCAAGCCTGATATATATATATATATATATATATATATATATATATATATATATATATATATATATATATATATATATATATATATATATATATATATGCAACCCTCGGAATTAGGGCCGGCATTCGACAATGCTGAACTAACTGCTGACCTAAATGTGTTTGCGGTCAGCAAAAAAAATTTGGTTTTGTCGACCTAGTTTTGATGTTTTATGGTATTTGCCAACCTGATGCCAACCTTTAAAAGATTGGGGTCGGCAAATTATTGCTGACCTCAATTTCCCTAATTCCGAGGGTTGTATATATATATATATATATATATATATATATATATATATATATATATATATATATATATATATATATATATATATATATATATATATATATATATATATATATATATATATATATATATATATTAAATGATATATTGTTTACCCACTAAACCCTCGGTCGATATAGCGGCACTTCATTGTAGCAGCAGACTATAAGATAGTCGATGTAGCAGCACTCCCTTGAAGCAGCAGGCTTAAGATAGTTTTGAAGGCCCACAACTTTTGTCTTTCTCAATCTCCAAATCAGATGTCATGAAATCTTGTATTTCATCTCAAATATTAGGCTCTCGTGACTTCTGGAGAATCTTTAACAGTATCAATAATAAGGGCAAATCTTTTATTCCACCTCTCTTGTATGGTTCAGATTGAATAGGTTGATCCAATGCTGGACATTTGTATTACTCCAGCTTCTGTATCTAAAGTGATTTCCTGCTTAGACTTTTCTACAGCTTGTGGTTTGGATAACATACCTGTTATAGTCTTGCAGACTGTGTTCTCTGGAGCTGTCATCTATATTTTCAAAACTATTTAACAAGTGATTATCAGAGTCTTGTTTTCTGGTATGCTGGAAAGCTTTAATTGACCAAAACCTAATCTCTCATCTTGAATCTAATAACTTACTTTCTGATTATCAATATGGAGTTTTATCTTCTCGTTCCACAGCTGATTTGCTAACAGTAATAACCAGTAAGTTTTATTGTACATTAGATCAAGGTGGAGAAGTTAAGGCTATTGCACTTGACATTCCTAAAGCTTTTGATAAAGTATGGCTTGCTGGTCTTCTCTTTAAGCTTTCTTCTTACGGTGTATCAGGTAACATCATTAAGATTATTGAATCCTTCCTTTCCAATCATAGTATAAAAGTTGTCCTCGATGGACAGCACTTTTCTTCATACCCTGTAACTTCAGGGGTTCCTCAAGGTTTTGTAGTCTTTTTAATTTAAATTAACGATCTTCCAGATATTCTTACATCTAAGTTGGCATTGTTTACTGATGATACTTCCATTTATTCTTGTCTTGATAAGACTCTCTGATTGCTCGGAGAGGGGGCATTTGAGCTTGAAAAGGATCTCACTTCTGCTACAACATGGGGCTCACAGTGCCTGGTGAACTTTAATTCAGATAAAACTAATATTTTTCAGCCAATCGTTACTGCAATAATTTAGATCTTATATTTATGAATGGTGATGTACTAGATGAGTCATCTACCCTTAATCTTCTAGGATTAACTCTTACTTTCGATCTTTCTTGGAAACGATATATCAAATCCATTGCAAAATTAGCATCTGCTAAGGTTGCATCTCTTTATCGGGCTTGACACTTTCTTACTCTGGATTCTATTCTTTATCTCTATAAACCTCAAATCTGTCCTTGTATGGAATACTGTTGCCATATTTGGGGCGGATCTTTCAATGATGCCCTTTCTCCTTTAGATAAGGTACAAAAATGCATTGTAAGCATAGTTGAACCTGCTCTTGCAGCCAACTTCCAACCATTATTATATTGTTGCTTCTCTTTCTCTTTTTTACAAATACTATAACAGGCACTGCTCTAAAGAGCTAGTATCTCTTGTGCCATCTACTAAAATTCATTCTCGTGTTACTCCTCATTCAGTTAAGTCTCATCCTTTTTCTGTGACTATTACTACGTGTTCCAAAAGCTTACATTTGTCTAGTTTTTTTTCCTCTAACATCAGTTCTTTGGAATTTGCTTCCTTCATCTTGCTTTCTTGATTCATATAATTTGCAATCTTTTTAGTCATTTGTTAATCGTTATCTTGCTCTGTAAACCTCATCTTTTCTTTTCCAGTAACTTACAACTCTAATAGTAGTTGCTTTCAGCCTTGTTGGAAGCAAAGATATTGAAAAAAAAAATTTTATCAACATTCTCTTGTAGTAGCAGGCTATAAGATAGTTGATGTAGCAACACTCTGGGCATGTATTAAAAATATATTTTAAAAAAACAAAGATAAAAACTAGACTTCTGTGTTTCTTACGCATGACTCTGACCAATCCCGCACTTACGTGGCTTTTGCGGTTTTCCGAGCTGTGTAATTTTTTATTGAAACAGAGATTAGTGTTGCAAATCATTTTGCGGAAGCATCTGGATTGGCCGGTTTACTGCGCTTTTAAACGGTGTATTGCAAAATTCTAGAGATCATTTTGTTTTTAATTTGCAATTTAAGAAAAAATTTAATAGGTTTCATTCGGCTTAGAACACGATCTTTATGTTAATAATACAAACAAAATTCGTTTATTATGTAATAATATTATAGGAAATTATTGCATGCATTTTAAGAAAAATGTCATTACTATAACATGAGATGTTATGAGCATTCTTTTCAGTTTTTAAGTCATTTTTTTTTAAATTACTATAACTAAAAAATTGCTGTACACATATTTTTGGTGGGAATTTATCATGCCCTTTGTGACTTCGTGAGTTGTAGACAAACAACAGTGTTTTGGAATACTGAACTTTGAAATTTTGTCGAACAAAATGTCAGCTCAACCAAACCAAGCTGGTGCCAAGGAATCAGAAGTTGAGGCCACATTGCAGAAGAGCAGGGCTGGTTTAGTAATTCATAATGTGAATTTATGGGAGCATTTTCAGCGTTTAAATCAAACAGAAGACGAGAAGAAAAAATACCAAGCAAGAATCAAGTGTAAGCATTGTCCAAGAGTGCTTAAGCAGGTTCATGGTTCAACTTCAACTCTTCATAGCCATTTGAAAAGTTGTCACAAGGATCTTGCTGCCAAGCTCTACAAACATTATCTGCAACAATTTAACAACTGACTGAGTTTTCTACTTTAGGCTGTCTGTTGAAACAACACGGACTGTTTGACACTTTCAAATCTGACGTTGTCAGCAAGCACTTGTCACAAACTGGTACTCAGCAAGAAGTGCTGTCAGCTCCAGTTTGTGCAAAAACCTTTGAGGATTTTTCCCCTTTTGAGAAGCTCACTTTTGAAATCAACAACCCTGAGGCTTCCAGGCAGGAAGCTGTGACTAAGTCACCAATTGAGCTCGAGTTTGATGCCTTTTTTGCGTCTCCTCTTCCATCGCAAGAAGTGGATTCTTGCAAATGGTGACGTGACAATGAAGATTGTCTTCCCTTTTTGGCTCAAATGTTTCGTGCCACCTATGCAATCCCTGCAACTTCAGCGTCTTTAGAAAGGTATAGAGCTTTTTTACATATTAAAATTGCTTCTTTTCATCACATTACTGCAGATTGTATGACTCCTAATTAGTTTCCGGACAGTTTAAATGATTAAATTTTAAACATTTCTAAGAAAAGTTTTCAAGAAAGCAGAATTTTTTTCCCAAATTTTGAAAATAAAAAAATGTTTTAGGCTGTTGCTGTTCTGTTTCTGTTGCTGGTAATGTTTCTGTTGCTGGTAATGTCGTTACTGACCTACGGACAAGACTTGACCCAGAAAATGTGCAAATGCTTGTTTATCTTCAAGCAAACTTGAGGCTGACCAAACTTGGTGAGACGTTTGTGAAAAGAGTGGCCAAACTGCTGGAAACATCTGACGAACATGAAACCCGCCTCGAATTGGTATCAGAAGTCAATCCATCAAAAAATAAAGCAAGATTTTTGACGAAATTTTCTATTTTAAATTTTTTATGAGGCAGTATTATTATTATTTATTATTATTATTTTATTTATTTAACACCCAATTTACAAGGTAAAAAGAAAAAAATAAGAATGTTATTTCGGATGACTTTGCTTAAAAACGTTTTCTTCCAGAATTTGCTTGAAAACTCCTCTTTGCTCTTTTGCATTCCAGCACTCTATTGCATACTTCAAGTTTCGTTCAACTTCGGAAGGAATTTTACTTTTAGAAAGTGGTATTTTTACCTTCTTTTTATTTTGAATTAGGTTTTGAAAATTTAATATCTGAAGATGGCATAGTTCCTGAATATCACTAACAAACGAATGTTGAAATAACGGGTGTTGCAGTTGTGAAAAGATAATGTCTGCAGTTGTTTTGTTATTAAGAAATCGAAGGAACAAGTTTAACTTATTTTGTTGAACACTTTTTGAAATTTCCTGGATTTTAAATAACGAATTCATATAGTTTTTACTATGTTTTGAAACATTTAAAAACGATTTTAGCGCACTCCTTCCAATTATATCTAGCTTTTTCATCAGACCAGGATTATTTTCACATAGCTCCATACCATAAGTTAAGGTGGGGACTGCCAATGATTTATATATATAGGAAATAGAACTGGGGTGGGCAAACCGGATTCCAGATTGAATAAGAGTTTGAACAACAGCTCTAAAGTTTGATATTTTTTTCATTGTCATTGCGTTGAACTTTTTAAAGTTAAAAATGGAAAAACAAATTTTCTCTACGTAGGCCTCTAGTTTTTAACATGAAAAATCTAGATATTAAAAATTTTTATGCTAAAAACTATCAAGCTGCAAATAAATGTGCTAAAATTTTTGTCTATTTCTCTTTTTTTTCCTGCAGGAAAAACTTGTACATTCATAATATTTATAATAGACTTGCTTATGTTTCTTGTATGTTTTACAAAATGTAATGAAACCATTTAAAACCGACTAAACTCGACCTAAGCCGCGATTAACCGCAGTGGTCGTAAAATTAAAAGAAAAATTTGCAGAAAACCGCAAGAGGTCGTAAATATTTTGCGAGAATATGCGGTAACACGGTTGTCGGAATTTTTCCCCTTTACGCAGATGCCTAATAAAAACACTATTAATGAAAAAAAATTTCTAGTCATTTAATAGTTTTTTAATAGGGGATAAAACTTAATTTACTTTCGCGTTATTTCAATTGTTTTAACTTTTAGATGACATTAAAATTTAGCTTAATTGTTGTTGAAAGAGACTTACCAAAAAGTTTCTTTTGACTATAATATAAGGATATGTATATATATATATATATATATATATATATATATATATATATATATATATATATATATATATATATATATATATATATATATATATATATATAATTATTCTTATTATTAAAGGGATCCCAAACTCCCAACACATGTTGTGTTCATATTAAAGATAATGTTAAAAAAAAAGGTTTGAACCAATTTTTTTTGATTAAAAATAAGAAATGAATGCATACCGAGAAAAACAAATGTTGTTGTTTTTGCCGAAGCTCGTCTTCTCCATTTTTTTCAACTAATCAGAGTCTTCAAATTATGCGTCGCAATCTACAGACTTTGGCAATTCCTTTGAAGCGCGTTTAATTCATAAAAGTTTTAGTATTTGACGTCACGGTAGACTTTTAACAAAAGAAACTCTGGAAATATTTTTATTTATTTTTAGTCGAAGATTTTTTGGTTATTTGTTTAGTTTTTTTTTTTTTCTACTTTTAATATTTAAAAAGATATTAAAAACCTTAAATATTTAATGCTGATTCGTTGCTATAAATTGTTATTGCGCCATATATTTAATGTTTATAAATTATGAATATTTATTATCTCAAAAATTGTTTTACATTAATTACCCGTATAAAATTAATAACAGCTTTTTTATTTGGTTAGACGATATTTCATTTCAATTTGCTTTGCATGAAGTTCGGAAAGTCAAACGAAAAAAATTAGTTTGAATAATCACGTCGAAATATATTTAAAACAAATTATTTTAATGACGGGGGTTCTAAAGTTTTTTATAACAAACGTAGGTAAAAAAATAAATAACTAAATAAAAAGTTCAGTATTAAACACCATTTCTTTATTATATTGCAACTGTAAATATTGAATTATTAACTTGAACTAAATTTACTTAATTTATCTAAATAATAATTTAGAATGACTAAGCAATAAAAATAAAATGCTTCTAAAATTATGCGAGATTGTGTTGTTTATTTGATAACAGTTGTTGGTAATGTTGTTTATGTTGATTATTTTCATAAATATCAAAATAGTTCCAGATTAATCTGTTCGTTGCTTTGCTCATTGTTGATTTATTTCTAATTTAATTTTATCTCAAACTATAATTATATATTAAAAAATAAAAGTTTTTATTTCATTGGGCGCTATTTTTATAAAAGAGTAGAACAAAAGAGAAAGAAAAGTTTCGCGCAATTAAACTTTGAATGAATAAGAGTTGTAAAGAATTTTTTTTTTTTTTTTGCGTCACTCGTTCTTTTTTTAGATGAGAGAAATTAAAGTTTAATAGTTTAATTTTCTTTGAATAAATGAGAATTGGAAAAGAAAATTGCTTGAAAATTTGTATTTGTTTATTGTGTTTTTAAAAATTTTTAATTTTTCATGTTAAGAGACAAATGCCAATTATGACACAAATTTGGAAATACCAAATATAATATGTTTTTTAATGCGCGTTATGACATTTTAACAATTTAAATTACCATCTATCTTGAATTATTGCCTTTAATTAATGTGTTAATTATTGCGTTATTTAATAATAATTTGTCCGTATTTTGGTTAAATATTAGTTTATAAAATATTGAATAGTAAACTTATAATCAAGATTTATAATACCGACTTGTGTTGCAATTAATTGTACTTTTAATGCAAAATCAGGATCTCAATGAACGAATTTTCATATCTGATACTATTGTCAAGTGTTAAAAAAAAAGTACAAAAATACACTAAACTATTGTTTAGTGTATTCTTGAATTTTTTTTCATAATCTTAACAGGTTTTAATTGGTATGGAGTTGCTGACATTTTAAAAATTTCATTATCAAAAATCAAATGTAAAATAAAATGGTATTTCCTTTTTATCCGTATCCAATTCAGCAAATTTAGCAATTTAAATTAAATCAGCGTGATCAAAAAAATTTTATAATAAAAAAAGTTAACAATTCATTAAATATCTCTAATTAATACTGTTAGTTTATGAAAGTAATTGTTAATAAATACTTTTTTTCAACGGGAAAACAAAAAATTGTCATAGCATAAATATAACCAGAGAAGTTAGAAAATAGTTCCCATTGTTTAAATAAAAATAATTAAGAATCAGAATATATAATACTGCGCTCTCTTGCGCTAAAACAAGAGACCGTATGTAAAACGTTCTATATAATGTAAAATACTTGTATGAAAATCATGAGATTGGTAAGTAAAGCTTCAATATTTGTTTTAATTTAAATAATTAAAGAAATATAAGTAAGATATATAAATCTGAAAATTATTAAGATATCTGTAAAAAATAAGTTGCTCCTATAAAATAAAAATAATTTATTGTTTTTACTTTTTACAAAATTTTTTTTGCGATGTTAAGAAAAATAATACAAATAAATTTGTTTTGCTGTATGTTAAAAAAATACTACAGTAGAAAAACGCAGCTTAGTTTAATTACACTTTTCTTTTGTTAAAAGTCTATCGTGACGTCAAATACTAAAACTTTTATGAATTAAACGCGCTTCAAAGGAATTGCCAAAGTCTGTAGATTGCGACGCATAATTTAAAGACTCCGATTAGTTGAAAAAAATGGAGAAGACGAGCTTCGGCAAAAACAACAACATTTGTTTTTCTCGGTATGCATTCATTATTTATTTTTAATCTAAAAAATTTGGTTCAAACCTTTTTTTTTAACATTATCTTTAATATGAACACAACATGTGTTGGGAGTTTGGGATCCCTTTAAATTTGCTACTCGACAGATTCTCTTTTTTTTAATTTTATTTATATGCGGTAGTGGTGTAGTGGTAAGAGCGCTCGCTTTGTAAGCGAGAGGTTCGGAGTTCGACTCCCACCATGTCCCTGGAAGTACAGCGCCTAACTTAATTTCTCCGCGCAGCGGCCTTTATGTTTCGGAGTTAAAGAGTTGAGAGAGGGTTGTACCACGATTTACCACACAAAAAAAAAAAATTAGTAGCCTCCTCGACTGTAGTGACCCCCTCCGGCCTTGGGGAGGTGAATAATTAAAAAAAAAAAAAAAAAAAAATTTGAAACTCGATCCTAAACTCTGAAACATAACACGCTACACAGAAAAGCTTTAGTTTTTTATAATTTATTTTATTTTTATTTTTAATAGAGTTGTTGGTGAAGACATTGACTCCTTATTCTGAGATTCCATTTATGTCTGAGCCTTCGGACATTGTACCAATTTTGATTAAAGCTGAAGATGAAACCTTTGCGACTGAAATACCAATGCTTTTTGCTGTAGCTAACTACAGAAACCTAAATGGATCTTTTCTCTCAAATGTCATAATTTGGAGTTATAACAATACTAGTAATGAATTTGTTATTCATCAGGTTTTGGAAGAATATGCTCCTTATGAAGTAGAGTTCTTTAAAGGAAAAATCGCACCATTGCAATGCAAATATTTTTTAGCTGTAGCAGGTAAAAGTTGACAATATTTTTATTTATATTAAAATATAGTTAATATAATTTAATACATTTTATTTAGTATTTTACAGAAATGCACTTTAAATGCACTATAAGGCAATATATACATAGAAATTTAAAATTTTAAGCCATAATAGTTTCTAATATATATAACAAACCATAAATGATGTTTACATAGCTAGCTTTTCTATACTATGCAATATACTCTCTGAATTTTGTATGGTTACTAAGGTAAACTATTTACTTTGTTATATGCTAACTTACTGAATTTATAATAACTTATTTGTCTACAATACAAAAAAATAAAGTAAAAACCTGAGGACTAAATTGTTCCATCCAGAACTCTTGTTGTTGTTGGTTTTCAATCTAATATTCATAAACTTAAATCTTATATTCGGTACTTTTTAATAGGTTTGATGGTGTAGCAAACCTAGTATACTTTTAGTATTTCTTTAAAATGTGTTTTTCTTGCAATTAACTTTTTGTGTATTTTTATAATTTTTCAAAAAAACAACTATAATATCAGGATTTAATTTTTTTTTTATTAAAGGGTACTACCACCTTATGTAGAAACATTGCAAAGTAGTTCAATGTGCTTAAGAATCATTAAGTCATTTACCTAATAATGCCATTATTTTGCTAAGAGTTTTTGGAAGAATTTTTTAATTATAACTACTATTATTATTTAAGTATATTAACTAAATGATAATTTTTATTTTATAAATGTATTATTATATAAGTAATAATCATATTATTACATAATACATCAATTATAATTTTCTAAATATATTCAGTATTCTAGATATTTTTTCAAGTTTAAGTTTTTCTGGGTTCCAAAATGTTTTTGGTAAATACAAATATAAATATATATTTTTGCAATATAGTTGTTTTTTTATATTTTTCACTCATTACCCTTATCAACAAGTAAAATTAAAAACAAATTTTTAAAACCCAATGCTTTTATATGTTGTTAAAACACAAATTTTGCAATCAATTTTTTCTGATATTACTGTTTTATTTTATTAACATTCGGCTGTATGCACGTGTAAAAAAAAAAAAGTTCAGGAAGATGCGGGTCGCGAACCACAGACATTCCGTTTATGAAGTCAACGCCTCATCCATATAAGGCGTTGACTATATCATATTGACTTATCCATATATGCTAAATGCGCCTATCAGTATGAAAACAATCGATATACTTATTTTGAAAATTCTTCTTCTTTATAAAAAATAAACTTAATTAAAATTAATTAACTAAATTAATTGACTTATTACAAAACTAATTATTGAATGTTGTATTGTTATTAAGCAAGATTACGTATGCAAAATTTGAAGAAAATCTATCATCAAGAAGTGACTCAAAAATTGATTGCAAGATTTGATGCTCACAGACGTTTGTCTGTGAGCAAACAGAGATGACGAGTTAATAAAATCATTGGTAAAAATAATTAGAGTTTTAAAAAAGTTAAGAAAAAAATTAACTTCAAGTTAAGTTAAGACAAATTTAAGGGAAATAAATTTTATCTGCAAAATGTTTTCTGGATTTTCAAAATTTGACATGGAAGGTCATTGGTAATATATAGTAATATATATGGTAATATATAATATATATAATATATAGTATAATATTAAAGATTATTATAAGATTAAAATTTTACTCTTATTTTGATATTGAAGAACTTTGAGAACCTGTTTGATGCGTGTATATAGGTTATGTTGAAGATAATAATGGGACACATCCAACCAAAGTGTCAGTTTATGAAATTGGACCTTCACCTGCATTCACATTTATAAAAATTCAAGAGTTTCCGAATCATAATATCCGTGCTTTGAAGCATGTGACAATTCTTGAAACAACCTACCTTATGTTAGGATCATATTTTATAAACACACCTAATGGAAAACAGTATTATTCTCCAAGTCAAGTGATAGTACACCGCTATGATCCCAATATGAATATGTTTTATTTTCACTCAAGCTTACCTGGGTCAGGAGTTGTAGATCTTGAATCTTATAGTTATAATTTGAAAACTTTCATTATAGTTACAAACTATCGCGATAACATTGGAAACTTAGACATTTTTTCATTTATTTATATCTATAATGACAGAACAAAGTTGTTTGATATATTGCAATACCTTCCTACCCATGGTGCACAAGATATGAACCACTTTTTGCTTAGTGGTGAAGCCTACTTGGTTGTAGCAAATGAAGCAAAAGGAACAGTATATAATAAATCGTTTGGTGTTTACTCAGATATTTACAAATATATCAATGGAAAATATTACCTCATACAATCTGTTGCAACATATGGAGCAAAGAAATGGGTAAGCTTATCAGTACCAAACTGTATGAAGGATATTTTACTTTTTTATGCAGATCAAAGAAATAATGTTGATCAAGTTGGACTTTATACATTTTCTCACACAAAAGAAAGTTTTAAGATTGCGCCTTTTTCAATTTACCAGCTGAATGATGTTGGAGCTGCTTTTCGACCCAATCCTTTATCATTAGCAACTTTTTCGCAAAGACAATTCGGTACTGAAGCTTCAGACTTATTTTTAATGGTTGGTGCAAACAATACAATGAAAGAATCTGTTTATAAACTTACTTATGAAGTCTTTTTTACAGATAGTCCACTTGACTCATTTACAAGAGAAGTTGAAGCAAAATTGATTCAGTTAAATAAAACTTTAGAGGAAGTTAAAATGATGCTTTATACTGCGCAAACTGTTTTAAATGATGCTGTAAAAGAAAATGATAGTGATGTCATAACAGGTTCAAAAACTTTTTTTAATAAAGTTTTTATTAATAAAGCTAATATCAGTAAACTGGAGGTTACAAATGGAAGTATTGCACACGTTTTTGAGAATGAAACTCTTAATGAAACTTTGTTTTCTATTGAAAAACTGTATTCAAATTTCAGTCAGCAAAATCTAATAGTTCATAATATTTTTGAGTATAAAGACCTGTTTATGACATTAGATGAACAGCAAAATATTACAGCTAATATGACATTCAATGAATTGTCTGTTGATATTATGAATATTGAAAAGAATGCTCAACTTGATACAGTGAATGAAATTGATATCTCCTTTTTATTTAATGATTTAGTTTCATACTTAGAGCCTACAACTATATCTGGGGAAAAAACATTTATGTGTGAAGTTGCAGCAACAGACATTCAGGTAGGTTTTTTGAATGGACTTATAATCAAAGATGACCTTGTTGTTAACAACACTAACCAAACTATTTCAGCTCCAAAAATTTTTAAGCAAACTACCATATTGAAAAACAACATGATTGCTGGTCTTATAAATAGTTTCAACGTCACAAAAGAAGTAATGCTTACTGATCAATCAGGAGTTATTTTGGGTGAAAATTTATTTATTGCTCCAATATGTGCAGATAATATTATTTTCAATAATTTTGTAAACAATCTTAACATTTCTAATGTTTTTTCAAATCTTTTTACAAAATCAACTGAACAGATTATAAATGGCTTTAAAGACTTTAGCAGCATTTTTAGTAACAGTTCAGTTAATGTAACATTAAAGTTAAACAACTATGATTTGCTGGAACTTAAAAAAGCAATTGGGTTTAAAGAGAATGTAAATTATTTTTATGGGAATAAAGTGTTTAATTCAACAGTAACTATTTTAGAAGACATTGATGTTGAGAAGTTTATAAATGAAATTGATCCTACCAATTATGTGAACGTTTTGAATGACCAAAACATAACAGGCATGAAAACATTTGAAGGCCATATAATAGCAAACAAGGATTTAATAGTTTCAGGAAAAGTAGATGGCATGTATTTGACTGATTTAATTACCCTAGATGGGAATCAAGAAATATTAGGATCTAAAATGTTTTTGGATTCTTTAGAAATTGTTGGAAATTATGATGTGAAAGAAAATTTTACAATTAATGATATTGATATATCAGAAGTTATTCATACAGCAGTTAGTATTAACAATTCAGATTCCATTGAAGAAATGTTTTTTGAAGAAATTGAAATTTATAATTCTACCATCCAAGGTATGGTTAATTATGATAATTATTCAACTTTTCAACAACTATACTCTGATGTTTTACATTTTGATGGGGATCAAGTAGTTACTGGTAAAATACAAATAGATCTATTAAATGTAACATCTAATTTTAATACTACTTTTCTTAATGGTTTCCATTTTCCAAATGACTTTGTGCAAGTAAATAAAGAACAAACATTTCAAGGGTACTTCATGTTTGAAGATGATGTAATATTTAATGAAAATATTAAACTTGAAGGTAAAATAAATGAAATTGATATCCAAAGTTTAGAAGACACTGTAATCACTCTTCACAGAAATGAGGTTATTGCTGGTGTTAAAAGGTTTGGACAGTATATACATATAGGCGGTGATATAATTGTAGATGGAATGATAAATGATATTGATCTTAGTAAAGATGTTATGACGCTAAGTGGAGATCAGGAGGTTTCAGCTCAAAAACTGTTTACCTCCATTTCCTATGAAAGTTTACTTATAACAGTTAAAGATGATCTTGCTGTTTCTACAACTATTGATGGAGTTGATCTCTCTCATTTAAATTCAGAAGGGATGATGATTTCAAGAAACCAAACAATAACAGGAAGTATATGTTTTCAACAACCAGACTACAATAAATCTACTCATTATGTAAATAATATTGATCTACATTTGCTACACGAAGACATTGTTACTTTAAACACAAACCAAACTATTACATCAAAAAAAGTATTTGAAATCATAGAATTAAAAAAAAATTTGCTCACAACCTCTACAATTGACCAAGTTGATATCTCTGAACTTAAAGCAAACACAATTCTGTTGAATGAAACTGTTACAGTGGATGGAGATTTTGAGATATCAGATTTGAAAGTTGAAAAAGATGTTTTGGTTACAAAGAATTTATTAATAGGAGAAAATGTAATAACTTTGAATGATTTAGTTTCAAAGTATGGTAATTATCATTTTGAAATGCTAATAGTGGAAGGAAATATCCAAGGAGTTTATTTTAATTTATCAAATGTAAATGGACTGAATATAAATAAGGATATTGTATATAAAACAAAAGAACAAACTATTGATGGGTTTAAAAATATTTTATCAGCATCTTTTGATAAAATTATTGTTAATGGTACTATCAACGATGTTAATTTTGAAAAACTACTTGACCAGGCTGTATTTAAAAATAGAAATCAAATTTTAAAAGGTAATAAACTCTTCTCAGAAGATTTGTATGGAACAAATATTAACTCCACATTTGTAAATGGATTTGATATCAATAACTTAGGGCTTGTCAGAACAGAAGGGTAAATTTTTATATTCATTTATTTTTTATTATAATAACAAACAATATTAATCTATAATGTTATTATATAAATGAAATATTTAATAGAAATGTAATTAAAAGTAAATAGCTTAATTAAATAATTATATTTTATGATAAAATTACATAAACCAAAACTATATTTATATATTGTATTATAATACATATCTAATTTTGATATTTAATTTTATATTCAACTTTCATAGATTAGATTATCAAGAAATTAAAGGATTAAAAACATTCTATAATTTAACTTGGTTGCACAATTTAACTATGGCAACAACAATAAATGGTGTAGACTTTAAGGAATTTTCCCAAAATCTTGTTCAAACAAACAAAGATCAAACTGTTGTTGGAGATACTGTGTTCCAAAATGGATTTTCTGTTTTAAGTAATATTCATGTAAGCAATCATTCAATTGTAAATGGCTTGATAAATGGAGTTAATATTTCAAACTTAAATGAGACTACTTTAAAGACTAATGGAAATCAAGTAATAGGTTCTAAAACATTTACTGGAACTTTAACAGTTAATGATTTAACAGTTTTTGAAAAAGTAAATGGTATCAACTTGCCAGATGATTTATTGACAAAGTCAACAGAACAGACTGTGTTAGGTAAACATTTTGTTTTATCTTTATTGACTCGGTGTTTAATACTGCCATATACTACATTTGTTATTCTTAATATATCATAAAAATAGACAATATTATTTTAAACTATATTTAACATCCTGTTCCTAACAGTTTGGTTTTTATCTTTTAAATTCCCCTTGCTTGACTTTTACTTGTTTATTGATCATGTGAAAAATGTACAAGTTTTATTTACAAGTATTTATTAACAACAATATTTTTTTAGGTCAAAAAACATTTTTATCGTCTTTAAAAACAGTTAATGATGTTACAGTGGAAAAACTAATCAATAATGTCAATA
Source organism: Hydra vulgaris (assembly GCF_022113875.1). Taxonomy (NCBI): domain Eukaryota; kingdom Metazoa; phylum Cnidaria; class Hydrozoa; order Anthoathecata; family Hydridae; genus Hydra; species Hydra vulgaris. The sequence goes on along the minus strand of NC_061160.1, from coordinate 4,948,003 downwards.
CAAGTGATTTGTTTTCTTCATCACTTCTTATCAATTCAAATCAAGTTCAAAAAGTTGGTGGAGAAAAAACATTTTCAAACAATATTTTTATGCAAAATATTTTATCCATTGGGAAAGTTGATGGGCATATAATCAACAACAATAGTTTTGTGACTTTACATACAGAGCAAGAGATAATAGGACAAAAAACATTTACAGGGAATTTAGTTAGTGAAAACATTCAAGTTAAAGGTTAAATTGTTTGTTATATTTGGTTGTCATAGATATTTCTAAACTAAATAAGTAACTAAATGAGCTAATTATTTGTTCTTTAGCAATATTTTTCATAGTAGCTCAAATCTTTCTTAAATAATAATTTTTACGTTTTTTTATGCAACTAAAAATGATATTTAGGTAAGATTGCTGACGTTAGTTGGGAGGAATTTTATAAATCCTGTGCAACAGTAAATAACAATCAAACTATTAGAAGTGACATAATTTTTATCAATGATGTTTACATTAACAGTAATACTATAGTGAGTGGCTTAGTTAATGAAATTGATCTTTTAAATTTTGTAAATGAGAGTCCTGCTCTTCAGGAAAATCTTTTAAATCTTCAAAATCAGTTAAATGTAACTTTAAACACACAATGCAGCTCGCTTACTTATGCAAAGGCAGCACTTGAAGGTTTGAGAATCTCTAATTTTTCTTTTTATTATTTGTTTTACATATTATGTTAAAAATTTAAGAAGTTGAATTTAAAAAATTAATTTGTTTATTAATGTTATTGATTTTGTTAATTTATTTATATATATTTTAAAGTTTTTTCTTTTATGTTAATTTTATGTTTTTTTGTGTTTGAATGTGGTATTTATGCTAATGTTCATATTATTATTTATGTTAAAACTTATATTAAAGTAACTATTAAAGTTAGCCTTTTGATATAGTAATAATTAAAACACATTTTCAGGTGGTGCAGGTCAACATGATTACTTTACATTGCAACAAAATTTACCTCATAAAAAGGTTCAACATGTGGAATATTTTGTTATTCAAAATGAAGAGTTTTTAGCTGTATCAGTACCATCAGATGATTTTGGTTATCAATGTGCTTATTCTTATATCATGAAGTATAATTACTCTTCCAAAAGTTTTTATGATTATCAGATTATACCAACTGCTGGTGCCATAAAAATGATATTTTTCACTGCATGGAATTCCTCTTTTCTTTTTGTTGTTAACTATGATGAAAACTGTCCCAACATTTCAGGTTTGTTTGCACCTTTAAATTTAATTCGATGTTTAAGTTTAACTGCAACTTTAAATCCAAATTTTAAATTTTTGTTTAAATAATATTAATAAACTTTTAAAACAACAAAGCCAGCCAGTAAAGCCACTGACTGGGTAGCTTTATTGTTCATTAGTAAATCTTTGTGTTGCTAAAAAAAACAAATAAAATTATACTTCAACCTAAACCTTTTGCAACCAATAATGGTTGTTTTTTGATAAGGCCTTATTTTTTGCTTTTAAATCTGATTTTCGATAAGGTCTTTTTAACTTTTTTTTTTCCTACTTTAATTTATAATTTATAATTTTTTATCTTTTTAATTTTTTTTCTTTTAATCTAGGTCCTTCACAGCTTTATAAATGGAATATGACAAGTTTAAGCTTTGAAATTGAAAGTACTATTGCAACTACAGGAGCGTCAGATGCGTTTTTGCAGTATCAAAAAAATCTTGTTTACATTTTTATAAGTAACATAAAAGGTGGCTTACAGTTATTATTATTAAATTCTTCTCAAACAATTTTTTATGAAATAAACAATTTACCTTCAAGAGCAATACACGGCTTCATTTCACCAATTGGATATTCTGTCGCATTTGCTGTGCGTTCAGACAATATTTCATCTTATGGCTGGGTTAATATTGCTTTAGTAACTGAAACTAATGTATCATTATATCAACAGCTTAGTTCTCGTGGTATAAGTTGTATAACATCGTTTTGGAATAGAAATATTTTATATTTGGTGGTCGCTAATGATCAAGAATACACTATAGGAAGAAAATCAACATTTAGAGTATCTGTTGATATTTATGCTTGGTATCCTGCAACAACCAAATTTGTTTGGTTTCAAACTATTCCTACAATAAGAGCTGTTGATACATCAATATATCAACTTGGATCAGTAACTTATTTGCTTATTGTTCAATTTGACCAATCAGTTTCTCTCTATAAGTTTAGTTACGAGTTTGGGTTTCAACAAATGTACGCGTTTTCATTGAACGGAGTAAGAGGTGCTACAACTTTTAAGAATCTAATTGGAAGTCAATACGTTATTCTTGCTTCAATTTATACATCTAGTAATTCCGATTCTATTGAGACACCAGTTCTATTGTCAAAAATAAATGGAGTTGATAGAACAATTGCACAAAAAAGTAGTACTCAGTGCGAAGTATAGTATCGTTTATATGTAGAATTATTTATTTTAAAATGCATTAAAAAATATATATTGTATATTTTGATAAAATTTTATATAAATTATGTTTGTCTTCATTTAGCAGTGGGATGAACATACTTTTTTGTAATAAAACAAACGACATAAATATTTATTAAATAGTTTTTCACGTAAAAATGTTTCATTAATCAAAACACTTTTTATTTACTCTGCGTTCTAAAGAGTTTATTGTTTTTATTTATTTTTATGTTATTGTATTGTGTATTTTTATATGTTATATTGTATTATGTATTTTTATTTGATAAATATTTTGATAGATATTTTAGTTAGGCTACTTAGGGATGTGGGGGAGGGGGAGAGAGGAGAGTGGGATACAAGAGATTTTTCCAGTATTCTGCGACTCAATACTACTTTTTAAATAAAAAAAAAGTATTAGTATTATGTTTTGAAACATAATACAATAGCTATGTACTAATAACCTAAATGATAAATACAAAGTTCAACAACAGAACGCAACAAGTCTCTTAACCTTTTATCATCACTAAGTATGTGAACATTAAAAAAATTTTCGTGCATCAATAAACTTTTTTAGAATTAGAACAGTTCCTTAGACAATAATTAGGTGCGTTTTTCTTACGAAAAACCATCAAATACAAAAAAACACCAACAGTTTTTTTACTTCAGCTATATAGCTTTATAGCTATATAGCTTTTTGGAAGCTTATTTATATTATTATAGCTATATAGCTTTTTATTCAGCTATATAGCTTTTTGGAAGATGGCAATCGTTTCTAATTTTTTTATAAAGTGATCTCGAAACTGATTAATACAATACATTATATCACCAATACTTGGGATTTTTAAAGAAGAATTTTTAAAAATTTTTAAACCTTCTATAACTTATTTTTCTCTCAGTAATTCTAAATTAGTCAAATAACCTATATTTCCTCGGTAATTCAAAATTAGTCTATTTCCTCGGTATATAGGATATTTGGCTAATTCAAAATTAGTCAAATATCCTATATACCGTCAGCCGAGAACAAGGAGGCCTTGCGTCCCTTTTTTGTGTTTCAGAAAATATTGTATTTTAGATTTCAAAATGTAAAGACTCTGCACCAGAAAGTTCTTAAACTAGCTGAGATCGGACCCGTAAAAAACGTAAAAACAGGTCTATTCTAAATCGGACTTATATATATATATTGTGCAGCCGTGGCGCAGTGGTTAGAGTTCTGGCTCAGAACCCAGAGGTCCTAGGTTCGACGCCAGCTCTAGCCCAACAAGTGACATTGGTACGGAAGGAGGCGTGAACTTTCTGTTAAATGCTCTCCCGCGGTGCTCTATGATAAGACCGTAAGGACTTCTGGGAGCAACTAAATACATAGAAAAAAATATATATATACTTTTCCCTTACATATCCAAGATTACCGGATCCGTAAATCCGGGTCTTTACCAAACCTACCATTTTTTATACATACCTATTCCACACCGATTATTTCTATACCTATTCCTTATTTATTTCAATACTTTTTTAATAAAATAATTTTGTTCTGAAAAAAACTTTGAGCAAAAAAATTAACAGGCGCACCTTTTCCGCATACGTAGAGCTTAAAATTAGGGTTTTTTTTTTTTGCTAAATGCATTTCATTGATAGCTCAGTTGTTAAGTGCATTGTCGTCAGTGTTGTTTTGGGGGGTTTAAGAATTCCTCTTTGCGTAATAAATTTTTAAACTTTTTCAATCTTGCATATATATATATTTATAGCAAAAAAATAATAATATAGCCAAAAATTTAAAATAAAATTTTAAAGTTTTCTCATTTTATAGATCTCATTTATACGCGATTATTCCATTTAATGACTGCAAACTCAACATATGCTAAAGACGCTAACATTTACAGACGTTTGTAGGTAACGCTATACAAATAAAACTAAAAAGATCTTAGACCACTAAAACAGTCATAAAAAAAAGTTCATTCTTTTGGTTATGATTATAAACTAAAGAATAATATTAAACGCTAATCTAAAAATTAAGCGATGACGTCGGTTTGTGGCAAAGTAAACCTTTATGCGTCAAGTTTCTTTTGCATTTATTTTACATTTTTTGATTAATTTTAATTTTGTTGCATACAAATGCATAAAAATATATAAAAACTGGTACAGATATATCATTTCACGGATAAGAGATTGTATTTATTACAATAGTAATAAATAGTTTTTTTCTTTATTAAAATGTATCCCATAAAAATATATTCTATATATCTTTAATAGAAGGATTTTTTTAAAAAAATTAAATAAAACCGTTTTTCTAGTTTGATTTTCTAGTTTTTTGCCACAAAGTGACGTCACATATGCAGCTTCAACGGTTTAAGAAAAAGCCTCGACTATCATTTTTAATGGTCTAAGAATCGGATAACGTAATTTTAGCAATAAAAAATATCAAGAGAGGGGCAAACCTAAAATTGAAGTTTTAAATTTTCCACTTGGATGAGACAATATGTTTTGTTAGGATTCCCATTCTCCTCTTTTTTCCGTAGGAGAACTTCAATTTTATATAGTTTAGCGCCACGCTCTCTTACGGAAAAAAATTGTTTATTTTGAGGTTATAATATGTATATATATTATATATGTATATATTTTGCATGTATTATATATCGGAAAAATTATACTTAAAAATTTTTAAATATAGTGTGTTGGTGTTTGCAAAGAAACATTATATAAATCATTTTTTAATTTTAATATAGACTAATTTTTTTAAAAACTTTGTTGCGCTTAATTAGCGCAAAATGCAAAATCAAATTGTAAAAAAATGCAAAATCAAAAAAAATGCAAAATCAAATTGTAAAACTTGATAAATGTTTCAGCATGTTTTAACGTATGTTTTAACATTACATAATTTAAAGTTTACGTAAGTTACGTTCACGTTTTCTTATAAAACAAAGCTGCTGCAACTCTTTCTCGCCATTACCTCGCTTGCAATGGCTGCCTAGTGTACCGAGTCAAACAGGCTCGAAAGCGCACTTCTACTTTTAAGTTTAAATAGATATTTCCAGAAGTTTTTTTTTTTTCTTGATCCCAGATTTAGTAAACACACGCCCCATTAGTTAAAAATTATTTATTGAGAATAAACAGAAAAATATAAGCACAATATGTAGACATATACAGCCTTTTGGTTCTTAGCTGACGATATGTTAAATATCCTAAATATGTTAACTATTTTTATAAAGTAAATCTCTTTGTTTTTTGTTTAAAGCGATAATTCGGTCCTGTTTGTTTTTGTATTATATATCAACTAAAATAAAATAATTGTGCTTTATTGATAGTGTAGTCTATTCTAAAATACCTTAAATAAAATATTATCCTGATGAATAATAATTACATTATTAAAATTTTCACTTTATAAAAATTTTTAAAAGAAAAGAGGTCCATGAAGATTTTATGATATATAGTTTGGGGAATGGGTTAGAAAAAGTCGGGAAACACTGGCGTACAAAAAGAATTAGCTACACAGCTATACCTTTTAAAACCGGACCGGCAATTAACCCTAACCCTAACCCTGACAGCAATTAATTTTTGAAAATTTGGTTATTAATTAAATTATCTAGGTGACGAACTATTTTTATCTTTATAACTTCGCGAAGCATGTTATTTCCAATTACGCTATTTAAATTTTAAAATATGATTTCCAAATTATTAATTTTAGTCTTATACAGTTTGAGCTTTTCAATAAATGCTGTCAGTTTATCAGAGTGTGTAATGACATAAGTATTTTTGCCTTAAAGTTGCAAATTTAACGTATTAAAATGACCCACAATGTCCACAAGATAAGCAGTTGTTATTTCAAAATTGTCAAATTCAAAATATTCTACCAGTCTACTTTTTATTTTACATAAAAGTTCTTTCACTCCATTTCTAAGCTTAAAAAATCTTTCCAAAAAATTTCCAGCAGATAGCCATTGCACTGAAGTATAAAATAATAACTTATTGTGTTCAGCATCTAGGTGAGAGCAAAATTTTGGAAAATGTTGAGTGTTGAGAACAGAAGATTTTAAATGATTCACCAATTTAACTAATTGATTAATTACAGCTTTCAAACTATCTGGTAAAGTTTTAGTTGCCAGTCTGTCTAAAATCAAAGCAGTGTACACCAACTACATTTAGAGCAATCTCTTTTATTCTAATCTACAATCTAGACTTACAACCCATTATGTCAGGAGCTCCATCAGTAGTAATTCCAAACAAATATTTCCATTGCAATTGATTGTCATTGAAAAAATGTTTTAAAATTTCCATAATATCAGTTGCTTTTGTTGTTGTTTCAAGGAAAGAAGAGAATAAAAATTTTTCCTTCAATTTGTTATTGTGAATATAACAACAAAATACAATTAATTGTGCCATTGAACTTACTTTTGTGAACTCATCCAACTGAATAGAAAAATATGGTGATTCTTTAATTTCATTAATTACAATTTCTTTAGTTATTGATAAAATATTTAATGAAGATAAGAGTATATTATCGAATTTTCATAGAAAATAACATAAATTACTTTTTTTCAAACAAATCAGTTAGAAAAAGTATTTTTACCCGAAGAAAAGTTTTATATAGAATTTAAGATTTACGGATGAAAGAATTATGATATTATATAGCATAATTTATTGCGGACCATTACGAAGTATTAAAATTTATTGCTTTGTAGTGGTTCGCAAGTCCTCGACGGTTAAAATTGAATCTGATTTTGTGTAACATAGTTTTCTAGATTTTGTGTAACATAGTTTTCTAGCATAAATTTCCTTTTTAACTTAAGATTAAACTTGTCTCTTTAAACAGAAAAAAACATCAAAATTAAAATTCATTACCCGAAAAAATATTTAGAATTTACTTTTACCTTGTAGTCCACCTAAAAAGTTCTCATGGACCCACAGAAGTCTATGGACCACTGGTTGAGAACTACTGTTGTGCGCAGCAAGAAGAAAAGACCTTCATTTGAGTATATGTAGTATTATATATACTAAAATTTATTATATCAAAATTATTATATAGGTATAACGTTTATTTTATTTTATTTTTTTTTTTTTTTTTAGCAAAGAGTTTTGTCATATATTAAAATTTACAATGAAATAAATCGTGTTAATAAGAGAACTGGAGCAAGCAGAAGACATAAATTGTCTTATCATCAAACCCCATCATAAAATTTACACTAAAAAATCGTCAGTTAATATAAAAAATGAAGAGTAGCTAAGTACATAACAAGAATTTTAAATACGTTAGTTACAATATAACTAATAACATAATATAAATATTAGTGTTGAATTATAACGCATTATATCAAAGATTAACAATAATTTAAAAGTATTAAAATTTTTCAACAAAAAATTAAATTAGATTAAAATTGCAACAAAAGAGAAGTAGTGTCAACAACTATTTTTTTTTAGATAATTTATATTATTTGTGTATTATTTTTAAAAGAGATCTTTTAAATCAAAGTCTTTTTGTAATAAGAGATTCTTAGATTCTTTTCTAAATTTTTCCAAAGAGATATGTTGAACATTATTATTTTTTGTGATAAATTTTGAAAAATGTTTCCATAGAAACGTATTTATTTGTTTTGTTTCTATAGGGGAGACCGGGGCTAGTTGGCAACAGGGGTAAGTTGACGAACTGCGTTTATCTTCAGAGCCTTTCATCAAAATAAGACAAAAATTGCACAAAACCTTCCTAATTAACCATTTCATCGTTCACTATAGTATTGTAAGGATTCGCGCATGCGCATGGGAATATTTGTGTGTTTTTTGGACAAAAATTTAACTTTCGGAACTTCGCTTCCTTTTTAGTTTACAAAAAAATTGTGCTACTACGTGAGTATTGAAAATCGCTTTTACTACAGTATCATTTTCTGGCCATTTATCATGTAAAATATCAACAGTTTATATAAATTATTAAATGATTAATACAAGACTTACTATCAAAATTTAGCAAAACTATATATCTATAAATATACCTATTAAAATAAAATATACAATATGAAATAAAATAGTTAAATATTTATGTTGTTTACAATAAGTAATCTTCACATAAGCAGTAAACTCGATTAAAGGTTCATGATTTTTGAACGATTAACATCGGACGTGATAATGATTATTGATTGATTTAACAAAACAGTATGCCAATGTAAGTAAACGCTAAATTTCAGTTCAATCAATTTAAACTTGTAGTTTGTTAACTTTATGACAATCAAAATATTTTAATTAAACATTTTTTATATTAGCTAAAATACTTTATAATGTAAAAAAGACATTTAAATCAAAAAAGACAATTACTACAGCTTTCGCAGCTAAAGTTATAATTAACCTCTTCTTAAAAAGCAAGCGTGTCAAATAGTATGCAATGTTAACAGATATGCCCAAGCCAAACAATTAATCATGAAATTTGGAGCTCCTAATATTTATGAATTAGGCCACTTCCAAAGTTAAGTATTTATGTTTCAATCACAAAACGCTTTGCTACAAAAATACTTCGAAAATCAATTTCCCATATTGATTCCAAATATCCAACCAACTCTTTTTACAACTATAAAATTCCAAAGATTTCACTTAAAAAAGCTAACTTCTCCATCTTATCCCGAGGGATATTTAAAAGAGAGAAAATTAAAAACATAAAGTCACTAAATTTAGTGTATTTTAGGATGTGTTGATAATACAGAGTTACTTCAAGAAAAACCATTCAATAGGATTTTGTAAAGATTGAAGCTGTATGTGTAAATGTGACTCTTAAGTGTCTTTGACATGAGTTTATCATGTTCGGCATACAAATATGTAAATGTGACTCTTAAGTGGGAGTCTTTGAGATGAGTTTATCATGTTCGACATACAAATAAGTGTAATATTACAAATACTTATTATATTATAATACAAATAGTTTTATTTTACACTCATTTATAAGATCGTAACGTATATGTCTTTGTTTTGTCTTTTTTACTTTTGTTTGTTTTTTATTTATGAACTTTAAAATATTGTGAAAACATTTCTCTTGTGAAAAATTGTAAAATTGTCATTATTATTAATTTTGATATATATATATATATATATATATATATATATATATATATATATATATATATATATATATATATATATATATATATATATATATATATATATATATATAAATATATAAAATTTAATTAGGAGCTCGATGAAAATTCAACCACCCTTTCAAAGTATATATTGCAGATAAAACAAAACTTAAAAGTAACACTCAAATTAACCTGGTCAATAGTTAAACAAGTCCCCGTCTACAGCAACGTAACAATTAAAAAATGCTTACTTTGGTGGCCTATAACTGGACCTAATTTTGAAATTTTTAAAATGATAGAATACGACAATTTTAAAAATAAAAAATCAATATAAGTCAATAATAATTATATTTATGCTTAATAATATATTTATGTGTATTATGAGTACTACAAACAGTATTTACCAACTTTTTATTTCTACATTTTATTATATGTGAACCTAATATAAAATGAAGTATTTTGTGAAACTTGATACATTGTAAAACGAAAATACAAAAAATATTACAAGTACAAGCGGTTTCTTGATGACAAGACCATCTGGTCTTCTGCAAGTTTCCCGCGTTCTTTTAATATTAATGATACCCTACAATCATATTTTTTGTATTCTATAAAATTGTGATATATTTATAGTATTATATATTTTAAAAACATTATAACTTTGTACCAATCATGTAGAATCACAACATTATAAAGATAAAAGAACAAAAAAAAAAAATTTTTAATCCTACTGCGTTTTCAATCTATTAAATTGTCAACCTACTCAATTTTTAACCTACTGAATTTTCAACCTACTGTATTTTCGACCTACTGTTTTTTCAATCGACTTTATAACTACGTTTTTTCCGGTATGTATTTTATTTGTTGTTAATTTGAATCAGAGCTAAATTTAATCAGCCGTGAAGCGCTGGCTTATATTTGAGAAGTCCTAGGTTCGATGCCTGGTCAAGGAATATAAGGCGGAGTGATTTTTTTTTTCTTTTAAACTATTTTTTTCTCAGTCTGTTCGTGAAAACTTTTGATCGGACGCCATTTTACAAAATAAGTATTTTTTTTTTTAAATTTCAGTTCTTAAATCTTTAATTTTTACAAAACACGCATAAAATTGTTTATTTCTTGCGTGGCGTTGCGTGGTCAAATGCGCATTTTCTAACAGCTGTTTTATCAAAATTTCATTAGGATTAAATATGGTGTTGTAATTTTTAAAATTAGGTGAGAAATAAACCAAAATTTTCGATGTATCGAGATTTTTTATTTGTAAAAATATAACTATTTTTTATATGTAAAAATGTATTTTTTATTTGTAAAAAAATAAGTGACGCCAACTGTGCTCTTTTTAGATTAATATGATTAAAACTCACGTTTATAAATATTTTTATAAGAGGCGTGAACTTCCTATTAAATGCTCATCCGCAGTGCACTGTGATAAGACCTTGGGGCATCTAAAAAAATTACCAAAAAAAAAAAAAATGAATCCCCTCCTTGGAGTAGCTCTGGCCCTTGCTCAGTAATGGAGAAACATTATCCACTTGTGTCACTTTAAATATTTTATTAAAACCTTTTTTCAATCAAACTACTCTACAGAATATGCACTTATGCAACTTGTTGAAGTTATCAGTGGAGCATCTTCTCATAACAAATTCACCTTAGGTATGTTCAAAATGTTTTTGACTTGTCAAAAGCATTTTGACAACCGTTAACCATCAGGTTTTATTAGAAAAACTAAAATATTATGAAATAAGCCACGAAAACTATAAATGGTTTACCATTACTTAACTGGTCGAAAGCATTTTATTTCTCTAAATGATGGCTTTCAGACAAACAAACTTAAAATATCATGTTGGGTTCCACAAGGCTCTATCTTAGGTCCGCTGCTGTTCTTAATCTATGTCAACAATCTATATAAAGCATTAAATACTATGTCTACTATTATGTTTGCAGACGACACCACTTTATTCTACTCTCACAGTAATATTATCTCTCTATTTCAAGTAGCAAATAATGAACTAGAACAAGTATCAAACTGGCTTAATGCTAACAGCTTTTAAACATTGATAAAACTAAGTTTTCCTTATTCCATTCTAATCGAAAGTTTCAATAAACTTCAAAATCCTTACCAATGCTATATATAAATAACACCAAAATTTTGAGGTCATTCACAAATAAATTACTTGGTATTTTAAACAACGAAAACTTATCCTGGAGAGATCATTTTAAACATATTAGCAATAAATCTCAAGAAGTATTAGCATTTTATATAAAACCAGACAAATCTTAGAGAAATCTAGACTCAACTATATTTTCCATTCATAAATAGTTATTTATCTTATGGCAATATTGTTTGGGGTAGTACAAATAAATCTAAACTCAGCTGTCTCCTTAAACAACAGAATCACGCAGCACGCATTATTCATTTTCAAAATCGCTTCACAAATGCTAAACCTCTTCTAAAAAGCATGAGGGCGCTTGATATTTATGAACTAAATATTTTCAAAATTACACAATTTATTTTTTAGCATCAGTCAAAAAAAATGCCGAAGGTTTTCAAAAATATTTACCCTAAAACATTAAACCGATAAAATACTCGATCTACCGGAAGATTTAAAAAACCTTTCCATACATCAAAACTTACGAGCTTTGCCATTTTCTATCGTGGCCCAATGCTATGGAACCATTTTATAAGCCTGAGTGGTAAACTTAAAGAAGCCAATACCTCTCAAAAATTTAAAAAGGACATAATCAAACCTATTGCCAATCAAGATTCTTTATATGATTTTTTCTAACAATACACTTTTATTTCCAATTTTTATTACCAAAGGTTACTGATGATAAGATTTTATCTTCTTCAGGTTTTCCGGTCTCGTAACTGTTATAAATAATGAAATGTACTTGTATTGAATATTTTTTAATATTTTATTGGAAATTACCTTTAATTGTAAATGGTTGCTTGACTAAAATAAATAAATAAATATAAAAAAACAATAAATAACAAGGTTAATTAAATTATCAAAAGTTTCATTTAATTTCCTTAGCTCAAAAAACTTATTAAAAACCCCTCAAATTTTTTCTTATCAAAAAAATTATTTTAACAAAAAACCAAGTATATCTTGAGAAATAACTATATAACAGAATTTTAAATAATGCAAAATAAATTTATTAGTTGCCATGGTTACCGAGTAAATTAGAAGATATCCAAAAATGTTTAGGCCAGCCCGGCCATTATATCTCAGTAACCGAAAACATATAAGATATGATTTTTAGGCATATGATTAACAAAATAGTAATCTACAAAGTATACTAAAATTGTTCAAAAAAACCAAGAGTTATAAATACTTTATATTATATAATAAAGAATTTTTGAAATAAGCGTATTTAAAAAAATGCAGTTTTGTGAACAAAATCTTTTATAAATTAACAGTATTGTAAAACATTTAGTTCCAATCGTACAACTAGATGCTATAAAAATTTGCTGAAAATTTTATACAAATTGTCAGAGACAGAATTATTTATTTTGTTCCAGTTATTTTTAGTCATAGGGTACATTAAAAGTATGCATTTTTCTAATACTGAAAAACCTTGACTACATGCACGCATTGAATAAACTATTCTATTATTTACATCAAAAGTTTTTTTCCCAGAACATGTCTATAAAGCATAAAATTGAATTTTTTCATTACAGTTAGAGCACATTGAGCTGAATCCTCTTTTTTTTTTTTTTTTTTTGGGAAAACATTCTGAAAAATTTAATTTTGATTGTGAACATTTTTTTAAACGTAGTTGTATAATTACATTAGACAAAATTTCAGTATCAACAATTCGATAACCAACAGTTTTGTTTTTATTATGCTGGGTTGTCTCAGTTATCTCAATTTTTTTTGAAGATATAGATAAATTTGAAGAAGAGTTTTTTTTTTTTTAACATTTTCGCTTCCAACAAGGCTGCAAGCAACCATTAATTAGTGTTGGAAGTTGCTGGAAGAGAAATGATGAAGACTGTAGAGCAAGATAACGATTGACAGGCGACTTAAAATATTGCAAAATATATGAATCAGGAAAGCAAGATGAAGGAAGCAAATTCCAAAGAACTGATGTTCGAGGAAAAAAACTAGACGAATAAAAGTTTTTGGAGCACTTAGAAACAGTAACAGAAAAAGGATAAGACTTAATTGAATGACGAGTAACACGAGAATGAATTTTAGTAGATGACACAAGAGACGCTAGCTCTTTAGAGCTAGTGTCTCTTGTGTAAGGTATGGTAAGTAGGTAATGGTAAGTAGGTAAGTAGATATAACAGTTTTTGTAGCGATAAAGTATGATTAACACATATGCGCTTGACAAGTGGAACTGGCTTCTTGTTTTCACATTGTGGTACAATGACTAATAAAAAAAAGAGTTATTACAAAAAATATTTGCACATTTCTGTATAATACAATCTTTATTATTAAATTCACAAACAATGTAAGGAAGCAGTTTTTTGTATCAATTGTATTGACACAAAGAAAAGCAGCTTTATGTTTTGATTAATGACACACATATACAAAATAACACACTTATACTAAATGTGTTCTAGAAACACGAGTTAAAACATGTAAACACAAATAAACCGTGTCATATAGTTAGACCTACAAAAATTTCAACCCACTAAATTGTTCTACAAAAAGAACATCTAACAAAAAGTACTGATAATGTACTGAGGCCTAAACTTTTTTATTTTCAACCAGTTTATGACGTTTTAGTTTTCGACCAATTTATTTTGCAACCTCTTTCATAGAATTTTGTTTTTATTCGATTTGAGATAAATTAATTTTCAATTGATTATCTAATTGGTGTTTCTAATGTTGTTTTTTTAAATTACGAAAACTTTTTTTAAAGTACAAAAACTTTTTTTTTTAAGTTAGCAATTAATAAGTTTTCCAACCTTCTAATTCTAAAGACAGCGTTTCAACCACTGCACCAAGGCTAATCAAATTTGGCTTGTATTCAAATAAACAACAAAGTATACAAAATACATACTAGATAGAAATAGTTATAAAATTGAAAATAAGCTAGGTTAAATATTACTTAGGTTAAAAATTTAGTAGGTCAAAAATACAGTAGGTCAATGATTTAGTAGGTTGGAAAACTAGTAGTAAATGTTTTAGTTATGTGTAAATATAAAAATCAAAAATTGTCAGTTGAAAATCAAAAACATCAAAATCACGATTTACAAAGATTCAAAATTAGGTTGAGTAGGCAACCAAATAAACTGTTTGTAATAAATATGAAACTGTAATTCTGAACAGGTTGTTTAAAAACATTTCTTGTTTTGTTATAATAAAGTTATACTTTTTAAACAAAAAAATAAAAACAGAACATAATTTGCATAATGCCAGCAATATTATTGTTATGTTATTAATATAATAAGTAACAAAAATAACATGTTTAGAAAACAATGCACATATAAAGTTATATATATATATATATATATATATATATATATATATATATATATATATATATATATATATATATATATATATATATATATATATATATATATAGAGAGAGAGAGAGAGAGAGAGAGAGAGAGAGAGAGAGAGATTGTTTGATTGCTCACCTTGAGGCACGTAAAAATTTAATATTTTATAAATTTTATTTGAGTTGATATATATAAAGTTGTTTTTGTATACATTCAAAAAAAATGCTTGCATATTTTAGAAATTAATTTTGATCATATTGTTTTTTGTAATATGTTATGCAGTTTATGTTGCTGAATACAATACATGAAAATTCTCTTTGAAGCATTTCAGACAATCATACTCTGAAATAAAAATTCAAATAAAAGTTTTCTAAATGAAGCTATACAGGATGAGGAACATGACAAGCATTAATGACAGGAGTTCAGCAATTTAGGGAAAAAATCTAACCTTTGTTCTCCTAGCAGGGTGTAAACATAAAAAGATTGAGGTAATGTGTTGCATTATTCACACTTTGCAGCTAGGTAATTGCAATGCTTTAAAAGAAACATACACTACCCAATTTTTGGCAAAGGTTTGGTATGTTGTGAAGAAAATAAAATACTCAAAATATATTTCTAGCCGCAGTTTGATGCTAGTTGTAGAATATTGTTAGAAGATAATCAGATATATGATTAGACCTTTAAAGCAATATTAGAAAACAACTTGTATTAGAGATGCTAAAATATTAACAGTAGGTCAAGAAATAAGAAAAACAGCTGAATCAACTTCCGCACTTTATACAGTTCTAGTTAAATCTAATTTTGATTAAAGAATTAGACATTTAACTATTATTAATTGTTTGAAAAAGACAATTTCGTTTTGAGAAAGCTATAATATTAGGTACGTGGACTGATTTTTTTAAATTTATTAAATACTATAATATTATATATCATTAGAAAGCCCTCAAACACAGTCTTTTAAAAGTGAAAAATTATGAAAATTGGACAATTCTATAAAATGTTATTGCGTTTTTAGTAGCAAATTTTCGATATATAAATTTATTGAAAAAACTGGTTCCAAAAATTTTTTTTTTTCACTGAAATTGTTAAAACTTTCACTGAAATTGTTAAAACTTAAAACAAATCTTATCCAAATGCCTATATCTTGGTATCAAAAGATAGATGTAAGAGTAGGCTACAAGTTCATATAATTCTATAGATGGAAGGAGTGTCTAGAGGGCCGGAGGGGGTACCGGAACTACCTCATAACCTTAAAAAAAATTTTCACACGAAAGAGTGTTTTTCTGATAAAGTATTTCATCTTTATACATAAAAAGTTGTTCTGATTTGCTTCCATTCCATTTCCAAATATTAGTGGTCTATTTTAGATTAAAGGGTCGATGTCTTTGTTACGTTTTAACACCCTCGTAGTGAAATGTTCCATTCATATAAATACTTTAACCTAAAAAACACTGATTATATTTTGTGTTAAAAAGTTTAAATGATATTTTCTAACTTTACAGCACTTAAAAGTGTTGTATAAATTGACTTCATGGCTGGGATGTGTACACCACACAACGCCCTCTCCTCCTCCCTCAGTTTTCTCCAACCTAAAAAAAAATTCTTTAAAGAGAAAAAAGGTTTTAAATTGAGTTTATTGAAAAAAAGAAATTAGTATATAAGATTATTTAGAGGCGTGTACCACGACTAAGAGCCCCTCCCCCCCCCCCCCGCCCCCTACTTATTTAAACTTTAAAAAAATGGACCCATACATCCTTTTAAAATATATTCAAGGAGTTAATATACAATAGTTTTAATTAAATTTTTTGAAAAGTAAACAAATAATATATAATAACTTTTTAACAATTAATAACATCAATACAATAAATACAACATGTAAAAAAAGTATTAAATAATATAGAATAAAAAATCTCATACATACCTTCTACAAACAAGTAATGGTTACGTAAGTATAATATTTAGAAATTGTAAACATTAGTTAAACTGGTTTAAAATCAAATAATATTACTTAACTCAAACAAACAGTAAGTAAACTAAACAAAAAAAAAGAATAGTAATTAGATATGCAAAAGATATTTCACATTAATCAACTTAATAAAACATTACACATAAATTTAAAACATTTAACATGGGCTATGAAATCCTAAAAAAATCCTAAACGCATTTAAAAGTCTATCACTATTTATAGTTACAACTTTAATACTTTTTACGCTACAACTTTTAATCAAATTGAAAATATACAAAATATTTTTACTATTACACCTGTCACCTTTCAAACTATTACACCTGTCAATGCTTCATTTTTAAATTATTTTGTGTAAAAATTTAAAATAAATAATTCAAATATTAATAATTGCAAAGATTGTAACCAAATGGAAAACAAATGAAAAAAAACAAAAAACAGAAATGGTGGCACCTAGTAATAGTGTATGTCACCATTCACGACAAGGCTACCACCATTCCGTTTTCGCCCACGACCTCCTCCACGGCTTCCTCTTCTGCTGTAGCTCCCAGCACCCCTGTTAAAAAGATGATAGGCTCAGCTGAATGATTCACCATTATTCCCTCCTAACTGGACACATCGCAAAAATGACCGATTGTTAATCGATCCAGGGTGCTGGTCCCTATATCTCCTATAGGCACCATAGGTAAGCTCTAAATAACAAAAATTGTAACTACAGTAGTACTGAATAGCATTACATAAAATTTAATATAAACCAATTATTTGATTGGTTGCATAAATAAAATAAAGAAATAATAAATCAATGACAGCTTAAAAAATGTTAATTAAAGTAAAAAATTAAATACTGCACTGGATTTTACTTCTACCGCACTTTGAAGGATAACATAATACAAATGAACTAATTAGTGAATATAAATAAAAATGTTATGAATTAAATAATCATTCAGAAACATTTCTAATTCATAAATTTACCAGCAGAAGGTTGTGCAGGTTGTTGTGGAGGTCGTGGGACTAAAGGTGAAATTTTTTAAAAATAAAATTACAATTTCAGATCCGCCCTCGTATTTCGCTTAACAAAAAAAAAACAGAAAAACCAAAATTAGGTACCATAAGTTCTACACTAATTAAACTATCTGCGGAGCTTTATTTTAAGTTGAAATTTGGCATGAGCAAAGGAAATACATGTAGAAAATTATCTGAATAATAAAAAAAAGAAAAACAATATTTCTTCAACTACAAATTCATGTGAGTACATCAACCAAATTTTTATGCAAAGTTTTTGGCAAAATAATCCATAAAAAAGTATACTAACCAAAATATATTAGTCATAAAATATCAAGCTTAAACTGTCTTTTAAAAATAATATTGGTTTGTATATGTTTCTGATAAGAACCACCACAAAAAAATGTTTGCCTAGGACTACCTAAAAAAAGTAGTAAATATAGTATAACACTAATTAAACTATTTGCGGAGCTTTATTTTTTGTTGAAATTTGGCATGTGAACAGAAAATGCATGTTGAAAATAATAAAAAAAAGGGGATCAACATTTCCACTACTAAATATTTAGGAGCAAAATAATCCACAAAAGTGTTAAGT
>NC_061160.1:4896987-4924487 GCF_022113875.1 Hydra vulgaris | reverse complement strand
TTTGGACTTACCCAAAAATTTCCTGTACCCGCCCCTGTATCTCTCTCTCTCTCTCTCTCTCTCTCTCTCTATATATATATATATATATATATATATATATATATATATATATATATATATATATATATATGTATATATATATATATATATATATGATATATATATATATATATATATATATATATATATATATATATATATATATGCATTATTTATGAAATAAATTTTTTAAATTTATCATACATTTATAAATAATATATTGTATTATTTATAAATGTACACATTTATATTTTTAAATGTGTTAAAGTTATACGTAAAATGTTTCTATATAGTGACGAAATAAAAAATCAAAAAAAAAATGAGCGTCACATAGCGACATCATTAAAAAAATGTTAAACTATTATTGTTTTTTTGAATAATTCCGAGTACCAAACAATATTGGGACATTATTGCTTAAATAAAATAAGCTATTAACAAACTATCAGAAATATTTGTCAAGCTAACTAAATATTTACATTGTAACAAAATTGAATAAATCTACTTTTTATTTTTTTTTTACATATTTACACCTATCAAAAAAGGAAGTAAAGCAACCTAGAGTTTTTAATTTTATTAACATCCAATGTTATTCATTATAGTACTTCCATTTGAACAAGCAGGTTTATGTATTGAATCTAATGTAACAGCTAAAATTTTAAAGGTCTTATCTTGAGACCATATTCTCAACATATGCGGTCCTTTACTTAGACGCATAGCAGGACCTATTTCCATTATTTCTCCGGAAGCATATTCTTTAACTTGCAGAGAAACAAACGGTTTATCATCTAATCTTGCAACAGTTTTTAAAGGTTTTGAAAAAGATGCTAAAATTCCAATTATTCTATCTTCAAGTTTATCATCAAGAACTTGAAATCTCATTATTATTGGAACTATAGCATTTGAAAAGCTGGATATTTTAGATCTATGTATTGCTTCATCCCGTGAATCAGGAGATATAAAAATAACTGGTAAGTCGTTGCTATCACCATTTATAACAGCATTTATAGTTTTCAGTGTTGTAAAGCATAATGGGTGAAACACCTGGGTAAATATAGCCGGGGGTAACGGAAACGATCTAGATACTGGCTTAGGATCACGCAAAAAGTTCAAGAACTCGTCTCTAATGTAATCTATTAAAATATATGCCATTTGAGCATGTCCTATAATACTTGGATGAATCTTATCTCGAGAAAATAAGTAAGAAAAAGAAAAACCTTCTTCGTCGTCAGTTAGATACGGACAAATTGATTTACTCCAACTTAATGCAGTACAATCATAATGATTGGCTAAACGAGCTTCACTTTCTTCGTCAAGTTCTTTGCAATAAGCGCTATGGTTCAAGTTGTTCCCGCGAAAAAAATTTAAAATAATAAGATCGGGATGAGATCGAAATTCTAATGTGTTCCTTAAAAGTCGCTCCAGAGATATTGCGTCTAAAGGCTTTATTTTTCCGTGTGGCTTATAATCGCTTCCGGAAAGTTCCCATAGTACAAGATTGGTATCCCCATTATCTGGTAAATGATTTTTTAGACAACGAGAAAAATAATCTCTGCCAACTCCTGTCAATGAGACATCTTTATAAATCATAGATGAGTTTGTACTAGGTGTTATTGTTTTTTGCCACCAATCAATTAATGCATTAGGATAAAGCCATTTTTGACTGGCAGGATCACTTGCAAATGCTCGTGTAACTGCGCTGGTTATAAGCGCTACATGTATTTCTTTACCAGAGAGAGCTTTCTCAAAAACCTGTCTTAATCTTTTTCCTGTACTTAAGCTTATTTTTGCTCGATTAATCAAACCCTGATCCAGCATTAGATCGGCTGGACTTTTAATATAGTCTTTATAAACCCATGTAGTTAAAACATCTTTTTGTAAGATATCCGCCAAAGGCACAAACGGATCATTTATTTCATCTTCAACTTTTGGTGTAATTTCCGTAATATTTTTTGGACTGCTAACCAAAACATTTCCGTAATCTTGAGATATAAAGTTTACTGGTTCTTGTTGTGGAGTAGTGTTAGGAACTTGAGTTTCTACTTGTGATGGTGTTGTATTTAAAGGTGGCATAAGTGTAGAACTAACTTGAGAAGCATACACTTGTTCAGATCTAGGAACACTTTTTCCTAAATCACTATTAGTTGTTTTATTATGTATATTTGCATCTATAGTTTCTTTCTTTTCATTTGAGTCATTTGTAGTGCCACTTTCGGCCTCCGTTTTAAACGGAAAGCTCATGGAATCTAAATTGCGCAATTGCATCATTGCAGAAGTTGGCTGTAATTTATGCTTTAAATATTTTAAATTTAAAATATTTTTTGCCATAGCAACTTTTTGTTTTATAATATCATCTGTTAATATACCACGGTGATTCTCAGAAGATGATATCTCTTCTATAAGTGGTTGGTTGTTAACTGCGTTTTCTAAGAAATTTTTTTTAACTCCTCTTTCTTGCACAAATCGTACATTATCTTTGTTTAACTTATGAAGGTTGGATAAGAGATTTGTTGCTTTTGATTTGTTAGAAAATGAAATGTTTACTAGTTTTTTACTTGTTTTATTAGTCGCATTTTCTTTATTATGCTCCAAGAATGTCGAATTTAATTTTTTTTTTAATTTCCTTACAGTAAAAGCAACCGTAGAAGCCGGAGCAACAGAATAGACATTATTTGTTAAAACTCGTGATTTGTTAAAACTCGTGGTACTAACTAAATCTCTATTCAGTAATTTTCTTTTTGAGTCCGTCAATAAATTTTTAATTTGAGTATTATTCGTGACGTTTGAGTGCGAAGTTTTTAAGTTTGTTTCTAAAACATTATCTTCCGCCTCATCACTATAAGGCAGAATCAATATTTGAGTTGTTATATGACCAAGCAACCCCAAAATAACTAACTTTTCAATAGAGAACATTTCCAAATAGAGAAACTGATAAAACTACTTAAATTAAAAATAAAAACTCCATAGCTGGTAACAGCTGACATAAAATCTAATCCCTTCTCCATAAAATAACATATTTTTCTTTGAAAAACCAATATGTTATTAATTAACATAGTAAGCAGAAACCAATCTGGTTTGTTTGTTAATGCATGGGTGATTTTGTTTTACAAGTGTCTCGCTTGATCACGTTTTGATAGTTGCTTCTAAGTTTTCTTTTAAATTTTTAAATGACCATTTTTTAGATAAAATTTTTAAAGTAATATTTTTTGTATGATTTTTTAAAACGTTAAAACACAAAAAAAAATTTAGATTTGGTATTTATCAAGTTAATAATTTCTAGTTTGTTGTTATTATGTATATTGGAGACTTAAGGCAAGTATTGGTGTAAGAGGCAAATAATTATAGACAGTTAGTAGATTATTATTTATTTGGAGCAACTGCTTAGGTGCAAACCTGCGTAATTATAGCGCAATTACAAAAGCTGGCGTTATTGCGCCAAAAAGTTTCAAAATTTTGTGTGTACGCAAATTGCTAATTGTAGAATTGTGTGCGAGCAAAAGTCACGGTAAGCACATACGTCTGGGGAAACATATAGATACTTGCAGTAAAATAAACATATTTTAAGGAATCGAGTAGATAGTATTTTTAAAAATTAAAAAGTTAAGGAATCGAGTAGATAGTATTTTTGAGTGGGTAAGTTGAAGTTTGATGCAGCAGAATATATTTTTGTTTTTGATATAATTAAAACGTGCGTAATAATAGTATATATATATATATATATATATATATATATATATATATATATATATATATATATATATATATATATATATATATATATATATATATATATATATATATATTTTTTTTTTTTTTTTTTTTTTTTTTTTTTTCAAATTGTTTAAACATTAAAACTTTATTTACCGCTGGTTTTCTAATATTTTATAACAGACGAAAAAAATAATCATGTTGAACAGTAAAGTACACTAAAGTCATTTGGCGCGCCTAAGTCATTGTGGCGCTAAATGTTATTTTTCAGAAATGCTTTTTTTTTTTTTTTTTTGAGTTCATTTAATGAGGTTACACGTAGGTTTGTAGTTAAGTTTGTATGGTTACAATTAAAAATAAACCCCGTTTTAAAAAACAAGTTGTTTTGAAATTGTTGTTGCAACAACGGAATTGCCTTAAAAACAAATAAAAAAAGGGAGGTATACAGAGTGACATTTTTAACGCAAAGACGCAATGCAGATTTATTGTTGTTGTTGTTGTTGCTGTTGTTGATGATGTTGTTGCTGTTAATAAAATTTTAAATAAAATTCCATATTAAAATATAAAATGTAAAAGATAAAAGAGAAAAATATAATAAAGACTAGAAGTAAAGAACATTATTTAAGTAAAAACATGATAATTTTACATGATCGGAAATTAATATGTACATTTTAAAATTAGTATTAAAACTAATTGATATTTTTTTTCAAAAAGATATAATTTATTCTATAATTAATGGGTAAAACTTTATGTCTTATTTAGGCAGTTGTTATGGACTTTATGGTAAAATATTGTGAAGTAGATTATAAATATTTTAAAAAACCCCTTTTTAGAAAGCCCCCTTTGATTTGCACTTTTTTGAGTTTTTCTATTATAACTTTAAGTTGCAAGTATGATAATGTGTTTTCAAAATTTTCTAAAACTGTTTTATTATGTTATTTGCTAAGCATATTGATATTCATTGCCGTATCAAGCCGTCTTAACATAATGTGCACACCCATCCCTAACAGGGACGCATGTTATTGATTTTGGACGTATTTTATTGATCTCACGCATTTGCATAACTATGTCAATATAAAAAGTTAATTTAACTAGTTATAGTTATATAGTTATAGTTATTTATAAGTTAATACAGTTATAGTTGTTAGTTATAGTTAGTATAGTTATAATTAAAAGTCTTGCACTTTGCCTCAAAACACTCTTTCAACTGAAAGAATGCGGAGAGGACACAACTCACGATTACTACTATAAATTAAGTTCACTTATAAAGTTTACGAACTAAAACCAATGCTGAAACTTTTTAAAACAGAACAGTTTTCCAAAACACTGGGACAACAAAACGTCTCAGTACTACAAAACAACAATTGAAACAATAGGCAAAAAAAGGTCCCTTTTTAACATCCCCCAAAAATCAACAATAATTTTTTACTTAGAAGTAACAAAAAACAAAAGGGCAGTCGTGCAAGCAGAACTTTTTTGAAACGGTTCAACAAAAATAACAATGCCGTGGACTCAAATTTGGAAAAAAAATTTTACCTCCCACGCATGCGGACCGACACAAAATATCCTCTTTCGTTTTTTATACAACAGTCTACCTTCTGCGACCTTACCAGCCAAAAGTACAAAGCAACAGATCGTTTAAAATAACAAATGCAAAACTTGTGGTAAAATTGAGGACAACATTCATATCTTTGCCTACTGTCCTCTTCTGTTGAAATATGGGATAATATTGAAAATTTATATAACTCCTTGACATCCCAAAACAATTTTTCTCCAATAAATTCAATTTTCTCGATTGAAACAGCGAATTTATCGGAAAAAACCGTACTTCGCAGCTGCTGTTGACCCTCACTCAAACCATAATGAGGGCAATATGGAACAGTAGATGTCACCTCATGTTTAGTAACATAAAAATTAACCCAATGGCAGTGATCAGGGTAATAATCAGGAACATCAGAAGTATTATTATTTTAAAATATAATTATCATGTCCGTAGAAACACTGCGGACATTTTCTGTCATTATTTTTGTATTAAGAATGTTTTTTGCCAAGTAGAGAATGGAAATCTGAAACTAAACATATGAGCTAAAATAAAACATCGGCTCATAGCAAGATCTACATGTGTAGTTAAGATTTCCTCTTCTCTGCCATTGTTTTTATTTTATTCAACAAAATTTATCGCTTTATATGATTAGAAAATCACTGCCAGCCCATATTTTATGATATATTATTTTAACATATAAGTGTTATCTATAGTGTTCGTAGAGTAAAGTTAATGTTAGCGTCCTGTAATTTTTTATTTGTTTTCATAAAAAACTTTTTCTTCAAAAAATAATAACTTTTTATTGATTTTTATTACCTTTTGCAAAACCTTATACGATTTCCTTCCGCACAACGGCCCTTATATAAAAAAAAACAAAAAACACAAAAAAATATAAAATCAAAAAACACAAAAAAATATAAAATGCAAATAAAAAAAAAAAAATTGAAACATATGTCTATATAAAACGAGTAGTAAAATTTATATATTAAAAAATATATTATAAAAACATTTGCAAAACTTATATATTGTAAAAAGGAGATAATTTAGTAAGCAGAGACAATGTAAATTTATAACGTTGTAAATAACTATTGTTTTATAATAATTAAAAAAAAAATTTGTATTAATAAGGTACCGTAAAATGAGGTGACTTTGGCCTGGTAGGTGACTTTGGCTAAATTAAAAAAAATAGTTTTAACTTGTACAAACTACTTTGTTTTTATGCGTGTATTTCCAAATTCAATTTTACCATAAAAATAAAGTTATTCTGTTTATTTATAACTAAGACTGGTTGCGGTTTGCGGACTTTTTTAATAAAATATTTGTTTGTTTATTGTAGTCTAAAAAAGTCGTAAATTTTGTATGCTGCAAAATTGTTAGTTGGTTGCAACTGCAGTTAATATTTAAATAAATTGTGATATTGTAACCTATAGCAAATTTATATAGGATGGGTATGGCATAATAGTTGTAAGATTTACAACATTCTTTATTCAAAATAACTTTAGTTAAACATTGACGCACATTTGACGCAGCCATTGGATGTTGCATATTTTCGACCCATGAAAGCTCAATGGAAAAAAATATTAATAATAAAGCTCCTTCTCTTCCAAAAAACCAATTTTGCATCAATTCTGAAATGTCTCATGAACAAAATTGAAGATCCTGGTTGTGAAAGTATGAAGGCAGGTTTTAGAAAAACTGGACTATACCCGCTTGATCGAAAACAGGTGTTAGATAGACTTCCTAAAAGAACATTTACAAATGAAAATGTAAACGAGGAAATAGGTTCTCTTGTCAGTGAGTCTTTCATTCAGCATTTAGTTGAAGCAAGAGGTGATGATCATATACACCCACGTAAAAAGCGACAAAAAGTATCAGTTATATCAGGAAAAAAAGTAACAGCAATTGATGTTGCTAACATGCAAGCAGCTAACACAAACAAGAGAAAAATACCTGCTGCAAAAAAATCAAAGCTATCCGCTCTTAAACAACAAACAAATATAAATAATTTGTTGATAAACATGGAAACTTAGTATATATGACTACATGTATAGTATAAAGTATAGTGTCGAATGAATATTATGTTTCAAGCTCGAGATTTTTTTAAGCATTTTTTTGTCTTAAAGACATATATTTAATTATCCATATATCAGTGGTATGTAAAATATGATTTATTAATCAATAGTTATGAGTTTCTTAATGAATAATTATGAGATATTATCTTAGCCAAAGTCACCACCACTATAATGGTGACTTTAACCCATCTTAAAAATTAAAATAAATGGGAAAAGAATATACTTTTTTTCATTTTCATATTTTATTTCTTTGGCATCATGCACATTTAATAAAACTTATATCAACAGGTTAATCATTCAAAATTAGATTTTGCAAGAAAAATGATTTTAAAATTAGCCAAAGTCACCTCATTTTACGGTATGCAAAAAAAAAAAAAAAAAAAAGTTGTAGTTATAATTTTTTTGTAATACTTATAGTTATAATTTTTTATATATAAATAAATATTCAATTGCCAATTAAAGTAGTTTGCCCTGGGCATCACAGTCTATGGGGCATCACATATGCCTTGAAAAAAATTATTGCAAGGATAAAAAATTGAGCTGATAACATATTTAAAGCTTAAGCAATTTTTGTGTATTAATATCGTTCTCCTTTTAAACTTTGTTTACATTTAAAATAGGGTTTTCATTTCCATTTGAACGCACGCGTTTTCATTAGCCTTTTGTTTGCCTAATAAAGTAAAAAGCGTGGAATAAAGTTTTTCTTATTTAACAGTATGTAAAAGTTCTTTTGGAGATGAATCAAAATTTGAGATGAAACAAAGCAATCGAAAGTAATTTTATAACGCATTCTTGAAGTTGCTTTTTTTAGCTTCAAGAAATTTTGCTTTTAGAGGTAAGGATATTGTTTTTAAATTTTAAATTATATTCTCCATTATTTTATTTGTAATTTAAAAATCAAAATTATAAGTTTTAATTGGATATAAATATGGATTACTATTTTGATTATTTTTTGTTTGTAATTAGCATCCAATCAAAAGTTGTTCAAAAATGGGAATGGAAACTTCTTGGAGCGCTCAAATTAATTGCTCGCCACAAAAAAACGTTACAAGATCTTATTCATCATATTGCTAAGCACCAAGAAGAAAAAAATGCATACAAGCTCATTACTTATCCTGGAAAGCACAGAATGAATTTATCGAGGAATGAGGCAAATTAGTGGTTTCGAAATGTGGTATTCGAAAAACCAAAAAATCAGTATATTTCATTATCATCGCGGACAATTACTTTCTTTTTTTTCTTTTTTTTTTTTGGCATTTCAGTAATAATTAGCTGTGGGAGCTCAAAGAAATTTTCCTTAAGCTAAAATATCTTGAAAAAAAGAAAAGATCTGATATAACAAAGTTGAATGTGTTGGAAGAGAATGAGCTCGACATAAAAAGTTGTCGAGGTCAAGGCTACGACAATGGCGCTAATATGGCAGGTATTTACAATGGAGATCAAGCTTTGATTAGAGAGAATAATTCACAAGCAATTTTCATTCCTTGCTCTGCTCACAGTTTGAACTTATACACAGTATACGCTACTAAATCATCATTTTTTTTTTTTTTTTTTTTTGACTAAATCATCATTTTTTTTTTTTTTTTTTTGATTGTCTTAGTTTGTAAAAAAAGGAAGATTTTGTTTTTTGAACATTTAAAGGGAGTTTGTTGCATATAAACCATTCGTTTTCTTTATTTAGTTCTTCATTGACTACTTTAAAAAGTGTTTCAATATTTTATGAGAATAAAAAAGAGTCATCTGCAAATAAAAGGAAACTTAATGAGTTTGATGTTGAAGATCATTAATGTAAGAAAAGTAAAGGTTCTAATATAGAATCCTGTGAAACTTCACAAATCATAGCATTTTTGGTTGTTTCTATATTATCACATTGTACGTATTGTTTTCTGTTCGACAAGTAATTTTCAAACTAGTATAAGTTTGAATCCTTTACTCCGTAATGTTCCATTTTTTTAATTAGAATGGAATGATTTACGGTGTCAAAAGCTTTTGACAGATCAATGAAAACTCTAAATTTAAAACAGTCTTTATTAAAGGCATTAGTTATATGGTTAACTAACTCTACTATTGCGTGATCAGTTAAATAACTTTTTTTTTTAAACCAAATTGCTTACTGTTTAAGATATAATTTTCAATTAAATAATTATACAGTCATTTGTATTTTATACGTTTAAGCAATTTAGAAAAGTACGATAAGTTAGAAATAGGCCTGTAGTTTGAGAGGTCTGACTTATCTCCAGCTTTAAAAATAGGAGTGACTCGTACAACTTTTAAATTATCCGGAGCTATACCTGACTTAAAAGATAGACTAAATATATGAAATAAAGATGGTTCAATTACATCACAGAATAATTTTAATTTATTGACACTAACTTTATCTGATCCTGCCCTTTTGTTAACTTTTAGACTTAATAAGGCAGATCGCAACTCAATTATATCTAGCTTATATTCTTTCATTTTTTTAATTAGAGGTTTTTAGATAGGAATCAAATGTTAGTAAAGCTGGAGGAATATATATATATATATATATATATATATATATATATATATATATATATATATATATATATATATATATATATATATATATATATATATATATATATATATATATATATATATATATATATATATATATATATATATATACATATATATATATATATATATATATATATATATATATTTAAACAATTTAAAATGTATTCTACAAAAAGAGTGCTCAATGTTCTTAAAAGAACAAAGCAATTACAAATTAGTAGAAAATCACTTAGCAAAATTTTTTCTCATTTAACACTGTGTTTCATCAATAAAGACTCGTCAGAAATATATATATATATATATATAATATATATATATATATATATATATATATATATTAGGGTGGGTCAAATTTTTTTTAGAGTTGCTAACCTGGCTATGGTCTAGAAAGTTGTTTTTTTTATGTACAAATTTAGGAAAGTATTTACTTTTATGGATTGAACAATGTCTTCCGCCCGCAACTATAATTACAAAAATTAGCAGGCCCTATTATTATTCAAAAAAAAAGTTTTTCAAAAATATGTGATTTAGGTACTCAAATAAAGCGAAATTTTATAAAAGTTTCAAAAATAATAATTTTTTCATATAAAAATTATTATTTTAGGTTTTACATGGCCTACTTTATTTATACGGCCGGATATTTTACATTTTGAAGAAAAAAATAGAAGGCCAGTTTTTAAAATCGTAATGTTTCAAAAATTTAATACGTTTTGAACATTTTCAATATTATTTTACTATCTACATTTAAAAAGTCCACAAAAGTTGTATTTATTCATAATTTTAGATATTAAACGAACATTTATTAAGAAATAAATAGTGTTGATTTTAAAATTTAGTATTAGTAAAAACGATGTAAGAAACAAGAACAGTTATAAAAAATATTTAAATGTTTCTCTTTTTTCATTTAAAAATAAAATAATTATATATAATTTATTAAATTTTCTCAAATTTTCTCTTTTTAAAAGATTTTACATGATCAACAGCTACTTCACTGGTAGAGATAATTCTTTTATTATTAAGAAAAATGTTAACAACAATTCTTCCAGCAAGTTTTATCCCAGTTTTCTCATGCATGGGACAAGAAAAAGTCTGAAAAGAGTCATAAAAGTGGTTTAACAAATATTCTAAAGCTTGTCGTGCATGTAAACTAAATTTCTTTATTTTTTTATAAAAGTAGTCAATCATAGCAAAGAATGTGCAAACATAATCCAAAAGTGATGGTGAAGGAATAGTGAGACCACCCCTAGAAATAATTGTTAAATAAGTATGATCAGGATTGCTTTCATCAATATTGACACAACATAAAAATTCTTTACAACATGTACCAAAACGTTTTTTAAGTTTCTTTGCTATATAACCAGCAATATGAGCACCTACTTCCCTACTTTCTGGTGCAAGTGTCATGATTTCTGGAGTACACTGAGCTTCATCAATATCAAGAAGAAAGTTTTTCCAATCTGTTAAATTATTTTCTGACTCAGGCACTTTTAAACTATCATCGAAGTTAATACTTTCTTTAACTATACTTTTGATTTTTAATATTTTTTTCAGAAATAGTGACATCTTTTAAACCTACCAAAAATCTTCCACCGCTCATTTGTCTATATTGTCCAAATCTCCTTTCTAATGGGTCACTTTGAAATCTCGCAGTTAAAACAAAGTGATATCCATCATTAAGCAAGTCCTCGATCAATGAGGCATGACTATTAAGTGTTCTTATTAGTGCTGCAGCTGTCTGAACACTTAAAGTAAACTTCTCACAGTTTGGTATCTTTTGTGATTGCCAAACTTCAATCCAATGTGCCATTTCCCGAAGAAATTCAGGTTTTTTATCACCAGAAACAACTGCATTACCTAAAATATTACATGCTGAATACTGACATTTAGAATTTGATAAAACCCACCACTTGTTAAATAATGTAAGAAAATCTGCACTACTTTTAAGATCTGGAAAATATGAGTGAATCGCTGCTGATGTAGTTTCATCAAAAATTGCAAGTGCTAAAGAAACATTTTGTTTAAAATTGCCAGGATGTAACACTTTCATTGTTATTTTTGGTGCTTTACGCAAACCAGCATCAAGAGTGAGGTCTTTTTCATAAATATTGTGGAAGGTACTCCATTTAATTTCTCCCCCACATACAATTATAGGATCTTTAAATCCATTAAAGTTAAAATCTGGAAATAAAAATCTTTTGCAATTTAACAAATTATTTCTGATGTTTTTAATAAGATGTACAACATCAAAACAGAGGTAAATTTTTTTTAGATTGTAAATAAAAAACAAATCTTCAGCTTGTTGATTCGATGCACAAAGGATTTTTTTAAAACAAGAAACATTAGCAGAATGGTTGTCACACACAATAACTCTAACATTAAATTCACATTCAGTTAAAATACGAAGACGTTCAAAAATTTCTTCTTTCAACCATTCAGCATTGATTGTTTTTTCAGGAGACGTTTTGATCACATATGGAATGTTTTGTTTCAGGCCAACTATCTTAAAACAAACTATTCCCTTATACATTTCTCCAGACTCATCACTACCAATCATCTCTCCAGCAAAATACTCCTCACATTTTTGCAAGTACATTTCATCAAAAATCAAGCAAATGTCTTGAGATATCTTACCTTCTAATTTTAAACGTTTTGCACAACTTAGAGCATCAATATTTCCACTAGTTATTTTTTTAAGTAATGATAATGATGGTAAAGGCAATTCTTCACGCAAAAGTTGGTATGACTGCATAGAAGTATATCGTAATATCAGTGAATACCTTATAATATTGGCTGAATAAATATGTTTTTTCATATATTTAATTTGCTGTAATTCAGTCAATACAGATGAAAATTGTTCGGCTTGTGATTTAATGTAGGTAGGAAAATTATGAAGCATACTTTTACAAGATAAGCGACAATCTCTTCCTTGACAAAACCACTGAGGTAATGGCAGAGGTGAACCTCTGTAAAATAATTTAACATGCATCTCATTGTTTACACGAATGCACTCTGTAACCTCTGGAATAGATAAAGTACTATGACTCAATTTATAAAAAATTACATGATCAATCAATCAATCAATATATTTTCACTTTAATAATACTGTATATATATACAATTGTGCGGGACATTTACAAACAGTTATAAACTGATGACCTATAATGGTATAAATAATAACATAATAATAATAATAGCAATAATAACAATAATAATAATATTATGGAAAAAACATCTTTTTTAATCGCCAGTGTCAAATTGAGAAAGGAGGAATCTGTTTCTATGTCTGCACTTAGAAACAATCTCACTCCTTTTATTTAGTAGATTAGTATTTTTATAATTTAGGATTTCATAT
This sequence comes from Hydra vulgaris, assembly GCF_022113875.1. NCBI lineage: Eukaryota > Metazoa > Cnidaria > Hydrozoa > Anthoathecata > Hydridae > Hydra > Hydra vulgaris. Next base: position 4,911,235 of record NC_061160.1, on the reverse strand, counting down.
TTTTTGGTGAGACATAATTTACAAGATTTGGATGTAGAATTATATGCTTTACATCGCCTGAGAATTTTCTACTTAACTATAGGAACTAAATTGGCTTCTTTTATTTTCCATATCTGCTTTGACTGCTCAGTATCATTTTTGTATTTTGGGATTTTAAAAGATTTAACGTGGTTAGCGTATCTCAATTTAAAAGAAGTCTCACTTACACCGATGTAGGATTTTTCGTTAGGAGATGAATCACTAGTGGTGGTTACAGCTGCTTGGTATACAATGTTGCTTGTTAAACATCTATTGGACAACGGGCAGAAATTTTTATCTAAGCAGTTACAGTTTTCTTGAAACCTCCGGCGCGGAGGTTTGTGAGCTTGTAGGAATATTTCTTCTTTTCGAAATTTCAAAATTTTATAACAAGTTTAAGGTTGGTTTATACCGTGACGATGGATTAGCAGTTTTTAGGAATAAAAGCGGCCCTCAAATGGAAAAAATAAAAAAGCATCTTTCCGAAATATTTAAATACAATGGCTTACGGATTTCTATACAATGCAACATGAAAATTGTCAACTACCTCGACGTCACTCTAAATCTTAGTGAGTGCACCTTTAAACCTTATCTCAAACCTGATAATACATTAAATTATATCCATGCTGATTCAAATCACCCTCCAAGTATACTAAAACAAATACCACACTCGGTTGAACTTAGATTATCTACAAATTCTTCTACCAAAGAAATATTTCAACAGGCTGTTCCTCTATATAATGAGGCTTTATTAAAGTCTGGTTTTAAATGTAATCTAACATATAATCCTAAAGCAATATCAACTTAAAAACGGAACAGAGCACCCAACATCATTTGGTTTAATCCTCCATTTAGCAAAAATGTTAGCACCAACGTGGGAAAATGTTTTTTGAAATTAATTGGCAAACATTTTCCTAATAATAACAAACTACATAAAATCTTTAACAGGAACACAGTCAAAGTTAGCTACAGTTGTATGCCAAGTGTGAAATCGATCATAAATTCGCACAACAAATACATTTTATACAACGATACAAACTCTAATCAAGAAAACTGTAACTGCTTAGATAAAAATTTCTGCCCGTTGTCCAATAGATGTTTAACAAGCAACATTGTATACCAAGCAGCTGTAACCACCACTAGTGATGCATCTCCTAACGAAAAATCCTACATCGGTGTAAGTGAGACTTCTTTTAAATTGAGATACGCTAACCACGTTAAATCTTTTAACATCCCAAAATACAAAAATGATACAAAAATGATACTGAGCTGTCAAAGCAGGTATGGAAAATAGAAGAAGCCAATTTAGTTCCTATAGTTACGTAGAAAATTCTCAGGCGATGTAAAGCATATAATCCTACATCCAAATCTTGTAAATTATGTCTCACCGAAAAGTATGAAATCCTAAATTATAAAAATACTAATCTACTAAATAAAAGGAGTGAGACTGTTTCTAAGTGCAGACATAGAAACAGATTCCTCCTTTCTCAATTTGACACTGGCGATTAAAAAAGATGTTTTTTCCCTAATATTATTATTATTATTATTATTATTAATAATATTATTGTTATTATTATATTATTATTATTATTATCATTATTGCTATTGCTATTATTTGTATTATAATTATTTGACGACAGAACTCATTCCATTGTTTTTTTGAATTTTGTAACGGTTTTTTAATTGAATTTTTGAACGGTTTTTTCTTGATTTAAATATATGGCTGATGAGTGCCGAAAACGGCATGAAACTTTAAGTACCGTAAAAAAGTTGTTTTTTCTCATCTAACCTTTTATTTATTTATATATATATATATATTAGATGAGATGATATTCAAAAAATACTGACATCTATCTAGTTTACTTATTTTCATAACTCTTTAAAATTCTATTAACATCTAGAAGGAACATACAAGATGTAGAAACATTCACAGAGTTGGTTTAACTATTCATATGACATATGTGTTCTAAGTACAGAGAAGTACTAGTCACCTCCTATGTAGTTATTTACCTTCTAGCATACTACAGAGAAGGATTAAAAGGTGCATAGAGTGTTGTAGTGAAGTTATATTAAGGTTTTGAAATTTTTTCTATTAAATTTAAATTTAAAAAACCTGTAAGTTCTATTTTATTCTTAGAAATAAGTTGAGTGCTCGAATGAAGTTTCATACTTTTATGGTTAAAAAAAATTTTTTTCTAAACATAATCATTGTGTCAATCAAAAAAGGTAACAGGTTATATGACTATTTTAAAGTATTTAATAAAAACAATATCTTAATAATTAATAAACCAGGGTTGTTAACCGGAAGATTTCGTGCAATTCCGGAAAAACAACATTCTTTCGTAAGGAGATTGAAAAAGAGGAATTACATTTTTTTGTACCAAATATTACAAAACATTTAAAATCGTCGATGTTCATTTCGCAAATGCCACTTCCGAAATTTAACATTTCGCAAGTTGACATACGAAAGTAGCGGTTTCGAAAGTCGCACTTGCGAAACAAGCATTTTTGCCAAACAAAGTTTTGAAGTGTATAAAGAAAACTTGTTTGCTAGACTGATTTTAATTGTAAAAATTAACATCTTTAAATCCCAAAAGTTTTATAATGAATTTTTATTTTTAGTATAATAAGATATTAAATTTTTATGGTTTTATTTTTAGAACTATTAATAAAAATCAAAATTTTTTTCGAAACGAAAATATTTTGCATCACAACAGACGAAAGAGTTCTTAACGGAAACAAACTTACGAAACGTGCTATAATAAATATACACGATGATGTTTTTTGAACTCATTACGTATAGTAAAAGTTAGAATGATGGGGAGGAATATACATGTTTTATGAATGAGGGGAGGGGTTTAAAAATTGAGAAAAACCACAGACCAATTATGGACAGCCCCTTTTACTAAGTTGGAAAGTTTTTTCAATTTTCCTTGAACGTTCTACAAATACCAAGAGCAACGCCTAACTCGGACATTCCCTAAGTCGTACTATTTATCTGTTCCCATTGAGAGTCCAACTTAACCGGATTTTACTGTATATATATGTATGTATATATATATATATATATACATATATATATATATATATACATATATATATATATATATATATATATATATATATATATATATATATATATATATATATATATATATATATATATATATTTACATATATATATATATATATATATATATATATATATATATATATATATATATATATATATATATATATATATATATATATATATATATATATATATATATATATATATATTTACATATATATATATATATATATATATATATATATATATATATATATATATATATATTTATATATATATATATATATATATATATATATATATATATATATATATATATATTCGTATAAACACTTGAAGCAACATTTTTTATAATTTTATATTCAAACTGTTTTCTTAAATATATCGTAACATAAAATTTTTTGCGTCTTTTTCGTAACTGCACATTCCGGTATGCTCCTTCCGTAAGGAACTATTTCGTAAGTATTCTTAAGGTGAGTTTCCACTCATCCGTTTTTTCACGGGAACGAGATAGAGAAGGAAAAAATAATCACGTGAGCATGTGTAGTTTTCCTTTAGACATTAAAAATTATACTACGCATGCCCACGTGATTATTTTTCCCGTCCCTTTCCCGTTCCCGTGAAAAAACGGATGAGTGGAAAATCGTCTTTACAAAATCATTTGTTTTGCAAGTTTTCTTTTGCAATGCTTTATTACGGAATTTTATTTATTTATAATTTCGTATAGTGCGTTACGGAATGTGCATTTTTGCATGTGCAATTTTCGCAAGTTTTGTTTTTCGGCGAACAACCCTAAAATAAACCCTGTACACGAAATAAATGTGAAAAAATAAGTACGTCTTTTTTTCAGAGGTTATATTAAAATCTTTTTAATTATTTTGTATTTTGTTTACAACGAGTTGTTTTTTCAAAAAAATGTGTTAGTTTTTCAATTTAACTTAAAATTAGTTTTTTAAAATGACAAAAGAGGAAGACATAAAAGAAAAAGTAAATACTTGGAAAATCCCAATAGGAGCAACAATTAGATAGCAAAAGGGTTGCAAATACATCCATACATCATTTGTCGTGTAATTCAACGTTTTTTTCAAACAAAATTGACCAAATGCAAACCTGGTTGTGGAAGAAAAATGGGTTTTAAAGATATAAAACTAGTTAGAAAACTGGTTAACAGTTTTAAGATTAACTCAAGTCTTTCACTAAAGGAAAGCGCAAAAACTTATGGACTTTCTTATACTTTTGTTGTATAAGTTCAAAATAAACATGGTTTTAATTCTTTCAAAACACAAAAAATACGCAACCGATCTGAAACTTAACAAAAAAGTGCAAGAACCCGCTGCAGAAAAATTGTATGACAATTTTGTTTCTAAATATGTCTGTATTATTGAAGACAATAAAACTGATATCAAGTACGATCATCAGCAAATTCCTGGTGCTGTCTTTTATATTGCCAAATATAAAGGAAAAGCAGATAAGAAGTTTAAATACATGATTTGACAAGCTATTTGCAGTTGTGGCAAAAAATGAGCACCTTATATTTCTCAGTTTACACTTTCTGGTCAAATATATGTTAAAGAGTGTTTACAAAAACTTTTACCTCTCATTAAATTACACAATAACAGATCTGTGTTCTGGCCTGATTTAGCTTCAAGAAATTATTGTAAACTAGCTATGAAATAGTATAAAAGAAATAATGTAAAATTTGTGCCTAAAACAGAAAATCCTCCAATTCTTTAGGGCGCATCAGTAAAGAAAAGGTTTGTTGCTTGTAATGTTTCAGTATTATTAGATTGGAGTTCATTTTTGAAATTCAGCCACTAAAGTGAAATTAGACTAAATTTCTCACTGATCAAACTCACGTAATAAAGCTTTTGTTTTGGCAATAATAAATGAGCCTAAAAAAGTTTTTGGTTAATAAAAACCACTTAAAGATTTGCAATGGTCTTTCCAACTAGTATAACAAGAACACTGAATATTTGCAACTGTTTTTTGAAGAAACTAAAGATAAAAACAAAGAACCTAAAAGACAGGTGTTTTATAACACTTTAAAGTTGCATCATTAACTTTAAAGTGTTAAGGTGAGTTTCCACTTATCCGTTTTTTCACGGGAACGGGATAGGAAAGGGAAAAATAATCACGTGAGCATGCGTAGTTTTACTTGGGACAAATTAAAATTTATAATACGCATGCCCACGTGATTATTTTTCCCATCCCTTTTCCGTTCCCGTGAAAAAACGGATGAGTGGAAACTCACCTTTATAAAGCACCGGTTGCAAAGGAACAGTGATAACCAATTTAAAATAATTTTAAATGTACTTTTTAGGCTTGTCCAAAAGACACTTGAAGGTGTTAATTAACAATAATTCTAGGTGTAGAAAAAAAATCTTTTAATGCTTGTATAAGATCCAAACTATAAAAAGTATCATTATTACTTGCACATTCGTGTAATTAAAAAAATTATACCAAAAATATGTATTGTTATACACAGTGCAGCAAAAAAATCATGTCTTGTTATACACAGTCCAACAAAAAAATTAATAAGCTAATATAATATAGCAATTTTTACTAAATTTAACAGATCTCATGAACGGTACTTCAGATTTAGATAATTTTTTTAATATTTAAAAGATAATTTAACCTGTTGAATGTTTTTTTAAGAAAAAAGTACATTTTTTGATTTTTTTAAAAGATATTGCCTAAAGTTTGTGGAGATGTTGAACCTGCCCCAGCGGGATAAGTTGAGCAATAGTGTGGGCTAAGTTGAGCAATCAACAAATAAAAGAATATGCATGGTACAAAACTTGGGTGAATTATCAATAAAACTTTCACTAACATTAAGCGTGTGTATAATTTATAAACTTTTATTTAATACACTGACGCAAGTAAGAGTAGAGAAAAAAGTAAATAGTAAGAAAGGTACGGTAAGCAAGGAGGCATGAACTTCCTGGTTAAATTCATTTCCGCGGTGCTCTGTGACAAGACCGTTAGCTCTTCTTGGGGCACCTAAACAACAAATTGAAAAAAAAAAATTTAGAATTGATCTTCTAGTATGATAACCAACAGCGTATGTACTTTGTTCAAGTTTAAAAACGTTTTCAACTAAATTACCCGTATGTTGCTATCTGTATGTTTGTGTTTTGTCTGAGAAAATTGCATAGCTCATTACTTGGGAGGCCGTGCTCTATCTATAAATGAATCAAATTCTCTTTAAACATAAATATGCTAAAAGTAAATCAAAATATTAAACATAAAAAACCATCCCCATCACCTAATTGTTTTAACATATCTTTTACTCATATTTGCGGCCTGCGAAGCAACCTTCTATCAGTTGAATCTTACCTTTCAAAAAATTCACCAGACTTGCTTGCTATTAGTGAGACTAATCTAAATTCTGATATTCTTTCTTCTGATCTCAATGTTCATGGGTACAATCCTTTGATTTGCACGGCCTCCCAAGTAATGAGCTATGCAATTTTCTCAGACAAAACACAAACATACAGATAGCAACATACGGGTAATTTAGTTGAAAACGTTTTTAAACTTGAACAAAGTACATACGCTGTTGCTTATCATACTAGAAGATCAATTCTAAATTTTTTTTTTTTCAACTTGTTGTTTAGGTTCCCCAAGAAGAACTAACGGTCTAGTCATATCCTTAGCTTAGGGGTATACATGCGCATCAATTCGCCTATTTGTTGTGAAATCAGTTTCAAATGCTTTGACCATTCCTTTTTTGTACTTTTGCTTAGCTGTCAGGAATACAGAATGGGTTTCGATCAACTAACCATTCATAAATTTTATTACAATCTTCGTAATCTTGCTTTGTTCTTGACTTTCCGATTTCTTCATGTTGCTCAGTTTGATTTCAGATTTCTTCATGTTGGAGTTTGCCGATACACCTGTTAGTTGAATCAAAGCATTGTGTATTGAAGTTATCTGTGAAAGGCTTAATGCCCACACATGACGGACAAATTCTGACATTCCACGTTCACCAGTCAACTTGCATATTTTTATACACATAACTGTGGCCAGAGCCGTCCTTAGAAAATGCGAGGCGTGAAGCAAAATATTTTTGCGAGGCCTTCTTGAAAGTTATCATGTTAGGCGCTTTGACAAAGAAAAACTTTTTCTCTTACTGTCTGAAAATAGGTTGTATAAGTGCAAAACATAAATTTCGGGTTGGTATAATTTTGAGTTGTTATTTTCGTGAAGGTTTATAAAAAGGGCTGATTGCTTTATAAAATAATCTAGAATAATAACAATAAAGTTTATTCTTAAAGTTATTAAACGCCAAATAATGTAAAATAAATAATTTTGTCTGACAAGAAGTAAATGAACTAGAATAACAAATAAATTTTTTCTTTTTTGGTTGTTATTGAATAATTAGTTATAATTAATATAACACTTTTTACAAAATAGTAATCTTATTTGCACTTTTTTATTTTGCACTTATTCTATAAATATATTTTCAGCAATCGATATGAACGGTGCTTATAGGTAGGTAGATGTTATATAATAAGTGTTCACACTGTAAAATAATAGACATTAATTTTATTATAAAATACTGGCAAATATTTATAATAAAATAATACAGTGTTATTAACACTGTAAAAACAAATGTCCAGGGTTAAATAATTTTTAAAATTACTACAAAAGAATGAAAACTTAGATGTCACAATTGATAGCCTTTCTTGACCCTTGGACAAACTTAATTATGTCTTAATAAGTTTCAAGAGTGGAAAATTCCTTCTGCGCTTGCCACAGTTACAGGTATATCAGTAAAATTCTATACGTTATAAATCCATTCTGAAATAGGTTTTGAGTCTGGTGAATAAATCTCAAAATTCTTGCAGTTGTTTCCACCTCAGCCTGTAGAAGTTCTCAAAGAACCTCAAGTTCAGAAAAAAGATCATTTCCACAAATATTCTTTTCTTTTTCAAAACTTAGGTACTCGCAACTCCAATGTGCATTTTTTGAGTCTTTAGGCTTTTTTTTCATAACTTATTTCATTCGTGTTTCACTATTGGCTTTTTTTCCTCAATGAACTCAAGAAGTTCAACTAATGCAGTATGAACTTCCTCAACTAAGATCCGTGCCTGTGCTCAAGAGTGGATACTTTTTATATTGGAACCGTTGTCATACCATTGTCTCCTTCAGTCCCTGTCTCACAATTTCATCTTGCAAAAAAACATCATTTAGGTTTTTTCCCGTTGTTGATTTAACGTCTAAGAATCCAAGGAAATGTTCTTCGATGCTTACATCTTTTTTTCAATCTTAAGAGAAGTTGCATTCATATTAATTTTTACAAAATTTATTTTTATATTCATATATTCATTTTTACAAATCGCATTACCAATGATAACTGATCCTTCTGACTAAGATCCAGTGTGCAGCCTATTCATTTTTTACCTTTTTTTAATTTAACTTTTTTTATTAGTTTTATTTTACTTACGTTACTTTTGAATTTTATTTTAAATTCTTTCATTTAATTCATTCTGGTTTCTTCTTTTTAGATATTTTATTTTTTCTTCTGCTTTAGTTTTGGAAAACAAAATGAAATTTTCGCCTAATCTATTATTTATTTATTTTTTTAAACTCTTTAAAGAAGTGATTTATAGACGTTAAACAGAATTTTAAAATTTTATAAAATTGGATGTAAAAATAGCATAATAAGTCATCTTGCCCCGGTCACGTGATCAGATGACAAATTTATGAACTTTTTATTTTAATATTTATTTCAAATTGTTATATTTGCAAACTGAAAGTTCATGCAGGCAATGAAGGCTTTTAATAACATAAACATACGGAGAAAGTATTATTCACGACTGATAGTTTTGCAATAACTCAGGGCTTTCAAAACGTTCGTCTTGTTGCCTCGCTTTCCCCTCCGTTTTTAACACTCTTCATTTAATAAAAAGAAATGCAAAGTGCTTCAAACTACTGTATTTATAACTAACAACCTCATTAATTCCGATCACGAGATGCACCAAAGTTTTTAATTAGGTTTTTCAAAAAAAAAATGTCTTGCGGGCCGGGTCAAAACTCGCAGCGGGCCGGATGTTTCCCATATCTGATTTATAAAGTTTACAAACTTGCAATCCTAAACGTTTAATTTGACGATCTTTTTTAGTAACTAGCGTTGTCGCATTTTCCCCGTAAATGTGAAGTTATTCTTAAATATCTTTGAAACAAAATAATTTGACATAAAAAGAAGAATGGCAGCTGAAAGATAACAAATAAATGATTACAAATTCAATATTATGTTTGTTCTGTGGTAAAAAATGGCAGCGTACGTTGATTTTTTCCATAAAAAAAAAAAAATTATTTTGATTTTTTAATCAAATTGACGCAACTCGTAAACTTTAAACCCACTTTTCTATGTCATATTATAGGAAAAAACTGATGGAAACTACTTTAAAACATAAAAAAAACATAAAATTTTTCAATATAATAAAACAAAATTACTGTATCAGTTCAAAAAAATTCTGTACAACCTAAATGCCTCACTTTGCCCCGTGTCTCATTTGCCCCAGGTTACCCTTACTGCTTTTCAACAATCTTTTGTTGCACATTGTGTTAACATTCTAATTCTATAACTTTAATCCATTAGATGTTTTGTGATGTTATGCGTAGCTTCTGAGATATTTGAAATGCTCAACTTGATGCTCAACTGGCCCCGCTCTACTAACTTGTAGAAACTTGAAATAGGTCTTTTTGAAATAGTAATTGAAATAGGTCTTTTTCAAGGAGATTTTTAGTTTTTTGAATTATTCAAACCAAATTCTTGTTGTCCTAGAAGATTCGAATAACCGGGATTTTACTGTATTTGTAAATATTCATAAAAATATCTCTTCAGAATGTAGTAAAAGTTTATAAGTTCGGTCACTTAAGCTTTAAGCATTCATAATTTATATATAAACGTTTTTTCAGTTTTTTCTTAGACAACTAAATTGTTAATTTATATTGTAAAAATAAAATAATGAAAATAAATACTAACATTAGACATTTTATTTCAAATGAGAGTTGACCGAACTTTTAATACGTATTAATAGTTCGACCGAACTTATAAGATGGTATACCATCTCATAAGTTGCAGCCGTGGCGCAGTGGTTGGTGCGCTTGCTTTAAAAGCAGGAGATCCAGGTTCGAAACGAGGTTTTTCGCGTCACGGTAAGGAAGGAGGCGTGAACTTCCTGGTTAAATACAGTTCCGCGGTGCTCTGTGACAAGACCGTTAGGTCTTCTTGGGGCACCTAAAAATAAAATTAAAAAAAAAAAAAAGTTCGGTGACTATCAGTGGTGGATTAAGAATTTTCGCGACTCGGCGCATCTTGAAAGTAGGAGGTCTGTTTCCATATTATTAATCAAAGATTTTAATTTCAGAGTTCTTTTTTAAATTGGAGCCCAGGGCTATAGTTCCTCCTAGGCTCCATCTTACTCCAGCACTTGACAATATTTACATCTCAATCAACGCAACGCGGTGTTACAAATTCGACATCCTATTAGCACACTGCAATATCACAAATTTAACATTAATAACACGTCGCAATAACATATTGCAATACCACTAAATTAACATCAAAATTAGGGATGGCACTTTTACTTATTTTAATGTAAAAACTAGGTTTGTTAACCGGAGGATTTCGTGCAATTCCGGAAAAACAACATTCTTTCGTAAGGAGATTGAAAACTAGGAATTACATTTTTTTGTACCGAATATTACAAAACATTTAAAATCGCCGATGTTCATTTCGCAAAAGCTGCTTCCGAAATTTAGCATTTCGCAAGTTGACATACGAAACAAAACTATTTTGCAACATACGAAAGTAGCGGTTTCGGAAGTCACACTTGCGAAACAAACATTTTCGCCAAACGATGTTTTGAAGTCTATAAAGAAAATTTATTTGGCAGATTGATTTTAATTGTAAAAATTAACATCTTTAAATCCCAAAATGTTTATAATGAATTTTTATTTTTAGTATAATAACATGTTAAATTTTTATGGTTTTGTTTTTAGAAATATTGATAAATATTTCTAAAAATAAAACCATAAAAATTTAATAAAAATAAAAATAAAATTTCTTTCGAAACGGGAAGTATTTTGCATCACAACATACGAAAGAGTTCATAACGGAAATAAACTTACGAAACGTGCCATAATAATTATATATAACGATGTTTTTTGAACTCATTACGTATAGTAAAAATAAGAATGATGGGTAGGAATAAACATATTGTTTTTTTTTTAGAGCATATGAAATTTTTGAAACAGGTTCGAATATACTTATTCAAATAGTAAAAAAAGGCTCAAAAGTATACTTAAGCTTAAGCATATTTCTAATATAATATACTTATTTCAATAATTTCTAAAGTGTGCACGTTACTTATGGTTAATGGGTATAAAAAAATAAAAAGTTGACTTATGCTCTGTATTTTTGTTTTGGTTTGTATGTATGTAGCTGAATTTATGTTGTTATAAACTTCAGTTTTTGTTGGTTTAAATTTAGAAATTTATATATTTAAAATTTTTAATTAAATAACAATAAAATTTTTTTAAATGGTTTATCAAGGCTCAGGAATATGCTTACATATGCTTATTTATTTTTTTCAAATCTGAGCCTATAAGCGTTATGCTTATTAAAAAAAAACGAGTATAAACAGTAGAATTATGTTATCTCGGTCACTGGATAAGTAGAACTATCGGGCTATCCATAAATGATGTCAGTAAATATAAGGGGGAGGGGTTACTGAAAAGTTTGACAAGAATTGATAATGGGTAGGGGTGTTGAGACCAACATGATGTCCATTTAAGAAAAAAAAAGTTAAGTTCGAGCAGATTTGAAAGGTATATAGAGTACTGTTTAAATACGCTTCTCGAAGAATAGACCTTAGAAAATATCGCTTTTTAATTTTAATAAAATATAGATTTAAATGTTTCGCATAAGCGTAGGATTGTTTAGCTCAATCAGTTAGGTTCGAAATACTACGCCGCAGAGATCCGTGTTCGCATCTCTGCCGACATGACTTTTCATCAAACTCTTTTTACTTAAGATAGCACTTTTTGACCTCCATGTTCTATATTACAGATCTTTCGTCACCTTCATAATAGTGACAACCTCTCTTCTGGTAGTTATTCTGTTAAGATTGAGTTTATTGTGCTTAATTCTACGCGCTTCCCTTGCTTTACTAAGTTCTGCTTAAATTATGATAAAATGTACGTAAAACAACTTTTTCAAATAATATAAATCATTTTGTTTTAAATCTTGTGCTTTTTGTACTAGACATCTGTCCTAAACACTTTGTAATAATTTCTAGCTAACTCTGAGTCTAATATATAATCTTTTCTTCTTCTTCCCTGAGGCTCCTACAGCCTATTGTGTTCATTAAATGTAACTAGTTTTCGAGTCCAGTGATGAATTATAAGCATCTAAAGGTTCACATTATTATTCATTTTCCTAATTTATAGAATCCTATTTGCATACGTATCTCTTTCTGTAAATTCTGTTTTATATAGTTTCTTAATTATATAATAAATAAATATTATTGTTCGACTAATCAAATGAACGTATAGCTCATTCAGTTCAGACATGACATTTTGGCCGCGGAGACCAAGGTTCGCATCCCCCTGTATCACATATACTTCTTCTCTTTTTACTTTTTCTTGATATCATTTACCTTTAGAGAGATCTCTTGTTCTTTATAATAAAGTATTTAATTGTTTATCACACATCCTCTTTATACTTTCTAAAAAGAAAGGCATACTATTTATCTGTTCATTGAGAGTCCAACTTAACGGGATTTTACTGTATATATATGTATATATATTATATATATATATATATATATATATATATATATATATACATATATATATCCATATATATATATATATATATATATATATATATATATATATATATATATATATATATATATATATATATATATATATATATATATATATATATGGATAAACATAGTTGGACCTGCTCTTGCAGCCTACCTACAACCACTGTCACATCGGCGTAATGTTGCTTCTCTTTCTCTTTTCTACAAATACTATAATGGGCACTGCTCTAAAGAGCTAGCGTCTCTTGTGCCATCTACTAAAATTCATTCTCGTGTTACTCGTCATTCAATTAAGTCTCATCCTTTTTCTGTTACTGTTCCTAAGTGCTTCAAAAACTCTTATTCGTCTAGTTTTTTTCCTCGAACATCAGTTCTTTGGAATTCGCTTCCTTCATCTTGCTTTCCTGATTCATATAATTTGCAATATTTTAAGTCGTCTGTCAATCGTTATCTTGCTCTACAATCTTCATCTTTTCTCTTCCAGTAACTTCCAACAACTAATTAATGGTTGCTTGCAACCTTGTTGGAAGCGAAGATAATTAAAAAAATATATATACATATACATATATATACATATACATATATATACATATACAAGTATATACATATACAGGTATATACATATACATGTATATACATATACATATATATATATATATACATATATATATGTATACATATATATATATATGTATGTATGTATGTACATATATATGTATGTACATATATATATATATGTATGTACATATATATATATATATATATGTATACATATATATATGTATACATATATATATGTATATATATATATATATATATATATATATACATATATATATATATATACATATATATATATATATATACATATATATATATACATATATATACATATACATATACATATATATATACATATATATATGCATATACATATATATATATATATATATATATATATATATATATATATATATATATATATATATATATATATATATATATATATATATATATATATATATATATATATATATATATATATATATATATATATTTGCGTCTTTTTCGCAACTGCACATTCCGAATGTTCCTTCCGTAAGGAACTATTTCGTAAGTATTCTTACGAAATGATTTGTTTTGCAAGTTTTCTTTCGCAATGCTTTATTACGGAATTTTATTTATTTATATTTTCGTATAGTGCGTTACGGAATGTGCATTTTCGAACGTGCAACTTCCGCAATAACAATTCTATTACGGTAGATAAAGATGCAAAATTTTTGCAAGGGCGAACAACCCTAGTAAAAACGCG
>NC_061160.1:4691987-4891987 GCF_022113875.1 Hydra vulgaris | reverse complement strand
CTATTAGGTACGCGGATATCGCGATTTACGGAACCGATTTTTGTGCTAAAATTTTGGTTCTCGTTTTTTTCACTCTTTTTTAAGGCAGCGTAAGGCAGACGTAGTTTTGTGGAATTTCTTTTTAGAAACAGATATACACATAGATACTTTTTGGAAAGAAGAAAAGCTAATCTTGCTTTATTTAAGAAATTTATGCATAGTTATTACACTTTTTTATCGATTATTTTGCTTCTGAATATTTGGTTGGTGTTCTCACATGAATTTGTAGTAGAAGAAATGTTGAGCCGGCTTTTTTTTTATTCAGACATATTTCTACATGCATTTTCTATAGGCATGCCTAATTTTAACGAAAAATAATTGGTAGCAGATAGTTTAAAATGTATTATATTACTTATACCACTTATTTTAGGTAGCCTTAGGTAAACGTTTTTTTTTTGTGTTTGTTTTAAGAAACATGCATAAACATAAATTATTTTCATAAAGAAGAAAGGTTGATCTAGATTTTTATATGACTTTTATGCATGGTTACCCAACATTTTTATGTATTATTTTGCTGACAATATTGCATGAAAATATTGTCCCTGTTCTCACATTAATTTAATGTCGAAGGAATGTTGAGCCGGCTTTTTTTGTTAGTTTTTCTATATTTTACATGCATTTTCTAAGCACCTGCCAAAAATCAACGAAAAATAATTGGTAGCAGATAGTATACTAGGTGTTAGACTTTTGGTACATAATTTTGGTTGTTTTTTTTTCTGTTGTTGTTTTTCGTTAAGCTTGTTACGGGTGTGGATAGGGGGGCCGACTATACAAAAACATAACAAATCCCAATATCGTATTATTTTGAATTTTATTTTTAGATTAAAATAAATAATGAATAACAGAGATGTTGTTAGATCTATAACAGATAGTAAGTTTAATTTCTTTTATAATAATATCAATAATAACTATTTTAAATCAAAAAAATATTTATATATCATTTGTTAATATTTTCTTATTTAAAATTCTTTTTTATGTAACTATAATTTATCTGTTTTTAATAAAAATTTTATATTATAAAAACAGATTAATTCTTAATCTGTTTTTATATGTTACATTAAAAAGAAGATTAATGCTTCAATTTAAAACTTTGCTTTTGAATGTATTGTTAACTATTAGTATCTGTTGTCAATTTTATTATGACACAACATACAAATCAGATAATTCATTGGTTTATTACTTGCAAAAATCTTGTTAGCATTTTTCAAATATAATAAAACTTATCATCTTATTATCATCTTTTATTATTTTTGGATTGTATACTTCTTTATCTTTGGATTATTATTTAAATCATAATACAAGCATGCCTAATGTTTACATGTTGTTTAGATCCTGCTGCACATTATGAAGCTTTTTTGAGATATCGTAAGTATAAATCACATATTTTATATATAACCACAACCAATATAATGTAATTAATATATAAACAAAGTGAATAACCATTCCAAATGTTAGCTTGTTGTTTATTAATATATTTTCTTTACATTTTCACTGTTAGT
Source organism: Hydra vulgaris (assembly GCF_022113875.1). Classification (NCBI taxonomy): domain Eukaryota; kingdom Metazoa; phylum Cnidaria; class Hydrozoa; order Anthoathecata; family Hydridae; genus Hydra; species Hydra vulgaris. Next base: position 4,890,449 of record NC_061160.1, on the reverse strand, counting down.
TTTCATTATATTAATACAGTTTTTGCATCTTCCACATAACTATGATTCTTTCATAATTTCATAGTGTTTTGTTGTAATTATACACTTTTTTTTGTTATTTTTAGTTCAATCTACCCAGCCAACCACAGGTAAGTTTGTAACCTACCACAGGTAAGTTTGTATAGGATAACTAGATTATCAAATATAAGAATGTATATCTTGGTTTAATTTATATTATTGTTGATCTTCATTCCTTTTATCAGTTGCTACGGTTAGTTATTTTATAAGCTAGTACTTTTTAATCTGTAAATAGATTTAATACCAATTTCAAAATCGTCAATTGCAAAACTTATTTTTTTTTTATTACTTTTTTTACCTTTAGCAACATCTTCATCTGCAATTAGTGGTAAGTTTAGCAATTATTAATTTTTAATTTTTGCATTTCTTGAACATTGCAAATTTATTTTTTATTAAAACTTTTTAGCTCTAGTTCCATCCTTAATTGCATTGAGTGGTAAGCTTAAAAATATTTTTATTGCATCCTTCAAAAAGCCTGTTCATGAATGTATGTATTTCGGATCAATTGCAATATTAATTTTTTATTACACTTTTTTTTTAACTTAGTTCCATCTACATCTGGAATAATTGGTATGTTTACAAAATTTTACCTTTTTCATATGTTTATGCATTTCTTAGCAATCACAATATTTATTTTTATTTCAACTTTGTTAACCTTTAGTTACATCTTCAGCTGCTACAAGTGGTACGTTTATAAACTATTATTTTGTAATATGTGTATGCATAATTTACATGTGTAAAAGTATTTTTTCTAATATGTGCATGCATATCTTATCGATAGCAAGTAAATTGTATTTTTATTTTTAAAAAATTTTACCTTTAGTCCCACAACCTCCACAACAATCAACACAACCTTCTGCTGGTAAATTTATGATTTAGAAATGTTGCTGAATGATTATTTAATTCATTATATTTTTATTTATATTCACAAATTAGTACATTTATATTATGTTATCCTTCAAAGTGCAGTAGAAGTAAAAACCCAGAGCAGTATTTGATTTTTTACTTTAATTAACATTTTTTAAGCTATCATTGATTTATTATTTGTTAATTTTATTAATGCAGCCAATCAAATAATTGGTTTGTATTATTTGTTATTTTTTACCATTCAATACTAATGTAGTTACAATTTATTGTCTTTTAGAGCTTACCTATGGTGCCTATAGAAGATATAGGGACCAGCACCCTGGACCGATGAGCGATCGATCATTTTTGCGGTGGTTCCGGTTAGGAGGGAATGATGGTGAGTCATTCAGCTGGGCCTATCATCCTCCTAACAGGGGTGCTGGAAGCTCCAGCAGAAGAGGAAATTGTGGAGGAGGTCGTGGGCGAAGACGGAATGGTGGCGGCCTTGTTGTGAATGGTGGCATCCACTATTACTAGGCGCCACCACTCCTTTATTTTTTTTTTAAATAAATATATAACATTATCAAGTTTGTTTTTCATTTTGTCCGAATTTTTGCAATTATTAACATTTGATTTATTTATTTTAAATCTTTCACAAAATGGTTTAAAAGCAAAGCATTGACAGATGTAGTAGTTTGCAAGGGACCTGTTTTGTATGTTTTCAATGTAATTAAAAGTTTTAGGATTTTTTGAGGTTTTGAAATTTTGAGGTTTTCTCATAGCCTATATTAAATGCAGTTTCAAATTTATATGTAATGTTTTATTGAGTTGATAAATGTTAAATATCTTTTCCATACCTAATTACTGTTCTTTATTTTGTTTGGTTTATATACTTTTTTTAAATATCATTTACTAAAAGCCAAGACATAAATTCTATAATTTGTATTTTAAAACTTTTTAAAATATAAGTTTTAAAACTGTGGTTAATTTTTAGGGTGGATACTCCAACCTGCATCTTGTAATGTGGTAAGATTATTAAAGTTATGTCTCGCTTTTTACACAATTTAAAGACATTTTTGAAATTTTTATTGACAATATTTTAAAGTTTAAATAAGAAGAGGTGGGGGGGGGGGACGTTGGGCGTGGCACACACCCCTCCCCTCACTAACATGGTAAAATAATCTTAAATACTAATTTCTCTTTTTAAATAAACTCAGTTTAAAACCATTTTTTAAATATCTTTTAAAATTTTTTTTTAGGTTGGAGAAGACTGAGAGGAAGGGGGGGGAGGGGCGTTAAGCTTGGCATCGTTCCGCCCCTAATGTCAATTTATGCACCACTTGTATATTCTGTTAAGTAAAAAAATATAATTTAAAGTCTTTAACACAAAATATAATTAGTGTTTTTTAGGCTCAAATACTTATAAGATGGTAACATTTCACTACAAGGGTGTTAAAACGTAACAAATACATCCACTCTTTAATCTAAAATAGACCAATAATATTTGGAAAAGTAATGGAAGCAAATTAGAACAACTTTTTTGTGTATAAAGATAACAAATTTTATCAGCAAAATACTCTTTCGTGTGAAAAACTTGCATTTTTCTAAGGTTTCGATGGTGTTTCATTACCCCCTCTGGCCCTCTAGACACCCCTTTTATCTATAGATCTATATGAACTTGTAGCCTACTATTACATCTATCTTTTGATACCAAGGTATAGGCATTTGGATAAGATTAGACAAAGTTATAACAATTTCAGTGAAAAAAAAATTAATTTTGGAACCAGTTTCTTCAAGAAATCCATATATCATATTTTTTTTAAATTGTTCGTTTTTAATAATTTTTTCACCATTAAAATATATTTTGGAAGGGCTTTCTAATGATATATAACATTCTAGTATATGTTTAATTAAAAAAAATCAGTCCACGTACCTAATACTATTGCAATAGTCTAGCAAAAAAATATATTTTGCCAAAAAAAATATATTTTGCCAAAAAATATATATATTGCCAATAGTAATTATATTCTATTAAAATTAATTTAATTTTAATAGTTTATTAAATAAATTACATTTATTATTATATACTGTATAGAATTATAAATAGTTATATATTATATTTGCTTTGTTATTCTATAAGTTATGAACGTCTACAAAAACTCTCCTTCAAGAAGGGTAACATGTTAAACATGTCAAGAAGGGTAACATGTTAAACATGCAGCGTTAATATTATTATACATGTTACAATAAAATTTTGTGAATTATTAACTATATCTATTTTATTCTCTATATTAAATAAATATAATTTATTTATTTACAGCTTAGTGCTCTAAATAATATAATTAAATTTTTATACTTGTACCTAGAGTTTTTAAAATGTCAAAGAAATGTTTAATGTTGAATCATTTGAAATCAGAGTATCTTAAACTACCTTTTTCATATCAGGTATGTCTTAAAGGACATGTTTTACTTGTATACTTTTAAAATAAATGTTCAACAACTGAAACTCCGCATCGTACAACTGTGGAGCAGATGATGCGTGAGCTTAGAGTTCAGATCTGCAGACTGCTGAAATAGCTATTGCAACAAAAAATATGACCTCGAGCTTTGATGCTACTGCACAAGAGGGTGGCCATATAAATGCTGTGCACTTTACAACCAAAATACAATGCATGGTTGTGGCTATTGACCAACTTGCTTGGGGTACAGCAAATGATTATCAGAGTCATATTACACAGTCTGTAGATCACCTTGCTAAGTTGTATAGTAATTTTAACGAACAACAATATATTGAAGTACGAAGTACAATTATTGGTAATATAAGTAATATGATGAGTGACCGAGTAGCAGCAAAACATGCAACTATCACTAAGTTAAATAGTTAGTGGCAGAAATCAATAAACAGTTACTAAACTGTCATCTTCACCCATTGGATGCAATGACCTCTGCTTGCATAAGTCTTCACTTAAAGCATTAGAAACATTAAAAGCGAAACTCTTTGGCAGGGATTGTATTGCAGCAAACATTGTTATACAGCTTAACAAACTACGCTACAAGGGCGGTTAAGATAAATTAACCATTTACTCTAAAAAGTATCTAACAAAGTATCAGAAGCCTTAATTTAACATATTTTTCTTCTCTATATTATATATATATAACTTAGTTTTCTTGCTTAAAGGTGACCCGAACTGTTTTTAATCATTTACTAAAAGTCAAGAAATTGTTATAAAGTTATAAATTAAAACATAATTTTTTATGTTATTGTCGTTTTTTATATTTAGCGTTATTATTAGTTCACATAAACAATCGCATTATGTAAGTTTCTTATTTATTATACATATGTATACATTCTCTTTTCTTTTCTTTTTTTTTTTTAGCATTTAGAGCATTTAAAAGCAGCATTAAATTTAAAGTTTTAAGATTTGGAAGGAGCGTATTCTACCACTTTTTATACTGCTAGTTTTTGTTTTTAAACTTTTTTTTTGTGATAGATGGGGGGGGGTGACGCCCCACATCCTTTATTTAATTATATATTAGTGACATAATTTATTTATGTCACTAATATATAATTTAATAAAATATAATTTTTATTATGTATTATTTTGTATATTAGTTTTATTATTTACTATTTTCATTCATTTTAATAATGATAAAAATATTTATTAGAATGAATCTTTCGATACTAGGGTGTGTACCATTACCACCACATCCACCTCCTTCATAAAATACATTTATAATATTTGCTTGCAAACTGGAATAAAAAAATAACAACTTAAACTGATAAATTACTAGTTTTATATATAAAAAATTCAACCTTTTTTGGAAGAAATGTGAATTTTTTAATGGCAAAGATGTTTCTTCTGTCCCCCCTCTAGCCCCCTGAATGCGCACAGGTGTCAAAAGTAAAAGAAGCTTGTAGCCTATGTTACACCTATCTTTTGATACCAAGTTATATGCATTTAGATAAGATTTGACAATGTTAAGCGGTTTAAGTTACAAAACCATTATAAATTGGTCACATTTTTGTTAAGGAATCCTTGTAATCTAATTTCGTCACTATAATGCTCATAACTTTTTGTAGAATCATCCGATTTTGATAAAATTTTCAGTTTTGGAATATTTTTTTAAAGTTCTTTCCAACGATATATAACAATCTAATATTTAAACAATTTGAAATTTTTACACACGTACCTACATTAAATTATGTTGAATTTAATGTTAAGTGTTGTTTTATAAAAGAGCATCAAGAATTAAAAAAGGAAATTGATAACTTTAAAAAAGAACTTCAGCACGAAATAAAAAAAAAAAAAGATTTATATGAAAAATAAATTTGAACCACATCAGTTATTACTATGAAACCAGGCAAATTTGTATATAAACATAATCCAAACAAATCGTGTTATTGAAATTTACTTGTATACAAACATTTGTTTTAAAAATGATAGATCTTGCGACTTTTATACTGGCATTACATCTGTCAATCTGTTTCATCATTTAGTGCAGTATCACCATTAATCAAAAGAAGATAAAGTGATATTAAAAAAACATCTACTTCTGTTTTTTGAAATTTAAAAAAATCCTTAACTACTTGGACCAAAATAAATGTAATGCAGCAAAGATGAATTTTCAATGATGCTAATACTTGGATTACTGACAGCTGATCTTGCTGACAGGTTTAATATATTTTTAGGATTAGCGAATGCATTATTTTCTTCGTGGTTGAAAGCTTCTAGCTCACTTTTAAAGCACATGGTTTTTGTTCCAAGTAAAGCTGTTATAAGACAGGCAATGCAAAACAGATTTTAGAAATTAAATTATTCAGACTTACACTAAATTTCAGATATAATAGAGTTTATAATGGAAACACCTAAAAAATTTTGACTTACAGAAACTAACAGGGAATGAATACAAACATTACAACAATATAAAATCATTAGTACCCGTATCTCCAAATTCATCAATAATTTCTTTTAAAAATTTCTAAAGCTTACAGAAGCTAAATTTTGGATAAAGAAATTACAAATCGCAACAACTATTTAGATTGTATTACAAAATACTCTTGTATAATGTATGATTAAGGCTTTAATATTAAATTTTTAATACAAAAGAAGTGATTTTAATTAAATCCACTTTTATCAGTCATTTAAAAAATATTATGAGTATTTGTAAAAAGATAAATAAAATTTTAAACAATAATGTTAGCTTTACATGTTGTTTTTTTTAGGTGAATCAATTGCAATTGATGGAATATCTTTAAAAGACAGAATTCACAAAATAATGTCGAGGTAATCTAAGTAATTTTTAATTATTCAGGAGTTTTAAAAATTAAATTAGCAAAAAAATTGTTTGATAATGAGTTCAATTTAAATTAAAAAAAAAAAGTTAATATTAGTTCTCGCATAATTGATATCAGTTCTCTTATCTATTAAAAGCACTTAAAAGCTTTAAGAGCACTAATTTATATGGTGTAGTGAAAGGTATACCTTTATAAGATATGAAAAACTTTTTTATTCTATATTCAAAAATTTCTCCTTGTGTTTTTTTTTTTCTAATTCTTTATTGAAATATTTACATATATTTCAATAAAGAAATATTTTCTTTTTGTCTGCTAATATTTTTTTTTTCAGTGTTAATTCAACATTACAAATTAAAACTCAATTATGAAAAAAGCCTAGGATTGAGTTGACGTTTTAAGTAAAATAAGAAATCCCAAAAAGTAACTGATGTAATATTTTTATTTTTTAATAAAAAAAAAGTTCTAATAATGTTTAAAATTGGTATTAATATTAATGTTTATTAGATGAAGATGAGTAAAAAATAAGTTACAAGTTATTTTTTGGTCTCTAAAAATGTGTGAATGATAATTTATTATTTATTAAAATATTTTCTTTTTTAATTTTTGTTATTATCTTATGTAGATGTTTATGTTTTAGCAACCTAGGATTCTTTCATTATTTTTCTTTGTTATTGAGCCTTAAGTTATTTGAACATAATATATTCAGAACTCTGTTGAATAATAGAGTAATAAATAAATTAATAAAAATGAATTTAAAATATAATAAATTTATAAAATAAAGAAAATCTTATCTTTGCTAATAATGTCTACTAATATTATTGTTTAGTAAGTATCATGGTTATAAAATGTTAAAATTTAGTTAGTTTAATTAGGCCTGTTAGTACACTAATATTATGGTTTCTTTATTATTAGTTCATGTATTTTTTTCAAAATTGAACATGTGGAAAGGAGCTGTTTGGAATGAAGATTTACAAGAAGAAGTAATTTCATCTAATTGGATTAGTGATAAAACTGTTTGTCAGCTTCCAGGTACCAAAGAATTGACTAAAATGCAGAGAAGAATTGGCTTAAGTTTATACAAAAAAAGTTAACTAAATTCTCTTCAGGTATTACATCTATATATAACAATTATTATTTTTTAAATAATGTGGTAAGAAGAGTTATTTTGTTGATACAAAATATATAGCTATTTGTATAACTATTTCAATTCCAAAAAAAAAAAAACAGTATTGTGAAAATTTTAAATTCACAACTACAAAAGAAAAATGTGAAAATGAGAAAAATGTTGAAAAGTAGATTCAAGATTTGCACACAAGTGGAAACTTGGATGCAAATTTTCCACTTGTTGTGGTTTATATTATATATATATGTTTTATATTATATATATATATATGTTTTAAGAACACTAATCTATATGGCGTTGAAAAAGATATACCTTCATAAGTTGTAACACTTTTCCATTCATTATATATTTTTTCAATCTTCTCTTTTTGATTTTTTGTATATATTTTTTTTATTTACAGCTTCTTCTATTGTATTCAATGGACCAAAAGAAACCTTGGTTAATGGAACATTGTTTGACTTTCTAAATTACGCTCTATTTCAAAAAGGTGGTGGAAAAGAGAAGAAATTTGTGTAGATTTTATTCAATTTTATGTAAATATACGTAATATTCAAATATATTTTTCAATAAAACAAGTTTTATCTCTTTCTTTAATCTTACCTAGCTATTTTAACTAAACTAAACTGAAAAAATTCTAAATAGTCTAAGTATAGACTATGAATAGGTTTAATATCCCTAATATACCTTGATAATGTACAGCAACACTAATGTACATGCATAGTACGTTTGGTGATCACATTTTGACGCACATAACACGTTTACATACATATATACATTTTGACATACATAGCACGTTTTAATGATGAAAAAGTGTTTTATAGTCATTTTAACTTTGATAAATCAACGTTAAAAAAACTATCATTTTAAACCTTGTATCAACGTAAATTCAACGTTATTGTAACGTTTTTTCGCGTCGAATCAACGTTGATTTAACGTTGACAAATCAACGTTGAAAAAAAAACTTTCATTCTAAACGTTAAATCAACGTAAATTCAACGTTATGTTTCAACTAGGGTTTCTCATTTCCCGTAAATTTAGCATCCCGGGATTCCCGGTGTGTAACTTATTTATCCCGGGATTTCCCGGGATTTCCCGGCATAATTTTTAATATAATAACAAGCGGTTTCTGACACAAATTTATCTTAGCACGCTAATCTATATTACTATTTAAAATGAAATATTGTTTTAAAAAACATAAACAATCAATTGATTTGTCACTTAATCGTGAACGAATTTTTCCCATAAATAGACCCGCGGCAGAAAAAGCCCTTTCTGATTCAATTGATGTCGGCTTGATTGTCATTAATGCGGAATACATTCTTTTTAGACTTTCGCTGCGCTTTCTAGTTGGCTCAAAAAGTTTGATTTCTTTTGTGATGTTTTTTAAATTGGTAATGTCTTCTATAGCTGCTTTTTCTACTTGTTTGACATTACAAATAGTCGCATGCAATTTTTGTTCAAGTGTCAAAATATTTTTGCCTAATAAATTTGGAGCAACAGGTTGCGGTATTGACGGGTCAGAAACCATGCTTTCATTATCACGACTCACTTTTCAACTATTTCATTATTTGATGAACTAGTGCTAGCTTCCTCTATGTACACCTGGTATAAATTTTTTTTGCTGTTGTACAGCAAAAAAAAGTTTATACCAGGTGTTTTTAATGCATGTTTGGACGGTAAGAGTAGTTTGGAGTTGAAATTTGATTTCTGATTATAACTAATTGGGTTGTTTAAAAATTTTAGTAGTCCAATTAAATTGGCATTTCTGCGTTCTTCAATTCTCTGCTGCACAGATTGAAGCAGTTTATTAGCTATAAAATTTTTTTTCTCCGTCAAATCGTCTAAGATGAATATCATTACACCTTCTGCGTCAAGTAGAGTAGCATTACTTTTACCAAGTCTTTCTATTCCAACTTTTATTGGTTGCAGAGAAATTGTTATGGCGTTTATAATCGCATATTCATCTTCGGAGATATTTAGAACTTCTTTTAAATCGATCATTGCTTTTAGTATACATGTTTTTACTTTAAGGAATCTTTCTAGCATTGCAACAAGACTATTCCACCTTGTTTTGACATCTAATATCAGCTTAAGCTCTTTATTAAACATAGATTTTACGTACATTTGTAAAACTTCATTTTTAAGAGGTGATTTGCGGAACATTCGAACCACTTTTCGAACCTTCTGAATTGTTAAGGCTATATTTACGCTATTTTGTAAATCATCAATAAACGTAATGCCTGTTGAGCTGTATGACTCATCATTACAGTGAAATACATCATCAAACTCATCATAATCACTCAAACTTTCATCGGAACCTTGCAACTGTGATTCAAATTCAATATATTTTGCTGAAGAGTATGACTTTTTGTAAAGTACATACTGCCAAATGAAGTCCGTGGGCATAACACAGCTGATGTTCAATACCACTTAGCTGTCCAAATTTTTTCATTACGGATGCTCCGTCAGTGACACTAGCTATGATGTGCTTTTTAATTGATAAACTGAAATCTGACAGTTTATTTTCAACTAGATCAACAATTTTTTCTGCAGGAAGTGATCCAGCTATCGGAGTCATTCCCAGGTTCCAAAACTTTGTTGATAAGTGTAAATTTACATTTAAATAACGTCGATTTTTTAAAGACGTATATTCGTCTAACGATAAAGAAAATCGAAATTTCTTTTGTTATCTCTAAAACCACAGTTTGTCTAGCTAATTCATATTGTTTTTTTATCATACCCATAACATGGGATGGATTTTTTGGTAATAACATGCCTTTTTCAGACAATGATTTTCTAATGAATTCACTTTTTGTTATGGCATTTATTGAGAAGCCATCCACCGTTGCTAGCTTTGACACAATATCCTCGATAGTCTGCTGTTTAACAAACAATGTGATTTTCTTTTGCACAATTTTATTTTCCGAACCAGTATCTTCAAGTAGACGCTTCATATTTAGATCCAAATCTTTATGTGTGTTTTTTAAATGACGTAGGAGCCCACTGGTCGAAAATCCTTTGCACATTATCTTTACATTGCACTTTTTGCAAATTGCAGATTCGCCAGATTTTTCTTTACAAAAATACTGCCATGCTTTGGATCCATTTACAATTGACATAGTATAACTAAATTGAATCGCAGAACAACTAAAAGTAAAGTTACAAATATTTCTTACATATGTATGTTATCTTACGTATGACTTTTATGTGTTTGTTTGCCGTTTTTTAAATACAAAAATTATTAAATATTTCAATAATTTGATACAGAAAAAGTTTAACTTTTCAATAATTTAGAAGTTTAAAAATTAAACTTACTGTTTTCGTCGCAAGAAATCTTTTTTATTTTTTACTCATATTTTATAATAATGAGAAAAAAGAAAACATTGCATTGCAATGCATTTCTTTTTAGTTTAAGATAGTTTCAATAGCATTTCTTGTTGTGCTAGGTTTTAATATAAGGTATGAACACATAAAACACAACTAAATGCAATAATATTTTTCTTATTTTTGGTCGAATTAGTTCAAAGTTATCATATGTAAAATTATTTTAAAAAAAATTATATTCCGGGATATAAGAGTGATATCCCGGGAAATCCCGCTGCCACTTTTATCCCCGGGATCCCGGGAAAACGGGATCCCGGGATCCCGTTTGAGAAACCCTAGTTTCAACGATATTTCAACTTTATTTGCTGGCTGGGTAATATTTTAGTATATTTTTGATTTTCTTATATACTTAAAACCCACAACTGCGCTATAACTCAGATATACTGTTGTCACGATGCATTTATTTAGCCGTAAAAAAATTCATAAATGGCTATTATTCTGCAGTTTTTGCAAGCGTATAATAAATTCGTTAGCCCTCAACCTTATTGGATGACTGAGACTTTTCCGGGGCTATTTAAGCAAATGGATTGTTTTATGTACCGCAGTTTAAAACTGAATTTAAAAAAAAACAGTTCTCTTAAAATTTTTGGGTCTCCTAAAAGTGCGGCGCCCAGGGCTATAACCACTCTAGCCACACCTTAATCCAGCAATATTATTAAAGACTCCGTGGTCCTATTGACGTTTCCTTCTATATCGCGACACCAATTCTCTCTTCGTTATGTCTTTCCACCATTTCTGCATCTACCAGGGTATATGCGCCGTATTGCCACTGCCAAATTTTGACGGAGACCAAAATCGTAAGCCTCATCTTCATCTTCAAAACAATGTTTTCTATCAACACCATCTTCACTCAAGAAAGTTTGTAATACGGCTTAGCTCAAAGAATAATTTACATAGCTAAAACCATAACCGGATTAAGATTGTTTGTTGCCCGGGGTTATTTTTAAAGTAGCTTCCTTTTTTTAAGTGCTATAATATCTAAAGTGATTTAAGAATTTAAAAAAAAGGTCCTTTTGAATATTTTATGGCCGCTGCCTAAACCTACCCACCATCATATAGTCTAGTAATGCCCAATATAGTCATGGACCGGGAGTAAGAATGGTTTTAATCGCCAGCATTTTGATGCCTTTAAACCGAATACTGGTACATCAAAATTTACAAGAGAAAAAAAAACTAAATGTTAGTTACTTTGATGCAAGTTGTACTTTTTGCATTTCAACTCGGTTGCCCAACATCCTCTCTATTTTATTTTAGAGTATAAGTAAATTTACTTACTTATAAAATATAAATTATTTTAAGTTTACTTTAAAAATTATATAAAATATAAGCTTATGTAATAGAATTTTTTTCTTTAAATAATTTATTTTTTACAACAATTTTTTTTACTTATAAAACGAAAAATGACAATTTATATAATACTATTTTATAAGTAAATTTTATTTATATTTGGTCGCCTATTACTTTTATGTAATTGTTTTTCATATAAAAGTTTCTTTACAATTATGGTAATATAATATTCTTTTTATTAATTATTTTTAAATTTAAATGTAAATTACATTTTGAGGAACTATTAAATTATGTAATGTAATTTGAAAAAGTAATTAATATTTTTATGTAAAAGTAAATTGCTTTTTTATGAGACTTATTGCTTTAGATTTCGATAATCAGGGCCGCCGAGAGCCGTCACGCAGACTGGGACAGCAACCCTGATTGGCGCCCTTATTTATCAAAGATTCCTTATATTATCGATGAAGGACCTTTTTTTTTAATTACCTTCTTTTCATTTGGCACCCCTTGGATATCTCAGCCAATTACGTTATCACTTTTTTATGATTCTACGTTATCAATTTTCATGATTCTTAGGTACGAAGTGACAACGAGAAAAAAAAAAATGAAAAATTGAAATACGTATCGTATTTGTTATTTACATTACGTGGCAACCGAACTTAGACGATTTACGGTATATATAATGAATTGATTAACTATTAGATTTTGTATTAGATTATTGTCACAAAATATTTCCGTTACTAACCAACATTTTAAGTAATTAATACAAAGGAACAAAGTAATTAATAACCGTAATTTGCTTATTTTACGAGTAATTAATTATTTATTTTTTAGTTCAGTTTTAAATTTTTTCGTTAATAAGTATAAAGATGTATTTAAGAAAAACAGTCTTTTTAATTAATCGACGCGATAGATTGCTATAAAAATATGCAATTTTTTATTTCAGAATATATATAAACTTGTTGTGTGTAAATATTAGAAAAACTAAATAAACGCAAATATAAATATAAAAATAACTAGTAAAAATTTGTAACACAAAATAAAGTATAAACAAAAATAAAGTATATTCCAAAACCTAAAAAAAATTTAATTTACGATGCTTGAACAATAATTGTTTTCAAACTAACTTCTTCGTTATAATTTGTTTCTTTTATATCGTAAATATGTTTTCTAAAACTATCGTTTTCTAAAAGTTTATGCCATGGCAAGACGTTTTTTGCAAGCAAACCAATTTTTGAGCGAACAAGCTTGTCTAGAGCATAGAGATGCTCATCTTTTTCTTCTGGTAAATTTTCGCGCATAAAGTCTGTAAGTCGAAACAAATATTCAATATTGTGGCCAAAAACACCGCAAGACTGTACAATATTTTCAGCTATTTCATCTAAAGAAGATTCGCCGAGAAACAAAGGATTTTCAGGTGTTGCATAATATACGACTGAGTATAAAATGTCGTTAGTTTCTAATATATGTACCGGCACAATTCTTATATCGTAATGACCTAATTGTTGCTCACGAGTTTGCAACGAATCCAACGCTTTTCGAACTTTATCGGCGCCTTTTATCACAAAAACTCTGCCCCAACAGCGGCCCTTCAAAAAAAAAATGTGTAAAAAAAAAAATTTAAGCTCAAAAGCTATTTTTTAAGAAATCATACATCAAGTTATTAATACCTCATTTACTTTGGTCATGGTAAGCACCCGACCAGGTTGTTCTAATGTCCCTCTATGATATGTGCTTCCTTGCCAAAACCTTCTTTCGTAACCACTAATGTAGCCAAGATATGAGCAGTCATAATCAACATCTGGATTCCATATTAAAGAACCGTAACCAAATATATTTATACAGCCTTGAACTTTTAGGATATCTTCTATAACTGCCATAGTTTTACAAAAATATTGTATTAGATTCTTTAATTCATTATGAATATTATTTTATTCTTTATTTATAGCTTTTTCTTTAAAAAAAAAAAGATGACGAAATGTGAACTTCGAATTTCATAAGATTATTTTTTTTTAACGCAGGTGTTAAGTTTTAAAACGTTTTTAATTGGTTTAAATATTCTCTATACGCATATAAATTTTTTGATTGGTTCATTGAACCGCTTAAATGTTATTACACGCTTCTTAACAACTGCAAAACAGACGTAAAACCGGATATATAGTTAGTGAATATATAATAATAATTCACATCCTACTTAATTCGTATTACGAATTTTTTTTTTAAATCTATTAAAATTTCTTTACTTAGATGAAAATATTTTAAATCGGGATTTTATTTTTTTATCTTTTTTATTTCTATATCAACAGTTTTTTTTTTAAAACGCCAAAAGGTAATAATATTCGAAGCTGACTTTACAAAGCGTGCTAATAATGTAGATAATTTATTAATATATAATTTATTATATAAATATTATATAAATATGATATATAATTTATTATTATATATCATATATTAATAAATAAATATTATAATATAATATATAAACGTTATTGATTTTTTGAAGATCAATGAAGAAATTTAGAAAAAACGTTAGTTTTAATAACGTTTTTCACCTAAACGTTTTCCAGCTATTAGCTTTCTTAAATTGCTTTTATTTCGTAATAAGCGATTTATCTTAAGGCTTTAGTACCATAGATACTATTTCTTATAAATTTATTTGTTGCACAATTTGATATGAATTTAACTTATTTTTAAATTTTTTTGTTTGTTCGAATAGTGAAATTTAAAAGTACTTTCGTCATAAATACTGTCGTTGATAAATTTAATAAAAAGTTTCTATTTAAAATGTTATTAAGATCTTACGAAATTTATATATTAGGGTAGAGCGGGGCTAGTTGAGCAATTTTTACTAAATCTAATAGATCTTGTGAATGGTGCGTCGGATTTACATAATTTTTTTACACAATAAGGGTTGTCCATAAAGTACGTACGCCAAAAATTTGACACCCCCTCCCCCTGTTGCCATGCGTACTTTTAAGTCCCCACCCCCTTAAAAAGTACGGGGAGGAGGGGGAGGGGATGAAAAACGTATAAAGTATCTATCGTTTGGCCGAGTGGATAATGTTAGGAGCAGTGACAGAAGAAAAACCCGTGTTCGATTCCCAGTGAAGTTCTATTTTACTTTTTTTGTTTAATGAGACGCATCAAATAAAAATAAACTATACTTAAGACAGACATTTTTTTTCAGGTACCCCTCTTTAGTAAGTCCGTAAAGAGCGAGTCACGCGAGAAGAGTAATATTGAAAACAAAGCTTAAACCCCAGTGCCGAGTGTAGGCTACCCATACCCCGTAATAAGAGGGGGTGAGGTGTTGTGGGTGATCAGCAAATTTTATGCCCTTTTGCTATTTTATTTTAAAAGATATGTAAAATTTGGATGATTTTGAGACCCTAATGACACGTTTTTTTTTTTTTTTGCTGGTAGGGGGGTCTCCGACCTATTAGCCATTGCACTGCTAAAACCTGTTTTTTGTTGACTCAAAAAATTGGCAACCTACTTTTTGCACATGCACACATGCCACCCCTTATATACTGCCCTTGAGTATACTCAGGGCCAGTATATAAGGGGTGGCATGGGCGCCTCCAGGATTTTTTGATGTTGTAGATAGGACACTTCCACACATTGTGCAAACTCTAAACTTAAGTATGCTTATACCAATACCAAATGAGGAGACCCTGTAGAAAATTGGGATGGCGGAGACCTGTCAACAAATAGCCCTGAAACGCTTGCCCCCCTGCTTAAACGCGAGGGCATTTATGTACTAAAATTTTTAACTTAACGATCTAAAACTAAATTCAAATTTATCGATTTATCAAATATGTCGATGCAAAATGTACAGCCCCTCTTTTATTTATTATTTTGGGGGAGTCGTCGGAAAATTTTACTACATTAGTGTCCTCACGTTTGGGCAGGGGAGGGGATGCAAATATTTGAGGGCTTTGTTCCCAGACTGCCACCATAACAATTTTTTTCAAGGCTTCTTCAAATGACTTCGGCATAAACATACTTAATTTTGGAGTTTGCACAATGTGTGGAAGTAGTTTATCTGGAGCATTAATATCCTGCGGGCACCCAAGCATGCGTATGCATAGAGAGAAACTACCCAGTAAGCAGACACTATTTGGCTCAATAGCGAACCAGGCTTGGCTGCCGAGCTGTACTAGGCCTGGCACGCCAGCGCCGTGCCAGCGCCGGGTTGCTGATTGGTTTTTTAACGGGCCAGTATACGCAAGCCAGTGTTGCCGCAGCAACGTTTTGCTAGCGGCAAGCCAGCATTGATTCGATTTAGGGCCAACGCTGGCAATCAGCGAACGTTGCACTAAACGCCCACTATACAAAATTGTCCAATTAAACTACTTTTTTCATCAATTTTTACTAATTTTACTTATTAAATATATATATATATATATATATATATATATATATATATATATATATATATATATATATATATATATATATATATATATATATTAATTATTATATATATATATATATGCATATATATATATATATATATATATAAATTTTATATAATTATATAAAAATAATTATTATATCTATTATGTTTGTCAGTTATGTTTTTTTTTTTTTTACTTTTTGTTAAAATAGACATAAGTTAAAAACAAAAAACAATTATTGAATTCATATAATATATTGTTTGTTAATAATTTACAAGTTAATAAATTTGCATTAAAAATATATAAAAAATAAATGCATTAAATTTATCATTAATAATATAAGTACTTGTAAAGCTTATAATAATGTCAAATATACAATTAATATAAAATATAACATATAAAACAGATCATGCAAGACTTTGAGAACATTATACTTTGTCAGGTTCATCAAAAATAAAGCGTTCAAATCGTGGTAATGATAATCCAGATAAAGGTTTCAATATCAATGATTGGGCAGTGTAGCCACGATTTTTTGTTGAACTGGTTTTTTGGATGGACTTTTTTTCTGCTCTTTCTTTTCTGTCTCTATTTCTGTCTACAGCTTCAGAAAAAAAAGCCACAACTGCCTTTTAAATTTGTATGTGGTATCTTTTGTCAGCTGTATGTGGTATCTTTTGTCAGCAAATTTCTTCGTATTGCTTCTATAAACATAAACGCAGTCATATATCAAGTGTTTTTATGAACAAAATTATAAGAGTATAGCTATATATAGCTGTTGAATATATCTGCATATGTCTATATCTGTATCACTCTCTCTTTGTTTATATA
Organism: Hydra vulgaris; assembly: GCF_022113875.1. Taxonomy (NCBI): domain Eukaryota; kingdom Metazoa; phylum Cnidaria; class Hydrozoa; order Anthoathecata; family Hydridae; genus Hydra; species Hydra vulgaris. The sequence goes on along the minus strand of NC_061160.1, from coordinate 4,873,228 downwards.
TATATATATATATATATATATATATATATATATACATATATATATATATATATATATATATATATATATATATATATATATATATATATATATATATATATATATATATATATATATATATATATATATATATATATATATATATATATATATATATATATATATATATATATATATATATACATATGGGCAGGATTAAAAAGTCTTTTTTTTCAAAAGGAATGACCTTTATAATCTAAATTGAAAATTCAAAAAAAAAAAAAAAAGACGTTTAGAAGGGGGCAATAATACCTAACCAGGCTTGGTCGGCAAGCGGGTGCGATCGCACTCGATATTTGACCACGGAAATTATATTTAGTTGCGAAAGCCGGCCAGATTTTTTAGGCGTTTTGAGCTTCGACCATATAAACTGATAGACACGCCTTACCACCAGTAAATATTCACACAACTTTGAAGCCAACATCTTTTAGCGCGTGACGTCACGTTTGGGCATTAAACAATTTATAATATCGGTTTAGGGTGAATGTATTTAACATTTTTAAAGTTTTATTATTTGTTATGTATATTATTTTGTTTAAATTTTGATTTTCAAATAGAATATAGATATATAAAGATCATGATGTTATCTTGTTTTGCATATAATTGCACTTAAAGATATATTAAAAGGGTTTCTTTTCATGTGTAAGTAGCTACAAATCATTATTTGCTAAAATCCTACATTATATTTTAAATATAAATAGCATATATTTTAATATGCTTATTTTTGTTGGTAGTTTTCTGAAAGATATAGAATTGAGGAGAAAATGGATACAAGTTATGTGGAGTGATGGTTTTACTCCTAGTAAACTGTCTAAACGTTGTGGTAAATATTTCACTGGTATAAAGGAAGTCTTTCGAGTTCACAAAAGAAACTAAAAAAAAATGCAATTTCTTCTATATTTAATTTCCCAACACTTTTATGAAAAAGTATTTATTCTAGAAAACTACCAAAAAATATAGACAAAGAATTATTTCAAATATAACCACCAATGAATTTTAGGAACAATGTTGATAACTATATCATTTATGTTAACAATAGTATCACCAGTAATTTAATACAGTAAATCTAATTTAAATACATTACAATGACATACTTTACAATTACTTTTACAATATCATATATTGATGTAAATGTTTGAGTTTACTTTTTGTGACAATAATATCTTTTTGGTTTTAAAAACATTGTTGAAAAGTGTCAAATCAATCCTAACACCAATGGTAAACAATATATTTAAATACAATTAAAATGCTTCAGCAATCCAACTGTTGTTTAATAAAAAGGATTAAAGACTTACATTCATACCTTCATCATTTTAAATCAAAAAGTATAAATCATATGATGAATCAAAATCATGAATCATACTATGATTTCTGAAGAAGTATCAATTACACTAATGGTATAATATATATTTTTTTTAAGAGTAGTTGTTGAACATATTTTATTTTATTTGTCTATTTCATTATTTTGAATATTTGTTTCTTATTTCTTATTAAGTTATACCTTTAGAAATATTTTGTTTTAGTAAACCTACTGTTAAAATATGGTTTTAAATTAATAAGTTTTTATGATTAAAAACTTATTACATTAATCATCAGATAACAGTTAAGGAAAATTTTAATTCATTACAATTACGGTAAGAATAGCAATAAGTTAATTATTGTGTTTGTCGTAACAGTAATAATTGTTGTTATAATTGTAATGCTATTGTGATATTTTCATCTATTTCTTAATACCCCAATCAACGATGCCCTAATTTACTTGATTGGGTTTTCAAGTATAAATATGATGTTGTAACTAAAAATGTATTTATTTAATCTATTTAATTTTAGGGAGCTATGTCTGAGTCTACAAAACAGCTATATTGTCGGATTTTACAAGAAAGGTTAAAAAGCATTACCCACCAGAATTATGAAGCTTTGCTACAACACAAAGTTGTTAGTCCTAGGCTTTGACCTTGACTTAAGGCCTTGGTCTTAAAACTGTTGGTCTTGGTCTTGGCCTTGGTCTTCAATAAAAGTACAATAAAATTGAAGATTTCATTCTTTATTTTTATGTATTTTTGTTTTCGGCTTCATACATATCCACAAGTATGTTTTTATTGACTTCATAGAATTTTGGGCATAACCCTGGTTTATTTTTACAACATGTGGTTTATTGTAACAGGAATTGTTACCTACAGTTTTGTTAATAATTGACCTTAACGTTAGACAAAAATTCAAGTCTTTGGGCTTGAAAATATTTTTATTCTTGGCCTTGACTTTAAAATTTCAGGCTTTGACCTTGTAACTTTTGGCATTGGTCTTGGCTTTAGCCTTGTAACATGTGGCTTTGGCCATGTCCTTGCTAATTTTGGCCTTGTTAACAACCTTGATTTAACATTAAATTTTTATTCTGCTAAAGCATATAGTTATGTTAGGAAAACATTTAGTAATGCACTTCTTCATCCTGGAATTATAAAAAATGGCATAAAAGTGTTGATTGTTTCCCTGGATTTTGTAAAGAAGCTTTAGTTACTCTTCATAGCAAAATAAAAGAGGCTCAGAAAATTGGTCAACATATTGTGTGTTCATTTATGTAAGATGAAATGACCATTTGAAAAAAAAATTGAATAAACAGGCCATAAATTTTCTAGTTATATTGATTTTTGTGCTGATATCAATAATAATAGTTAACCCAAAACAAAAGAAACTTTAGTTTTTATGGTAAACTGTGTAAATGGACGTTGGAAACTTCCTGATGTATAATTTTTAATTAATAGTTTAGATGGTTGTGAAAAATCTAATATTGTTAAGCGTTGTCTGTAATTTATTTATGAAAGCGGTGAAGAAATTATAAAACTAATATTGCTTAGTATTTAAAGATAAGATTGCACCACAAAACTGACTTGATCAACAATTTACTACATAATAAACGTATACAAAGTGTATTAACAAAGCAAATTTAATTTTCGAATCAATAAAAAGTTGTTTTGTATATTATGTAATGGATAATAAAATACATAAAATTGTATTAACTGTTACATTTTCTTATCTAAGAAATCTAAAAATAATAATTGATACAAATAATAAATTTATTCATATTTAAAAAAATAATAATAATAGTAATATGGTTTTTTCTACAAAATTTTACATTTAATAAACAGTTTTCTATTCTTAAAGCTTTATTTTGCTTGAATCGCGTTTTGTTTTGCCCAAACGTGACGTCACGCGCTAAAAGATGTTGGCTTCAAAATATATAACTTACGGCGGGTCTATCAGTTTATATGGTCGAAGAGTGGGCTTTATATCTTTAACTAGTATTTTACAGAAGAAAAAAAACTTTAAGCGTAAGTATAACGAGTTTGTAAGAATTGCTGAAGCAAAAATAATTGAAGTTAATAAACCAATTTCTAATACATTACATACATATAAATACATCCCTTATATATAAAAAATAAGATTATACTAATTAAATCTATAATATATTTACAAAACGTTGACAAGTTAAAAAATATAAATTTAAAACATTTATTTTTGTAAACAAATGTTAGTTTAAAACATTTATAGCTTTATGGATGTGACTCCGAGAATGAGCCATCGTATTAAAATAATTGTTCGTTTGATAGTATATTCTTAAAACGATTGATGCTAGAATTCTCAACGAAAAAATAACAAAAACAAAAACAAAAACAAAAGATTTTGAAAAATAATTCAACAGAATACTCTAGAACAGTCGCGTAGTAATTTCAGTTATTTATTAATTGAACTAATAGAATTAGTTGTTCGTAAATTTAGCAGGTTTTTTGTGTTCGCGAATATTCTTTATTTATTTTTCCGCACTAAGATGTTTGACAACATTCAAGTTTATATAAGTTTCCATGTACGTTCGTAAAAAAAAATCTTAATTTACGATAAAATGAACTTATTATTTTGCGGGCAAACAAGGAAACATACATAAACTGAAATGTTCTCAAAACGCCTGAAAAATCTGGCCGGCTTTTCGCAAGTAAATATAATTTCCGTGGTCAATTATCGAGTGCGATCGCACCCGCTTCCCGACCAAGCCTGCTAACATGCTACCTATAAAGACTTATTTAATTTCAGGTAAAGATATTGCATGTGGAATAATAACTTTTTTGTTATAGCCATTAAAACTTGTGTCACGGAAGGAACCTATTGCTCCTTCCCTGACACAAGTTTTTAATGCCAATAACTAAAAATTTAGAATTCTACTAACAATGTCTTTTCTCAAAATTAAATAGATATTTATAGTTAGTTTGTTAGGCATTTTTACTCCTTTTTAATTTTTTTTTAATTTTCAATTTAGTTTATAAAGGCAATTCCTTTTGAAAAACACAACTTTTTTTTTTTGTATCTCAAATCGAGCAGGTTTTGATTCGAAAATTGAATCAAGAATCAAATCAGCAATTTAAGGAATATGAGTTTGGTGCTTCATGTAGTAGTTAACCTTTTAAACAATTGCTAACAATTTTTAACAATTGCTAACAATTTTTAACAATTGGTAAGAATAAAGAAAGTATTTTTTGAAAGTGCAAAAGTGCCCAATTATTCAAAAATACCTCAACAAAAAGAAAATAAGTAAATATTCTTGAATCTTTTTTTTTTTTGAAACTCAAATCAATTTTCAGATTCAATTCGAAATTTTGAAGATTCACATGGCCCTAACGTGGGTATGTGTGTATGTATGTATGTATGTATGTATGTATGTATGTATGTATGTATGTATGTATGTATGTATGTATGTATGTATGTATGTATGTATGTATGTATGTATGTATGTATGTATGTATGTATGTATGTATGTATGTATGTATGTATGTATGTATGTATGTAAGACGTCTAAATGAAGACGTCTTTATAAAAACGCGTTTTAGACGTATTTTAGACGTTTTTTTCAAGTTAAATTTAAGTACATGACGTAACACTTTTGCGTAGTATGTGGTATATATTCATTGTATTTATAACATCATATATTGTTTTAATTTCGTTTATACCAAATATACATATGAACCAGCAATCAAAATAATATTGCTGTAATCACCACCAACGGTTGATGCATCAAAGATGAAAATAATAAAAAACAATAACAAATATATATATCAAAACAGTGTTTAAAACATTAATAACTTATTTTTTGTAGTAGGTATGTAAGTATGTATGTATGTATGTATGTATGTATGTACGTATGTATGTATGTATGTATGTATGTATGTATGTATGTATGTATGTATGTATGTATGTATGTATGTATGTATGTATGTATGTATGTATGTATGTATGTATGTATGTATGTATGTATGTATGTATGTATGTGTGTGTGTATGTATGTATGTATGTATGTATGTATGTACGTACGTACGTACGTACGTACTTACATACATACATACATACATACAGACATACATACATACATACATACATACATACATACATACATACATACATACACACACATACATACATACATACATACATACATACATACATACATACATACATACATACATACATACATACATACATACATACATACATACATACATACATACATACATACATACATACATACATACATACATACATACATACATACATACATACATACATACATACATACATACGTACATACATACATACATACTTACATACCTACTACAAAAATAAGTTATTAATGTTTTAAACACTGTTTTGATATATATATTTGTTATTGTTTTTTATTATTTTCATCTTTGATGCATCAACCGTTGGTGGTGATTACAGCAATATTATTTTGATTGCTGGTTCATATGTATATTTGGTATAAACGAAATTAAAACAATATATGATGTTATAAATACAATGAATATATACCACATACTACGCAAAAGTGTTACGTCATGTACTTAAATTTAACTTGAAAAAAACGTCTAAAATACGTCTAAAACGCGTTTTTATAAAGACGTCTTCATTTAGACGTCTTTTAGCATTATGATCTAGACGTCTACAAGTGCGCCTTTTAGACCTCCTTAAAGACATCTTTAAAACGTCTTTTAAACGTCTTTGTGCTTACTGGGTAAGTTTGCTAAAGCAGTTTACAATAAATTAATTACGCGCGACCTATTATAAAGGAATTCTTTTAATATTCTATAATTAAATTTAAATACAAAAATGGATGACTACGAATCCATTACTTTTAATTTTCATGATAAGTACTTAAAATCAAATTTTAATTCAGATCCAGATGTCAACTTTTTTAATGATGTGAACACATGTTGTTCTTATTTTTATCCCAACGAGTTAAAAGAATTTCTTAATAAAAATGGCACTGAAAATCAAAAAATCAGAATCCTTCACATTAATATTAGAAGTCTAAATACAAATTTTGAAAAGTTTTGCGATTTTTTAGATGAAACTGAAAATATTTTTAACATAATTTGCTTAACAGAAACGTGGATTTCTTCAAATGATTTTAAAAAAAATACTATTTTCCACCTTCCAGGTTTTGAAACAATTTTATTAGAAAGACAAACAAATAAACGCGGTGGAGGAGTTCTGATTTACGTTAAGGAACACATTGCACATAACATTAGGAATGATACGTGCCTTTCTGACGGTGATAAAGAAATCGTAACTATTGAAATTTTAAAAAATAAAAAAAATAGTATTCTATTAAGCTGCTGTTATAGACCACCTAATGGTGCGTCTGAAAATCTTAGTTTCTTTTTACAGCAAAATATCATTCACAAAGGTAGCAAAGATAACAAAATTACTTTTATAATTGGAGATTTCAACATGAACTGTTTAATTTATAATAAAGATAAAAAAATAAAAAGTTTTTATGATGAAATACTTATGGCAGGAGCTCTTCCTTTAATTAATCGCCCTACTAGAATAACCAAAACTTCAACTACGTTGATTGATAATATTTTTACAACAGATATTTATAATAGAAAATTAAAAAAAGGAATTATAAAAACCGACATATCCGATCATTTCCCCATTTTTCTAACAATCCATACTGTATCCTCTAATAACCCCGAAAGACAAAATATAATAAAAAAACGTGTCTTCAATGAGAGCAATATAAAATCCTTCCAATATCAATTATCACTTCTGCATTGGAAACATATTAACTTTAATGAAGACGCAAATACAATATATAATAAATTCTTTGATACGTTCCTCTCAATATACGATGCAAACTTTCCACTTTGTGAAAAAATAACAAAAATAAAAACCTTAAACAGTCCATGGATTACCAAAGGACTTAGAAAATCCTCTAAAATAAAACAGAAACTATATATAAAATATCTAAAAACAAAATCAAATGAAAACCAACAAAAATATAAAAATTACCAACATTTATTTGAAAAAATTCGTAAAAAATTAAAAAAAAATTATTATTCAAATTTAATTAGTAAATTTAAAAACGACTCAAAAAATACTTGGAGAACGTTGAAAGAAATAACAGGAAAACAAAAAACAAATTCAAACTCTCTTCCTAAAGTAATTAAAATAAATAAAACAAATATATATGAACCAAACGAAATTGCAAACGAGTTTAATAAATATTTCATTGACATAGGAACCAAATTGGCAAACAAGATCCCTATTACAGAAAAAATTTTTAGTGATTTCCTAGAGCCTATAAATAATTCGCTTTTTATAGATAATTTACATTCTGACTTATCTTTTGATGAGTTTGAGAGAGCTTACAAATCTCTCAAAAGAAACAAAGCTACGGGTGCGGACGAAATAAATGGCAACATAGTCATAGATTGCTTTGAAAACTTAAAGTGTATTCTTTATAAAATCTTTAGGGCATCTATACAGCAAGGTGTATTCCCCGACCAATCAAAAATAGCTAAAGTAACTCCTATATACAAAAACGGAAAAAAATCAAATATTAGTAATTATCGCCCTATCTCAGTTCTTTCAACTTTCTCAAAAATTTTAGAAAGAATTATATACAATAGAACATACAATTAATCTAAATAAACTTCTATATAAAAATCAATTTGGTTTTAAAAAAAAAAGTTCAACTGAACAAGCCATTCCACAGTTCATTCGTGAAATCTCCGATTCATTTGGTAGATCACAATATACATTAGGTATTTTCATTGACCTATCGAAAGCATTCGACACGGTCGATCACAAAATTCTACTTAAAAAACTCAAATTTTACGGAATTAATGGCAAATTAATAAAATGGTATCAAAGTTACTTGGAAAATAGAAAACAATTTTTTTTCTATGGAGATTATTTTAAAAATGAAAAATTAATTGACATTAAATGTGGTGTTCCACAGGGCTCTATTCTAGGCCCACTTTTGTTTTTAGTTTATATAAATGATTTATAAAAAAGGAGTCGGTCACAAGATTTTTAGGCATTTACATTGATGAAAATATTACATGGAAGTATCATATCGACTATATTTCTACTAAATTGGCTAAAAGTATTGGAATTCTATATAAGGTCAGATACTATCTAAGTAAACAAAATTCAATTCAACTCTACTACTCGTTTATTCATAGCTATATAAATTATGCAAATATTGTTTGGGGAAGTACCTCTAAAAGTAAGTTACGAAATCTTTACCATCGTCAGAAACACGCAATTCGTTTAATATGTTTCGAAAATAGTTTTACTTATAAAGCTATAAACAAATATGCTTTACGAAATAATAATTTATTAATTGAATCCTTTTGTCAAACAAAGTTTAATCAATTTTGCATAAACTATAGAGCACCGTATTTATGGAACAAAATTGTTGTTCTTAATTTTGATTTGTCAATTTCGTTTTCCGTTTTTAAAACTAAATTAAAAAACTATATTCTTTCTACTGGCAATATATATAAATATTTTTGAAATTTTTTGCCTAAAGTTTGTAAAAGGCTTAAATAAACAAAAAAACTATTGGCACAGTTATTACCAAAACTTTTTTTTTTTTCCATTTCATTTTTTTCATAAAGATTTTTCATCGTAGAATATGTATTATATATAAAATCTATATTGTCATTTTATACATAATGACTTGGATATAAAATGACAATATAGATTGTCTACATAATGTATATTCAACTGTGAAAAATTTTTATGTCAATGAAAATATACATTGTATACATTAAGACAAAAAGTGTTATACAACTTTTATTGTTATGTTATGTTATACAAGACAATGAAACTGTCATTGTATACTCTATGACAATAAAAGATATATGGCCAGATAATAAGAAAAGGAATTCAATAAGAATAACATCTAGTCAAATTCTAAATTTAAAATTTATAATTTTTAATTATACATTACTAACCCTAATTCTAAGTTTAAAATGTATAATTAATTAATATATATATATATATATATATATATATATATATATATATATATATATATATATATATATATATATATATATATATATATATATATATATATATATATATATATATATATATATATATATTAATTACTTAATCTCTATAAATGTAAAATCATGCACATAGGTAAAAAAAACAACTTTTATGTCTACTCAATGCCAGCTAATGACAATAACAGTGTCGAACTTGCATCGACTTTATTCGAACGTGATTTAGGCATCATGATTACGCCAGACTTAAAATGGCATAACAATTCAACTTTTGCAACCAATAAAGCTAACCGTGTATTAGGCATGTTGTATCGTACTTTCAGTCACATGACTCCGCAACTACTTAAAATTCTATATACAACCTTTGTACGACCTCATCTGGAATTTGCGGTAGCAGCCAATAATCCATCATCAAGAATAAATATTGACAAAATCGAGAAAGTACAAAGTACCTACCAAGCTACCCGTACAAACTTAAAGTACAAACTTATACTTCATATATAAGTATAAGTTATTAATATATAAGTATAAGTTATTAAACTTATACTTCATATATAAGTATAAGTATAAGTGAAGTATAAGTTTGTGCTTTAACTTATAACTCTAAAAAAACGCAACCTATCAGAAGTTAATATTAACTTCTGATAGGCTGCGTTTTTTTAGAGTTATAACTTTTGGATCTCCGATTTGAAAGGATTTATTTTAACTTATATTGGGAAGTGATCACTAGTATCAGTTTTAAGTGATCACTAATATCAGTTTTTAAAATACCTGTCTTAAATGACGTTTCTATATAACTGTTAATTAGGCACTTTAGTCACGTGACTTTTCCGTGTGACAAGTTTAGAATATAAACATTAGCAAATTTCCGGCAACTTTTTCGGGAATTGTTTTCATAGCACCTAAATTCAAACCCAATTGCCTGTTTATTTCACTGGCAAAAGATAAAAAAAATTTTAAATCTGTGGAGATAATTCTTCTAAGTTTCTTAAAAAAGGAGCTAGACGATTTTCCAAGTCGTTTTCTCTATAGTTTATTTTATTTATACTTTTTGACAAGTACATATACTGTTACACTCTCGCGGAAAGTGTGGAGTTTTCCTCCACATCAGTGTGTAGGCTTCACTCCTACACAAGTGTGGACATATTTCACACATTTGTGGACTTTTCTTTCATCCACATTAGTGTGCAGTAAATTTTATTTTATAAGAGAGCGCCTATTAAAATGCTTGTGGGTATGGTTAACATAATTTTGTTTTTACGCATTATTTTGAATAATTTGCATTTTATTGAAGGAACAGCAGTTAATTACTGCAAGTTGCTTATAAGTTTTCTTAATTTTTTTACGCGTTATTGTGGCTTTTACGCATTATTTTGGATAATTTTCATTTCATTAAAAGAACGCCAGTGGATTCTGGAAGTTTCTTTAAATATATTGAAGATTTTTATTATTAAAAATTATTCACTCTATTATAATTAGTATACTCTTTACTATAGTTTAAATAGTAAATGATAAAATTTAATTGTTTTTTTAATTAGGAAATGTAAAAATGATCTTAAATTTTATGGGTTAACATTTTATAGTAATATCTAATTACTGTCAAGTAAACTGAAGAAATTACTACATGTAGATGAAAAAGGCAACAAATATAATTAGTAAAATAAAAGAATATTGGAAATAAATTATAATAGTTATCTCTAACTAAAAAATCCCTTAATAAATAATATTAATGAACAAATAAAAGACATCTCACAATTTAAAAAACAAAACAAATAAAATTAAACACATCTGGGATTGAAAGGGATTTAAATATTTGGAAGAAAAGTTATGTTTGTAAATAAGTCAGCAACGGTTGCACTTTTCACACTACATTTAAGTCCCATGACTTTCTCCAAAAAGCCATAAAAAAATCTTAATTCGGTCGGATATTCGACGGCGAAAACATAAAACGTCATAAATAAAAACTCTAATGCCTCCATAAAACAGCTGCAACAAGGCAGTGTTATAACTGTATTGTCCACCTTTATATAATATCCATTAGATACCCGCATCAACATCGGTTGTTTAACTCCGCGATCTTCTAGTGTCTTTAGTGCACAATCAATTGTGTCATCCTGCATAATGTATAAACATTTTTTTACATCCTTTTTACTATCAGACAGAATAGCAACAATAATAATAAAATAATGATAAAAATATAAAGATTCAAATAATTAAAAAAAATTTAAACAAACTTCTACAAATACATTAAATCAATAATTTCAAAAAAAAAAATAAAAAAATACCTTAAAGTCAAAGAAAAGATTTGTCATAACCACATTCGGTAGCAAACGAGCCCTTTTAATTGATTTTTGAGGTGGGGTAGGGAGAAGCCAAACAAGACATTCAACCGCAAGTTCACTTTTCTTGTCTAACAATATAAAATAAAAAAAAATTTGAAGATTAAACAGTTTTAATATAAAACTTGTACAAATAAAGTGAGCAAAAAAAGTTACAAATAGTAAAAACTAAGCTATTTTAGTTATTTTAATTAATTAACAATAAACTACAATTTTTAATCAGACAGTTAATTGAAAAGTTCATAATTCACCTTCATCTAACTCATTTGTTAAGAAAACCATTAGAGTATTTAATGAGGGCTTCAATTTGGCATATTCCATAATTTTAATTTTATATTTCTGCCACTCAATGTGCAATCGTGTTTCTATAAAATTGCTACTTTGGAATTCTTTAAGAATCTAATAAGAATATATATATATATATATATATATATATATATATATATATATATATATATATATATATATATATATATATATATATATATATATATACTTAATTTAATTATTATCAAACATAAAATATCAACCATATATTGAATATCAATATATATATTGTATTAAATGTATATATACTGATTCTGGCATGTCAAGTAGTCGTGGGTACTGGTTTACAATTTCTGTGATTGATAGGAACGATGTGTTGATCCATGATCGCCGATGATTTCTTGTAATATCCATTAATTTAATTAGCTCTTCTTTGTTTTGGGCATTAGGTCGTTGTTCGCGTAGCAATCGAACAGCACTTTCAACATCATCGCTAGTTGTTACACCTAATCTACTAGTAGCAAGACTACTGATAAAAGATAAAGAATAATAAAAATTTATTGAAAGTTAAAGCAAAGGGCTAACACTTATTATAATCGCTTATTATAATCTTCATCATTATCATCATCATTTATTAAATAAAAGGATGTTTTAGATCTAATATTTACCTATCTGATGGTGAATGTTTCCATAGTGTAGTTATATCTTTACAATCAGATCGCCGGCTTCGAACAAAGTATTCTAACTTACCACTAAATGATTTTCTATCAAAGAAGTATCCCTAAAGATAACAAAAAATAATAACAAACAGAGTTTAAAATAGTAGTTAATTTATAAATATATTACTCAGGTAGCCACTCGCTGTTCCATCATGTAAGATAGGAAAACAGTCAATAATTGACTTTGATAAGTCCTGCTTCTCAGTAGCATTCGGTCTATCTTTTCTGAAATATAGAAATATAAAAATTATTTTAACTAATTAAAATCTTATCAGATTTTTCATTTTATTTATACTTACTGAGCACAATTGTTCATCAGGTAATGCCCACAAACTTTTATTAGAAATAACATTTCTGCCTTTTCAATCAGCTCTCCTGACTTTAACTTTTGTGTCGATCGCTGACCACAAATAGGCCCATGCTGCTGCTTCTGCTCTGATATAATTTTATCAATTCGCAGATTCTGATAAAATTAATGGAAATATGCAATTAATATAAATTCGTATTATTTCATTTTAGCTTTTAAATACTATACAAAATATACACTTTACCGTTATTACTTTTATTAATATTATAATTATTTTTTATTGTGACATGTCTCTATTATTTACTCCATGTATGCCATTTCAGCAATCATTTGTTAATTGTTTGAAAACTAACCTTGAAACTGATTACACTAGTAGTGGTGCAGCTATTTATTCTGGGTGAAGCATTAACTGACTCACCAATACTCAACAAACATTGTGGAGTAACATATTCATTAACAACCTGGACATTACCAACCGCTTGAGCCCTAATCCATTCCTGCAGTAACCTTCTTTCTGCCATCCTAAATCCTAATTTAACAAGGTCCTCTTCTGTGGCTAATACAAATGAACTTAGTGTAAAACCAGATTCTAAAATAAAAAAATATAATAAATAATTAATTAAGTTCAGTATGTGTGTATTGATGTGTAAAGAATATTTTTAATTTGAAAGACATAAATTTGAGTAAATCGTTATTTTAGGTCTGTGTATTTTAAGAGAAAGTTATTTGGGATACATAAAAATACATACTTAAAGAGAAACTCTTACCAAGTAAAGCATGTTGAATTTCGTCAGGGAGAACAGATAACTCTAATACAGTGGCAAGTGTGTTGATTAGACTCATAATTTAAAAATATATAAACTAAACATAATCAAATCAACTAAATCAACATATTTCCCCTTTAACAATAACTGTATATATACAATCACTAGGGACATATACAAACATTTATAATTTGATGTGTAAAAACCTATATTAAACAAAAATAATAATAATATTTTGAAAAAAAATTTTTTTAACAACTCCAAAATTTTGTAGAAACCTTTTTTCTAAATTTTGGGGAAATGTTTTTTCTACAAAATTTTTATATTTGAAAAGAAAACATTGTAGATTAAACTTTTAAAATTATATTATTAAAAACTAATAATATAATTAGCAAAACACCTTGCTATTGATCTATATAGCAACTAAAGTTTATAAAATTTACACAAGATATAAAAAATTAAAAAATATGATAGGGCAATCGAACAAAGTTCTTCTTTTCAGTAGTCGCAAGCAAACTATGACAATAAAGTGGATGATAATCAACAAAATTAGAAAGCTGGAAAATCTAATACTCTGGTTGAGAAATAAATATTACTTCATAAGAATGAAGGTGATAAGTAAAATTGCTTGTTTTCGCAATTTCTAAGACAAAATGCCACTTCTCTCCTTTGAACACATTAATTGGATTGTTATTTGTGCTTGAAATGAAGCATACAATTTTTCCAAAGTTTGGCAAGCCAGTCTCCATATCTATATTAATTGCAATGAAATGTCCTTGTTTGTATTCAACGCTTCCTGCATGCAATGTTTTTGCAATAGCAATTTCATCACATGACTTAAAACACAATATATTTTGCATAGCGTTATAAAAAGGAAGCGAATAAGTAGATTCAATATTATATTTTACCACTGTGACAATTTTACGAATGTGTTTGTTAGAGAGCTGTGACTCTAAAGCCTGTTGCTGATGTCTATGTGCTAGAGTGTGACAAATATTGGTAAAGTTGCATACGATATGTGCACACCTTTTAAAAAATGAATTTTTTAGTTCGTATGGCATACAACTCATGCCAACAAGTGGACCAGACTTGATTATAATATTGGGCAAATGCACAAGAAAATGATGCTTTGGACGTAGCCTTACTTCATTGCTGCAGTATAACTTGCTAAACATAGATAAATGATCACTAATAACATGCTTCATATAAACAACCATTTCATGTGTAAAACATGGTGCAAAAATTAAATCAATTAAATGAGACAAGTGAAGTAGAAATTTCCAGTTTTTATTCTTTAGAGGGACCATTTTTCCTACAGCCACTGGTAAATACTTGAGCAGAGCCCACCATTGTACTGCTTTCATAGAAGGTGTAAGTACATGCCCTGGTTCTTGTATTTTGAAAATTTCCGCGGGTTTGTGAGTTTTTTCAATAGTTATTTTTCCCCATAATAAAGAAATAGCTTTATTTATATCTGATAGAGTTATGCACTTATCTAATATGCACAAACCATGAAAAATACACCCTAACTCTACAAGCACAACACCTTCTAAGAGAGTGTGCATAATATCTAAACACCAATTATCTGTCACATGATAACCTTTTATTTTATTGAGTGGGCATTCAGTCTTTACACCTCTGTAGTGATTTTTCAATTTATTAGAAATGGTCTTATTACTTGCCCTACTTGCTACTAAATTAATCAGATCCGTTTTATAGCTATGCACAGTACGCATCTCAAACAGATCATCCTCAAATTTAATTTGAACATCATTTTTTGTTGCATAGCAAATTGTACAAAAATGACTGCCAGAGAAAGACTCAATAAATCCAAGCAAGCCATTGAGAGCCAAGTTATCACAAGTAACTTGGCAAAGACTTGCATAAATTGTACAAGCACCTAAAACTGGAAATACTCCTTGTAATCCAATAGTGCTTAACTCCTGTATCTCTTTAACAAATTTGCTTAAAATTGGCCCATGACCATAAACTACAATATCATGAGTGTAACCAATGGCTAACAAGTGCACATTGCCAAAACAAGAGTTAAATGCGTGAGGAAGATTTTATATAGTGTAATAAAAAACACCAATGTTATGAACAGAGCCTTGACTTCTCAACGGATTGGTTACACCTAAACTATCATAAAACAATTGGATCATTAGGGAAATTTTAGATTCATCACTAAAGAGGTAATATTCTTTGAAACAACTTCCATCTGAAAAACTGGTTAATACACCAGGTCTACACTTTTTCTCCAGAAATGCTTTTACATAAGCCTCATTCTGTAACAAATTAAATAAAGTTTTTTTGATAGAAGCATACTGGAACTCATCATACACAAATTTACTATGCCCACAATGAGACTCTAACCGTGGCATATAACAGATACTTTCCGGTTGAACTATAAGAGGATGCCCTGCAAAATAAGAGTCAATGCGATAATGTGTTGATAAAAAATCAAGAGGATTATTGCATAGTTCTAATTTGGGTTGCATCTCTTGAAAAATTTGGTCAATAACTGCACAATCAACACCAGCTAATAATAAACTTTTATGAAATTCTTCTTTCAAATAACATTTTAGTGATCCAGCCATATTATTATATGACTGGACAATTGTAGGTATGATACCATAAGGTATACTGCTATTGGCACAAAGTTGTGTTACAAGTGATGCTCCTTCAGCTTTAACATCCTGCAAAAAATCTAAACTATTTACAGACGAAACCACATCTAGATTAGGAGATGAACCTTGTAAGTGGTTAATACAAGGGGCATTATTGTCACATAAAACCAAATTTTATGGAGTTTCTTCTATAAATCCAGCTAATTTACTTACTCTCTCTGTGCTTATTCGGTGATAAGTATTTAAATGTCTAATAAAATTAAACAAAACTGAAAACGAACTTTTGCACTTATCCTGATGACAATATATTGGTATAGATAATTGTCGGTTGTCTTTATGTCGTTGCAAATGAACCCTTAATTCAGAAATACTATTATAACCTTTGTTGCAAAGATAACATAAAAACATTTTTAAAATATGTGAATTTTCAAAAATAATTATAACTTTTGTAACTCTTATAAATGCTCGTAATGGCGGCTAAAATTATATCACGTGTTTTTAGCCTCCACACTAATGTGCAATCTTTTAATTTTTATAGAATTTTCACTCAACTCACTTTTTCTGAAATAATAACTCCACAAAATTGTGCAAATTACGGCCTCTACACTTAGTGTGGAATTTTAGATCCACACTTTCCGCGAGAGTGTATAAATTGCTTTTTTTGGGTTCTAACTCAACAAAAAAGATTATTTAGCTTATTAAATTAAAATATTTTATACTTGTTTTTATAATAATTTGTTTTTTATATCTGGACTTAACAATTTAAAAAAATCACTTTGTTATTTTTCCGTGACGCCATTATGGTACTCCGTTCAACCTACATAGCTAGTTATTTAGGATAAACTGACTTATATCTGCGTCTTTATTCTGGGCGATTTTCAAAAAGAAATTTAATGCAGGGTTGTATTGATTGCTTTAAGGTAAAAATACAATATTTAGACTTTATAATTTATAAATATGCAGTTTAAAGTACTTATTGACTCGTTAACTGTTTTGAGAACATTTTTTAAAAATTTGATAATTTATATTCTGTAAACTCGATGTTTGGTATTTTCAAGTTTTCCTGATTACATTCAAACATTTTGCTTTCGTAAATCTTTTAAATTGCTACTAATATTATGATATAATACTGTTAAAGCTGTGTAAGCTTTTTTGCCTATTTTTTATAACGTTTAATTGAACGTTATACAAAATGTTTATATATATATATATATATATATATATATATATATATATATATATATATATATATATATATATATATATATATATATATATATATATATATATATACAGAGAGAGAAAGAGAATAACCAACTAAAATTACTTGATACATATATACAAGGCCTGCGCGATAGGGGTGTGTGGGGGGTTTAAAAATCATTGATGGGTGGGGGACACCCCCATCAATGATTTTTAGTCGGCAAACTGGACCCTTAGTCGGCAAATTGGACCTAGTTCGTCGGCAAATGTGGACCCTTTCGATATAGGTTAGACAGTCGGCAAATGTCGTCATGACAGTCGGCAAATTTTGGAAAACGAGGACCTTTTTGTTTTAGTCGGCAAAAGTTGTAATGGCACCCCCCCCCCCCACGTGACACCACTCGCGCCGGCCCTGCATGTATATGATATAATCATAGAAACATAGACATTTATTTTTAGACAGTCATAACCATTTTATAATTAAGTTTACTTTAGAATGAAAAAATAAATAAAACTAAAAAAACAGAAAATTTAACGAAAATTGAAAAACAGAGAAGCAAACACAGAGAACACCGTTTATGGAATGGTAAATCGATGATATCAGCAATTAAAGCTATTAAAAATGGAGATTCACAGCGAGCAGCATGTAAAGTTTTTGACATTCTAAGATGTTTATTACAAGTTTGACTTTCTTGAGTAATGGAAATGGGAGCCAAACCTGAACATCCAACTATTTTAGATAAACATTTAGATAAAAATTAATTGATTTTGCTTATAATCGTGAAAGAATGGAACTCCTACAGAAAAATGTGGCGTGGGATTTGCAAAAGGCACAAAGATTCAACTTGACGTCAACCAGAAGGTACAGCAGCTATTAGACATCAGTGTATGAATGTTTTTAAAGTGTCGAAATATTATTCCATTCTTAAAAATGTGTTAACGGAAAACAACCTACTTCAGAAAAGGAAAAACATTTGGAATATGGATGAGACTGTGATACAGTTTGACTATCGTCCTGGAAAAATAGTTGCTAAAAAAAGAGTTGATTATTTACAATATCGTCAATTAGGTAACCGGGAAACAATCAGAGAAATAACTTCTGCCAATGCAATGGATAACACTTTTCTTCCACATTTCATATTTAAAAGAAAAACTACTAATTCTCTTTCGAGTTTTTAATTCAAAAATGCCCCAGGAGAAAGTACAAGGAGTGTTTCAGACAGTGGTTGGACAAAGCAAGACATTTTATTTCTATATTTACAAAGACATTTCGTTCCGGAAAATTTAGATTTTAAAAAATGTATATGAATTTGTTTACTCTTTCAATATAAAATAGCTCTCGTTTTTTAACTAAAGTTTATTTTTTAAGTTTTTACAGAAATTTCAAACTCGGCCCAAACGTCTCGATTTGGGGAATTAGATCTGAAATTTTTACACAAACGTTTGATATTTATAAATGTAAATGAATTTGTTCACTCTTACAGTTTGAATAATCTCTTTTTCTTAACTAAAGTTAATTTTTACGGTTTTAACAGAGCTTTTTGTACTCTTGGCCAAATTCGCCCCAAAATGGGAAAACGGGCTATGTGTATTTTTACATATTTTCCTTATATTTATAAATAAAAATGAATTTGTACATTCTGACAGTTTAAAAAAGCTCTTTTTTTAACTAAAAATTTTTTTAATTGTTTGTACAGAACTTTAATTTTTCTTTAATTTAAAAAACATACCCTAAGGTTTTTACATATTTTCTTGATATTTATAAATGTAAATGAATTTGTTCACTCTTACAGTTTGAATAATCTCTTTTTCTTAACTAAAGTTAATTTTTACGGTTTTAACAGAGCTTTTTGTACTCTTGGCCAAATTTTCCCCAAAATGGGGAAACGAGCCCTGTGTATTTTTACACTTTTACCTAATATTTATAAATAAAAATGAATTTGTTTATTCTGACAGTTTGAAAAAGCTCTTTTTTTAACTAAAAGTAATTTTTATTGTTTGTACAGAACTTTGATTGTTCTTGGCCCAATTGCCCTGAATGGGGGAAATTAGCCCTAAAATTTTTACGTATTTTCTTGATTATTTTCTATATTCTTAAATGTAAATGAATTTGTTTACTCTGACAGTTTGAAAAAACTCTATTTCTTTATTTAGAGTTAATTTTTACGTTTTTAACAAAGCTTTTATAGCTTTTGATCCGATTATCCCAAATGGGCCAAACGACCAGTGGAGTCCTTACCTTAGGGCCCCGAATATGAGAATAACAATTTTTAGAATTTAATGCTTTGATTCTTTAGTAAAAAAGAAAACAATAAAAATAATTTAGCATAAGTACTTCAATAAAACTCCTCCTCATTTATAGCATTTTAAAAATAATTTTTTTTTTTATCAAAATTTGGTGCCATAAATCATAAGGAAAACTCAACAAATCTTGTCGCAAAATAGGCGTTATTGAGCCCAACATAAATTGTCATAACTTGGGAACCAGTTATCCAAATTTTTAACACGAACTCATTCTGAAAACGTCTTTATTATCCGCATACTTTAGTATTAATTATAACAAGAGATAATAATAATAGTGAAATCGAGTGAAGTGCCTATGTTAATAAGGATTTTATTGATGGCTGTTGCCGAACATTTAGTTACCCTAGTTGGTTTATTCATAACTGGTAAGATGTTATATTTAAAAATCATGTCAAAAAATTTTTTTTGGCATATTTTTTATAATATAAAATCTTAATAAATAAATAAAAATTAAATAATATTTCCATGTTTTTAGAAGAATATGTTTAGACCAACAGCGTTTCTTGCTATTTCCTAGCAATAAATCTTTTATTTATTACCTTAGATAAATTTCGTAAATAGTTTAATTTAAAAATAAGAAATTCCGTTAACTATATAAAATAAACCAATGGAACTGTGGTAAAACTGCTACAAGATAAATATAATGTCTTGTTAGAAATTTACGGAATGTATATATTTACACAACAGAAAAAAAAAAGAAAAAATTTATTTTTAAAGAATATAAATCAGCAAATAGTTCAGTCACAAATAGACATCAAAATATGTTTACAGAAAGCTATTATGCCAAAACTTTTTTTTGACTTTTTTTTAGTTTTTAAATAATTTAATATATAATTAAGTTGAAAATATTTAAATATAATGCACAAGTTTGATTTTTTATCATATGCAATTTAAAAATTTATCAAAAACGTGTTTTTAAACCCTAAATTCCCCCTCATTTAAAAATTTTAATTAAGAGTTACTAACTTTTTTTTTTTAATTAGGAATTACTAACCTAATTCCGTAAGAAAATATTTAAAAAGTTAAAAAATTGGAAAAATTTTAACATAAATTTAAAAAGCTGAAATTTTTTTTAAAAAATGGTAGTAAAATCCAATTTCCACTTCGTGCGTTACTGGAAGTTTTGTAATTAATGAATTGATACGTATTTTGTTAATTTAAATTTTAAATTGTGTTTGTCTTATTTACACCAGGTTTTTGTAAGATATTGTTTTGTAGTTAAAGTGGATTTTTTTTATTGCAATAATAAAGAGACGTTTTTTAAGCAAGAAATAATTACTATGAAATAAAAGCGGTGAAAGAATGAGAAACATACGAGGTAGAGTATGACTTTAAACCAACAATAATGAATAAAGATTTCATAAAAAAGTGTTATATAAACTAGACATTAAGTTCTTTTACGAAACAAATCACGAAAAAAGTCTAAACGTTATTTAGACTTGGATTTTTTTCTAGAATTATTTTTTTACTCTGCAAAATTAGACTTTTGCAGTGTGTTTCGGATCGTTGTCTTGTTTCAGCAAGACAACGATCCGAAACACACTGCAAAAGTGGTCAAGCAGTGGTTTCAAGACAAACACCTGTGGGTTGTGGATTGGCCGCCTCAAACTCCGGATCTTAACCCTATCGAGAACCTGTGAAAGATCGTCAACCGCAGAATTAATCGTGAACGTGTTCGTAATAAGGATCAACTGTTTGGACAAATCAAAAAGGCCTGGGCAGCGATTCCACAAAGTTTCATTGATCACCTGATCGAATATATGCAAGGCTGTGATCGACAATAAAGGATTCGCCACGAAATATTGATAGCATTATACAGCTTGGTCAACATTTTGTGGAGTTGCAAATGTTTTGTCCAGAAGGAAATCAACTTCTTTTAATACTTTTGATTAATTTATTAATTTTCGTGTACAAATAATGAACTTTGTGTTGAATAAAACTTGAAGAACGTTGTCTCTAAACAGTTACATAGTTATTTCTTTAAATTGAAAAAATGCAGCACTTTTATATAAAGGAACTAAATTAACATTATTTGGTTGCACTTGTTTTGTCCTATACTGTAGATGAATAACAAGTTACAATTTTAAATAGAAGGATAAAAAATTAAAAAAGATAAAAGCCTTAATGTCAGCAAGGTTAATGGTACTAGAACCAATTCATTCAGAGCGATGAGAATTAAATTCACCAATTTGATCAGAAATAAAATTAAAAAGATCAATTGGAAGAAGAGTCAAAAAAATAAATAAAATAAACTAAATGGCGTTAAACGAAGAGTTATTGAATTGATATTGTAAGTGTATGTCAGGGACAAGAATAGCAGTTTTTCCATAATATTAAATACCATAATTTTTTGTAATGGATATTTTGGTGCACGCAAAATATTATTTAATACTTAGTGTATTTCATTTTAATATATATTTGTTTTTTATTGGTAAATTTGAGTTCTAAACTCAAAACCGCTGTTTCTACATTTAACTTGCTTATACACAACAGTCGCATACTTTTTGTCGTTTTTTCACCATTATGAGTCAGTGCGATATAATACGGGTGGTATAAAACAAGTTAAACGGTATAATTTACTATAATAACATTTATACATTTTTTTTTACAGCACAAAATAAAACTTTTAGTGTTTTAAGGGTAACACAGACAATACAACAAAATTATTGCGTCAAGGCTAACACAAACAGTTCAACAAATTCAAGTTTAAGGTTTAAATGTATAAAAAATATTTTAATTAAAATAATTCACCTTTTTCGCTCACAAAATTTTAAAAAATTAAAAAAAAAAAAAATCCTTTTTATTGCAGTGAAAAAATTTGTTATCATGATACTCATCGGATTATTTTTATATTAAACCATTACGTAAATTTTAGTTTCAAGTCGTGGGAGCTAATATACATCATACTGATAAGTGCTAAATAGACTTTTGAACACGTTTAATCAGTTTAAACAAAGAAAAACTATGAAAAATTATTTATCTCCCTACAACTATATACAACAACATAAAAAAGTTAAGTAGAGCCCCTCCCCACCCAGCCAATATATGAAAAAAAAAAAGTTATTCTTAAGTATAAAATCCAATTTAATGTCAATGCAAATATTAATTATTAGAAAAAAAAAACCGTTTTGAGTTTTTAAGTTATTAGAAAAAATAATAACAATGAAATTAAAAAAAAAAAAAAAGGAAAAAAAGGCTGTAGAAATATTTTTCATTTAAAATGTTTATAAAAGTATCTGAAAAAATTATTTCGGGGCAACACCTAACTTGGAGAGAACCTTCAATCCTTTCTCTTCGTACTCTTTTCGAGTCATCCAAAACTCTTCTTTATTTTTCATTATATCAGCCAAAACGGCGCCACCTAAATATACCATGTGTTTTCTGCGAGGTGGGTCTTCAATACGGATTTTAAATTTCTAAATTACATAGCTCAATTTCAAATATATGTATCAAATAAATATCAAAATCAAAAACAAAGAAATTTTGCATTTATTTTTACCGATAATCTTCCAGCGTCCCCTTTTAACACTCTCTCTAAGTATAATTGTTTGATTTCGCGTTCAAGCCTACTTGGTAATCCAGGATACATAGTTGAACCTCCTGACAACACAATGTGCTTATAGAATTCAGGTCTTGTATCTATATCAGCCGCTTGAATGGTGTTAAACAAGAGTTCTGCTACTCCAACGCCCTCCACATTGATAAGATGTGGTTGAAATAGAGCTTCTGGTGCCTCAAATCGTTCTCCACTCATACGAACTACTCGACCATCGGGCAACTAAATAAACAGAAGGAATCAAAGTTATACCAAAAGAAAGATAAGAACATAATAAAAAAATAATAAAAAAATCAAAATATATACCATATAATATACAATACACTATATACAAAATACCATAGTAAGATGTAATACCATAGTAACATCTAGTTAATCCCAATTAAACTATATTGTCAGTAAATTTTAACGGTACAAAAAAATGATTTTATTTTTTGATTATGTATTTTATGTTAGACAGTTTTTATAAGCTATGTATCTTACGAATATATTACGGGGCTTAGTGATACAGGGTTTCTCACCTCATTTCGACATTGTATCATTCAATTTTGACATTGTATCGCTACATTTCGGCACTGTTGCATTAAATTTAGATATTGCATCACTACATTTCGACACTGTTGCTTTCAATTTCGACATTGCTGCATCACATTTCGAATTTAAAAAAGCTATATTTTGAATAAAAATTTTCATATTTATGATGAAAATATTTGTTAAATAATAATGGTTATATTTAATCGGAGCAATAAAATAAATAATGCGGCTATTTTTTTAATTTTAAAATTTTTAAAGTGGATACTGAAATCATGTGATTTCAAGAATATTTTTTTTGGATATACCTAAAATATATATGTAAAATAAATTATGTGGATATTATTTCAAGTGACCATAATAATTGTTTTTAATTGCCATATTCATTATTTTTATTGACCGGATTAATTATTTTTAATTGCCAAAAAAAAGTATCCACATTTTGGTAAATATCCTAAAAATAATATTGTCATCAAACTATAAATTAATGTCAAAATATTTTGTCAAGAAAACAAAAATATTTTTATCATCCAAAATAAAAGTTTAAATATTATTTTCAATATTTAAAAACAGATATGAAATGAAAACCGTTAAAGGGTAATTGAGTCTTATTTAAATGGAAATTCACCATCAAAAATTGCGAACTACAAAGAACAACAAAAGAGTAATTAAAACTATCTGCATTGATAGTTTTAATTATACCTTAAAATGTGTTCACAATATTTCAGAAAAAAGAAATTCTGAAGACGTTATTGATGAACTTATGCAAAAAATTCATGAACATTTTGTCTTATATGAATGAAAATAAAATATTCTTTATTGATGAAGTAGGATTTATTTTTTTAATGCGAAGATGACGTTCTTTAGCTGGAAAGAGGGCCACGCAAACAGTGACCAATATACGGTCAAGAAATATTTCCATTGTTGAGCAATGAACTAGAGCATTTAATACAGTAAGCTTTTTAATCTGTACAGTTTATCAGAAGTTGTTTATCTAGAATATGAAATAAAGAATGAAGAGGAACTAATTTAAATATACAAAACGGTGCATTGAATATTACTAGCACAAACTGTAATAATTTTTTTGGGCAGGTGCTTAGGTATATGATTCCGTGTTCAAGAAGAGAACCAATTATTGAGGAATAAACTTACTTTTGTGTTTTTTATTTTTATTAAGCAAGTATTCGGTAATGTGGTAATATTTTGTTTAAACTTTAGTATGTATACAAACTAAAAAATTATATTATGTAAGTGCAGGGTGGCCACTCAAATTTGTAAATGAAATTCCATGACTTTTCCATGGTTTTTCCATGACTTTTTGTAAATTTCCAGGATAGGAAACTAAAGTGATTTCAGTGATAGGGAACTAAGTGATTTCAGTGATAGGTAAAACATAGCATGCTGAGCACAAAGTGCTTTATCTCTAAATTTTCTATGCTGCAGATAAAGAAAAAATTATCTTTTTAATATTTTGAAAGAAAATATCTATATTATTTCTAAAATTATGTTTAAAACGTTACAAAGGTAAATTATAAACATAATCTTTTTATTAGATCAATTTATAAACAAATATATAAAAGCTATATTGCACATGACCATAACTTACTCTAAACATTTTAGATTTTTGAATAAAAAATAACTATTAACTATATTTTTTTTTTTTGCAAAAATTATTGATGTAAATCTTTTATTTTAATAGTTAAAGTGATACAGTTAAAGGTTTTAAAATATAAATAAAGTTAAAGGTATAAAAATATATGCAAAAAAGTCAAATTTTTGCTTAAATGATAAAACATTTAACTTCTTCATTTAAAATAACAACATGCAATTAAATTTTTTCTTTCTGTTTCTCATATCATTAATTTCTTTATTAATAAGCTTACTTTTTTTTGGTTTTCTAATAGAAACATTTTTTCTTTTATTTTCATCCAATTATTACACATTTCGAGAATGAGCTAACTGGCAACAATTTTGTTAATTCATTAGTGATTATGAAATTGTAAACATCTTCCTTTGTTGCGTTTAAATGGCTATAAACAGTACACTGTCTAAATGAAGGGTTTTTTGCATGCTCTTTGTTGATACTACAACCATGCTCAATAGTAAGTATAAGATAAAGTGACAACTAAGATGCAGACTATCCTAAGGTTTGTTCACGTTCAAATAAGGCATTAAAACTTGTCAAGACGCATTTAAAAGCAATTTAATTAGCTGAACTCTTTATTTACTGTTACAACAGATATTGTAAAGGCTTCAAATTAATAATTAGCAGAATCAGCTGTTTGGGCGAATATAAACTTGAACTATTGGGTGGATATCAACTTGAATCTATACAACTTATCAACCAACTGGCCAAAATGAGCAAACTCTTTTATGTTAACCATATTAATTGAGAATAATAGACATGCATTTTTCACTACCATATTTTTCAAAGGACTTTTTTCTTGAAGTTTTTCAACTATCTTGACTAGAATAGTAATGCAATCTTCTTTGAATTTGTTCTTAACATCAATATTGTTTTTTTGGAATGCTGTGCAATATCCCATAAAAATTTTAACTTTGCTTGAGGAGGTTGCCCTTATAATGGCTTACCAGTACATCATATGATTTATATTTGGGCTTTTGACTTTTGATAAAGCTTCTCCAGTATAAGAGAACTTAACATTTTTAATTAAATAACAGTTTTTTACGGTTTAGTATCTATCATATTGTTAACCGGTTTTATGCATATAATGCCAATATATTATTTTTATATTGATGGTACCACTTGGACGATTATAATCCATAGTTTTTAAGTTCAACTTTTCCTTAACCAGAGTTCAATTAGAGATTTATATCAGTTTTTTAAGTCCCCTTAGTTTAACTTCTTAACTGAAGCAGATTGTACTGGATTAAATATTACCAGTAGCAGTGTGACCCACAGTGTATGGCTTTATACAAAATATTACCAGTAGCAGTGTGACACACAGTGTATGGCTTTATACAAAATATTACCAGTAGCAGGGTGACACACAGTGTATGGCTTTATACAAAATATTACCAGTAGCAGTGTGACACACAGTGTATGGCTTTATACAAAATATTACCAGTAGCAGGGTGACACACAGTGTATGGCTTTATACAAAATATTACCAGTAGCAGGGTGACCCACAGTGTATGGCTTTATACAAGATAGGTGCACAAAGTCAGTTCAAGAAATTGACTAATTGATATTATTTTTACAATTACAGTCCTGTATTGGTATTGACTTGCAGTGTTATTTATAAAAAACATTTCAGACCAATTAGTAATTAACAAAAAGTCGTAAAAATGTAATTTCATTTTTTTTAAAAACTTAGCTACAAATTTACAGCCTTTGTAATATTAAAATTTTTTTTAATAATCATTAAACTAAATTTTTAAAAAAGAATCATTTTATTGCAGTAATGGGTTTTACTTTAGAGGGTAAGTACTTGATTAATAAATTTATTTATTAATCAAGTACTTACCCTCTAAAAAATATATATATTTTGATTAATAAATTTATTTATTAATCAAAATATATATTTTTAAATATATTAAAAAAATATATTTTTAATATATTTTAATCAAAAGAGAAGCAACATGTTTTAGAGTATGGTTTGAAAAACTGCGTTAAAATTATCAAATCTTTTTTTGTTTTTAATTTTTTAACTTTTACAACTTTTTATATCCACATTTATCCTAATTTCTTAACATTATATAGCTAAAGTCCTACGGTGTTCAACGATGTTAAATTTTTCACCACATCAATCCACATTTTTATGAAATTTTCTGATCATGTGCGAAAAAACAAAATCATTGACTTTATTATCAATATTTCATCAAAAAATAAATAAAATCATAAGGCTTTATTTGTGGTAGCAGGCAGTTAAGTCGTGATGAAACACAAATTTATTTCATTGACTTTAAATGTACAAGTTATTCTTATAAACAGATGCAAAAGTGGTCTTTAAAGGCAGGACATATAGTATTTCCATCTTACTATAGTCTATGCAATTCAAAAAAGTCGTCTATTAGATGAATTTCCATCTTACTATAGTCTATGCAATTCAAAAATGTTGTCTATTAGATGAACATATTTCTATTACAGAAACATGTGCCAAAATTAAGCCATACTTAATAAAACTACTAAACCCCTAATTAAAGCCCAATGTGAAGTTCCAATGTGAAATTCTTGAAAATAATAACTTCCATTACATTCCCATTTGCTAATTAATGTTAATATGCTATTAACATTAATTAGCAAATGGGAATGTAATGGAAGCTCTGTTTATAAGTGTCACATCACTTACAAACAGAGATTTACAAACTCTGATGCTACTGATGAGTTTCTGTTTGTATTTTCATTAGTACTGTTGAAAAGTTGCGTATTTTGCTAAATAATACTTTGTCTGTGACAGAAAAATTATTATTTAGCAAAATACGCAACTTTTATCAACACTTTCTTTGCCAACCAATTAAGTTTACTTTTTCAAAAGAAACAATTCTCAACTTATTCAATATCTATAAGACTCAGCAAATCTTGAAAAGATTTTTTCAAAAAGAGTATTATGGTTTTGGTCTGTGCTACTGCACACGTGGATTCGCTTTTTTGAGTGCATGTTACTCATTAGCTATCATTTAGATGTAGAAAAGTGTCAAACTAGAAGCAAACAAAATAAATCTAGTATCCTAAAACGTTCAGAAGATATCAAACAAAAACTTAAAAACCATATCGACTTTACTGTAGACAAGCTAAAACCTTAATTAGGGAATACAAATAATGGGAAAAGAAGACCGCAATACAGATTTTTGTTGATTTCATGAGCATCATACAAGAAAAAACTCACATATTTCTACAAATATAGGTTTACTCGATATGCCTTTGATAACAGCAGATAATGTCATCAACTTATACAAAGAAATGTCAAGTGAGAAAAAGGTTTTTAAAAAGGTCTTCGACTAGATATACTAATTTTTCTTTGCAAATATCTTGAAATTATCAATTGCAGAAAAAACAAAGATCATTTTAAAAAATTCCATGAGTTTTTAATGACTTTTATTAAAAATTTAGAAATTCCATGACTTCTTCCATGACCTAATGAAATTTCTTGACATTTCCATGATTTCCATGACCAGTGGCCACCCTGAAGTGGATTTAAAAAGAATTTAACTGTTTTAGTTCTATATTAATTAAATTATTCTTAGCGCTTTGGAAATTGAATACAAAACAGTCAAAATCAAATGCAACAGTGTCGAAATTGAATAAAACATTAAAATATTGTCGAAATGCACTGATGCAAAGTTAAAATTGAATGATACGTTGTTGAAATAAGGTGGGAAACCCTATACGACAACTATAGTCTTTTTTTTGCCTCGGTCATGTAGATTGTATAGTACTTGTGTACTTTGTTATTGTAAATATTCTTTGACAATGAATATATATATATATATATATATATATATATATATATATATATATATATATATATATATATGTATATATATAAATATAAATATATAAATATATATATATATATATATACATATATATATATATATATATATATATATATATATATATATATATATATATATATATATATATATATATATATATATATATATATATATATACATATATATATATATATATATATATATATATATACACATACATATATTTTATTAAGTGACCTAGCTAAAAATGAGACTTTTTAGAAATCTGACCCTGGCAAAATTATAACATTTAGCAGGGGTTAATAGCCGGGGGCTAAAAAAAAAATTATAATTCTTTATATATTATAATTTTATACTTACATTTACTTTTAATTAAACTCTGGCATATATTTATGCTAGTATTTAATAAATAGGGACAGATACAGTAAAAGGTTGCAACTCATTGAATAAGAAGCCAAGCAAGAATGAGTTTTGGTTTATTGTAATAGAGATTTTTTTCGTTTTTGCATTAACCATAATTATAGAAGCAGCATAAAAGAGGATTTAAAGCCTGATGATGTCATCATCATCAGCAGCAGATGATGATGATAATGATGACAATAATGATAATAATGATGATGACAATTATGATGTTGATGATCATGATCATGATGATGATCATGTTGATCATAATGATGTTTATAAACACATATATACAAAATCAAACATAAATTTTGAAGAAAAAAAATGTACTTTAGGATGTATAAATGTTTATGCAGCCCCGATCACAAACCCAGCCCCAGCTATATTTTATTAAACCCGGCTCCAGTTAAATATCAACCCTGGTCATTTACTAATATATACTACTATATGTATATGTGTATGTTTATGTATATGTATATGTGTATATATATATATATATATATATATATATATATATATATATATATATATATATATATATATATATCAACTTGAACTTACGCTTTGTTGTTTTCAATACTCAAAATTAGTATTGCGTTACACAAAGATTGGTTAAACCCCCTGAATGAAAATTTATAAATTTGAGATGAATGATTATTTAATATTAATTTAATTAAAAAAATTAAACTAAAATTTAAACTCAAATTTTCTATTGGCGAAAAAAAATGTTTATATTTTTCTTCTATTTTTACACCAATATAAAGTGTTTTCTATAGAAGCAAAACATGATGAAAGATTATGCTTATATTGACTATAGAGAAACATGTAAAAAATATTTGTCATAAGATATTAAACTTATTTCTTTTAAAATTATTTATTCAATTTATTTTAAAATATATGCCGATTGTACATGAAGAGAAATGTAGAGAATATCTGTCATACAATATATAACTTATGTTGTTTACAATTTAATTACTTTTTTTTTTAAATATCTATTTAATATGTAAAAACATCTACCGTATATTGTTCTACTAAAAATGTAGTTTCCAAAGCCAACTTTTGTTCCTGCATAATATCATAGCTAAAAACAAAAGATTTTTTCCATTATATTTAAAGATATACTTAAATTTTTAATACAATAAATTTCTAATATAAGTAAAAGGAAAAGATTACAAAATAATAAATTTTTTAAATATAAGCAAAAGAAAAAGATAACAACAATAAATTCTTTACCCAACATAACAAAGCTTTTCCTTCATCATGCGCACTGTTTCAAAATCAGCAGTGTGATTAAAAGCATACCCCCTGAGCAATAATAACTAAACCAACAAAATAAAACAGTTACTAGAAAAATAAAGTGAACCAATATTTTTAAATTCAAACAATGTTCCAAAAAACATGCGTTTTGGGAATTGAACAATTCAGGAGCCTATTTGCAAAACATGCTTTTTCAAAAGTCACAAAAATAAAAATTTTGAGTTAATTCTATATTCACATTCTATATACTGAAATCTACTATCTATTTAAACATTAGACCAATTAAATAACTTTTTGGTCCTAAAAATGGACAAAGAAAATATCAATTTCTGTTGATGTGTAACTAGTAGGAGTAGTAGTACTTTAGTAGTTTAGTTTTTGGTTTGCTTTCTCAAAATCAGTTTACTCCTCAATTGTGCTATAATATACTTAACTATAAATAGTTGTACTATGCAACCTTAATATACATATACAACTATGCAACCTTAATATACAACCTTATAATATACATAACTATAAATAGTTGTAACATGCAACCTTAGTCTTGTAAATATATAGTATATATCTGAAATAGGGAGTATGAGATGAAAAACAGTGATGTTCTGTAAAAATAAGGTTACTAACATAAAAAATAAACATACAATTTCAAATTAAGAAAACACAAAAAT
Organism: Hydra vulgaris; assembly: GCF_022113875.1. NCBI lineage: Eukaryota > Metazoa > Cnidaria > Hydrozoa > Anthoathecata > Hydridae > Hydra > Hydra vulgaris. Next base: position 4,841,438 of record NC_061160.1, on the reverse strand, counting down.
TTAAACAAACCTTAATAAGATATTTAGTAATGTCACGGCCTGCAATATCTAATCTACGAGTCAAGTGAGGTAGAGCAAAGCCTTCATATACAGGACATATGTGTGTGACCCCATCACCAGAGTCAATAACAACACCAGTAAGAAGTCCTAAATTAAACAAAAAAGAAAAACAAAATTTAACAATACCTAAATATAATTAAGTTGTTGATATGAAAATTTTTTGTATGAAAAAGTTTTCATGCTATTTTATTTTTTTTAGAATTAAACAATTATACTATAGCCAGAAATTAAAAAAATAATAATAATAAAAAATATATATATATATTTCTATCATTTATTGTATATTATATATAATAATTATCTGTTTAAATTTCTAAATTTAAATAAGGTATCAAAATTTCAAAAGTCTACAAATTTATAAGTTATTTAAAGTTTTAGATTTATTATTAGTTTACTACTGGTTAAGAATAGCCTAACTAATCTTTATTGTAATTTACCAGTGGTCTAAAAGTCTAACATAATCTTTAATCTTATTTATCAATGGTCTAACAGGCTAACATAATCTTTAATCTTACTTATCAGTGGTTGACTCACATTTTTAGGACTAAAAACTTGCATGAGATTATAATATCAATCCAAAAATTTCACCTTGAGCATATAAAGTTAAAACTGCTTGAATAGCTATATAAACACCATCAAATCCATATTTTTCAAACATAATCTAAAAAAAGAAATTGCAAAAAATATGGAAAAATAAGTATATATTTACACTAAAAATTAAAGATTTTAAAAATTAAAATTTATACTTTCATAACAACTACTACCCATAACAAATAATTTGTTAATCTAACTTAACAATAGCGTTAAATTGACCTTAACAATAAACATTAATTAATTTTTCAAGACAAATTTTTTTAATGTTTCTAAAAATATTAGGACAATTTTTTTTTAATATTGTCTTGATATTTTTATTTTTGAAACAAGAGCATGTTCATTGTTATGATCATCGGTAAGCAATTCTTGTAAATTTAAAAAAAACAACAACTTGTAAATTGACAATTTATAAGTACTCCGTGATATAATTCATTTGAAAAAGTCAAGATAAGTTTTTTATTAATAAAAATCCTAAGAACTTTATGAATATATTTTTTGTAATGAGTATATTATTTGACCCTTTCTTTCCAGATTTATGAAACTAAGAAAATGACATTTAATATTTTATTATAAATTATAAATGACATCAAAAAACAATTGTGAATCGGCGCGTTTATTTTTAAATTGCACATTTTGCCATCTAGTAGGAAGTAGCAAAACTTAAGCATTACTTAAAATTAAAAAAAAAAAAAGATAAAACAGGGTTTGATTTTTGAATTTTAAGTTTGTTGCAAATGGCAACATTTGGAAAGAAAGGGTTAAAATAAGACTAGGTAACTTTAAAAAAAGATTTCTTTCTTGTGATTTTAAATGGAATAAAGTTTTTTTGATATACATTTAGTGAGATTTTGATAACCTTAAGCCATTTATTGTCATTCCTTAATTCAAAATTCCTGTCAAAATAAAGTTGCTTGATGTCATTATTTGACCTGAAAAAATTTGTTTTGTCACCAATTATTACCACATAAATTAAGCACAAGAGTGGACCAATAATTCACACTTGCGGAACTGCAAACATAACAGTTATGTTCAGAGTTCCGATTTTTTAGTTCTCTACCTTCTCAATAATAACATATTGTTTTTTTTTAGTGAGGTAGCTTTTTATACAATCATAGGTTTTATGCATCACTTGACAATTCTTAATTTTTTTTCTAAACAAATAAGGTGATCAACCTTATCAAATGTTTTTGATGAGTCAATAAAAAACCCAACAGTAAAGTTATTTTTTTTAAAAAACCTTTGATAATTTGGTCTATTATTTCAATTATTATGCATTTAGTTGAATAGTAAAAAAAAAAAACTTTTAATAAAATTATTATAGATCTAATATAAAATTACTTATCCATTTAGATATTCAATCAAGACATTTAAATATATCTAAAGCAAGTGCATAATATTATGATAAGAAATGTCTTTAGAGTCTGATGGTAACCAAATATGATAACATTGAATATGCCCAGATGTTTGTACAGTGATCTTATAGGTATTACAGAGCTTTGAACAAAGAACTTTAGGGTGCTCTATATTTTTTTATTATGGTTAATTGAACATGAGTTACTAATTCTTATTTTTAAGGTAATATTAAAAAAAAATTCAAACCACTTGTAAACTGATCCAATTATATCACTTGTTAACACATTGCATTGCATTGTTGTTACTTAAGGGCCTGCCCTATACTACTACAGGTTAGTGTAACAAAATGATTTATTTTTTCAATTTCATCTGTATTTTAGTGTTGAAAAAAAATTAATTTAAATTTAACTTTTTATTATTCCTTGCAAAGCTGCTGCAAATGTACCCACAAGCAATATGTTAACAGATACTTAATCTGTAAACATATTGCTTGTGGGTACAGTTTTTACTGATGACACTTGTTACATTAGTAAAGAAACTTGTTTATCAAACAGTTTGATATATAATTGGTAAGCTTAAATAAAAGTATTTGCAGTCATGTGAGAATCAAGACAACTTAAAACTACTATTTTTAAGTAACTATCTTTACTAGACTACTAAAAGAAAACATATATACATATATATAGACTACTAAAATAAAACAAATATATTTTAACTCAAGCCTTTTTGATAATTTTGGTCCAAAAAAGACAGTTTCTGCATGATTACTTTCTAACAGTTTACTAACTAACAGTTTGATAAAAGAACAAAAATTACTAACTAACAGTTTCTGCAGGATTACTTTCATTACCTGAGATTATTTTGTTATTTTGTCTATGGTTTGTAGCAGATGATATTTATGATCTCTTTTTTTTTATTTAAATTGTATTAGTGTCTTCTCTTTTTAAATATCTGAATAATTACATTTGGTGTAATGTTTAAGTTTATGAGCTGGCTTTTTGAACTTTGTTGTTGTATCTGAATTTGTTGAGCAAGATTTAGTATCTTCCTTTTTTGTTATATAATATTATATAACTTATAATATATGAATCTTTTGGCATTTTATGATGCATTATGTTTTTAAAATCCAGTGTCATTTTTTAATTAATAACACATTTAGGGATGTCCACCAATATCATAAAAACATGTATAGGCGTGGCTAAAAACCACTCTATTGTAATTTTTCTACTTTTCTAAAAGAATTGCAACAAGTCATTTGAAAGCTTTAAGTAAATCTATATTCTATTATTATAGCTTTTGCTTAAATAGCTGTAAATAATATTAACCCATTAAGAAATAATACATTTTATTAATTAATAAGGATAATAAAAAGTAAACAATAATACTTTAAATCTATCAATTAGTAAAAAAGAAAAAATATATAACTTACTAATACAAATAAAATGTAACAAAATCTAATATAAACTTACTTCTACCATCTTTTCCCTATTTTTACTTGGATTAAGTGGAGGTTCAGTTAACAATACCTTCAAAGATGAATTAAACAATATAATTACAAAACTTTTCAATATTTCATTGTACACTTTTTCAATATTTGTACATTGTACACTTTTTTCAATATTTTATTGTACATTGTAAATTTAACTATAAATGTGTGCATATTTTACATAAAAATATTTATTTTAATAAAATACTTTGCATTCACGAGGATTAACATTCAGTTTAGTTTCTCCAAAAGTATAATCCCAAACATGTAACATATCATCCCAGTTTCTAACCATTCCATTATCCATTGGATAACTGCATTCTAACATAGAGCGCAATTGACTAGCTTCATCTCCAACCATAAGATCCTAAAAAACAAACAAATTTTAAAATAAACTTTAAACACTAAATAGTTTCTTCTCTTTAAAACACCCAACACCTTTAAATTTTTAACACATAACAAGCAAAATTACATTTCATATATAATTCCAACAAACTTAGGGTTGGAGCCAGGTCTAAAACCTTCTCCCAGGCCATGGCTAAATAATCTTTAGCCATTAATTTATTTTTATATACATTTTTCCAATTATACTAATTCACTCCTGACTATTATACAAATTCACTCCTATATATTTATAAGAGACATAAATATTAATATTTTAATGAAGTTCAAAAGGCAATGGTAATTTAACCAATTAGGGAACATAATTTATAATTTAAATACATGTAGGATAGGGTGTTTCTTACTTTTGAAGATTCGATTTTTGCATGGGCCACCCTGCCATTTGGTTCATTATCATAAAAAAGTAATACCCTTTTTTTTTTTTTTAAGAATGATTTTCAGGGGTCGCTACCGACCCTGCAGTATTGTGCAAATGTACCCTAAAAATGCTTATGCTATGTATGATGTTATGCAACAAAAGTGGTTGGTGCTTAGCGTACAAACCTCTTTAACTAGTAATTTTTTGACTTTTAGTGTGCAGAATTGTGACTATAATGCTTAATTGTTCCTTTTGCAGGTTAAACTAGTGTAACTACTTTACAGTGATGGCTTCATCAACCAGTGCAATGATAGCTACCACAAAGAAAACTGAGATATGGCTTATTGGACAGATGTCCTGTTCTTTAGATGATGTTATTCTTCCATCAAAAAGGGAAGTGTTGGCCCTTTTCTTCCATTACAAGCAGATTGCCAAGCAAAGCATTAGGGAAGCATTACATTCCACAGCAAATGATGTTTTTGAAGTTTGGTCAAAGGCCCGAATACCTGTGCAATTAAAGAAGCACATTGTCCCTAAAATCGAAAACATTTACAAAGAATGGGAAAAGTTGAAAAAAAATAAAGAGAATAAAGCTAAGCGTTCAAATTATTTGAAATAAAAGGAAGACCAATGGAATGAAGGCTTAGAAGAACTATTCGATATTGCCCATGCCAACGCATTGGAAATAATCACCATTCAGGAGAATAAGGACTTCTTATGCCAAAGAGAGAAAATCTGGAGAGACAAAATGGGTCCAGTCGATAAGAAATTGAAAAGCAAGAAGAAGTATCAAGAAAAAAAAGAAATGAACCGAAAAAGGGACCGAGAGGAAAAGGCAAGAAAATCTCAAGAAGAAACAGTTGTTCTTTCACCATCATCTGAAAGTGAAGATAACCCTAAAGAAGATAGCACAACTCATGAAGATGTCTTGGCTGGTAACCAAGATGACCCTGAGAAATCAACATCAGGTACACGGGCTCCAAAGCGTCCTAGACGTGGTAGGAAAAATATACTGAAATAGAAGTTGGTGACTAATTTAGATGTGGCTAAATTGAGTGATCGTGGGGCGGCACTTATATTGACACCGGCATTACAACTTCTTGATCATGATCCAACAGAATACAATGTTAATCAGCTTCCATTCAAAGAAAACAAATAAAACACCGCAAGAAGATAGCAGAAAGTTTAAGGAAGGTATTCAAACCAGAAGTTTCTTTATGTATTTATTGGGGATGGAAAATTACTCGCTGACATCACCAGTAAAGAAACTGTTGACCGACTTCTAATTCTAGTATCTGGAGTAGGAGTGCAGCAGCTTCTTAATGTCCCAAAACTACCATCAGGAACAGGTGAAAATGTGGCATCTGCAGTGCATGACATGTCAGTGGCATGGGGAATTAATGATCAAGTAAAGTGCATGTGCTTTGATACTACTGCAGCCAATACTGAGCCAAGAAATGGGGCTTGCATTCTTCTAGAGCAGAAGTTTGGGAAAGATATGTTGTGATTGGCATGTCGTCACCACATTTTGGAAATTATTTTGGAAGCAGTAGTTTTGCTGTGTCTCGGCCCCTCAAGTGGACCTGACATACCACTCTTTAAAAGATTTCAGAAAAGTTGGGTCTCAATTGATTCCACAAAGTATCACACGCACAGTCTGATAAGAACGCTTACCGATCGGTAATATCTTACCAATATCACTGATGAAATAATCATCTTTTGCAAAGATCAACTACAAATCTTTCAACTTCGTGACAACTACCGAGAACTTTTGGAGTTGTCTATTGTTTTTTTTGGGAGGAGTACCTTTGAGGAGTATTTTATTTAGAGCTCCTGCCAGTCTACACCGTGCTCACTGGATTGCGAAAGCTATTTATGCGTTGAAGATTTGGATGTTTAGAGACCAATTCAGGTTGACAAAAAGAGAGGAGAAGGGAATAAGGAATATTTGCCTTTTCACGGTTCGACTGTACATTACAGCCTAGTACAGATCTCCTGAAGCAACCACAGCTCCTAGACTTGATCTGCAGCTCTTGAAAGACTTGGATGCTTACAAGAACCAGCATCCTGATGTCTTGAAAATCTGGTACCTATCAGAGGAACTTGTTGCTTTAGCTTTTTTTGATGATGAGGTTTGCCCTGAGACGAAGGTCAAGATGGTCCAAGCATTGAACAATGTTTTAGATCAGATACCTATGAAACAGGCTACTGTGGACTGCTCAGTTATCCAAGAAAAAAAACTGGAGGACTTTGTCACGTTTAACACACAAAGATTTTAAAGCATCACAAGACTTCCATACTAATAAACCTACAATCAAAGTAAAAAAGGATGTTCATTGCTGTCTTTTAATAAATAAGTAGAAATGCAATGACATAAAATGGATGTTTTTAATGCATGTAATAAGTAAATAAATGTGTACCAAGTAAATGAGTCACTATCACCAGTCTCCATCAGTTTTATGATTTTTTCCTATGTTAATGACTAAGAGGGCATGGTAAAATATGCCTTAAATTTCAATGACTGGTAGCGCCCAGTAAAAATGCTTTTTTCCCCTTTAAATTTTTACACATTTATTTTCTCACCAAAATGAGCCATTTTAGTGGGTGACCCACTGAAAAGCAAAAAAAAAATGTTTTAACCCCAAATAAGAAACACCCTAATGTAGGAGTCTAAATAAAGATGATATATGAAAAACATAAAAAAAATTGTATTTCATATTATGTTCAGTATAAAAGAAGCAAACATTGATATTTTGAAAGCTTGTTGCTCAGTTATAAATTTCATAGATGTGAACAAAATATAATAGCACAGTTATCAGTAAAAAAATCTAACTTTCTCATTTCCAAATTTTAGACAGGTGTATCTGTGTGTGGTGATAGTTAGGGGGTTATTTCAAATGCAGAGTATACAGAAATAGGTTATTCCACTGTTAAAATTTTTAAGTTCATTAGTATTTTCGATAAATAGTACATAAAAATAAATAGTTGGAGAAATTAATCATGTTAATCATGTCACAAATTAATCATGTTAAAAGTTTAACATATTTAAACACTAAAAGAATATAATAACAATAATAATAATAATAATAAAAATAATAGTAAAAGAAAGAGCATACTTTAATTTCAATGTCACCAACTTTAGCAGAAGAACGCAGCATAGGCCTTCCTACCATTGAAGGGAATATAAATGAAGGAAAATTTGTACCAGCATATCCACATTTTACAAACTAAAAACAATAAATCAACATAAATGCTTTTATAGTTAAAGTTCACTTTCAGAAATGCTTTTATTTACATTTTATGGCTCCATAATCTTGTCTTGTAAACTTAATTTTTTTTTTTTAATTTTATTTGAATTCTTCTCACAAATATCTATGCAAAGAAAAAGTACAAAGCAAAATGTATATATTGGCTGATTAAAATAAAGGAATAATTCAAATAAAATATTGTGTATGCAAACAGATTTTTTTAAAACATTACTATAAGTTACTAGATAATAAACATCCAATAAGCAAACACCACATTAAAATTGTTTTTTGGGTGTTAACACAGCTATCTATTTATAAACTAATTAAAAATATTTAAATTGATTTATCTATAGAAATATTTTAATCAATCAGTATAACAAAAAATAATTGGTAAATCAAAACATACAATATTTAGTTAAGTGGTGATGATTTTTAGAATTACTTTTTAAAATTTTCTCAGCACCATGAAAAAGTTTATATATTGAGTTTTTAAGATTATTATTTTAGCTTCACAGCTTCTTTGCAAAAAACAAGTATTGTAAACAATTATGTCAAAAAAGTCTTATACTTTTAAGTATAAGACTTTTGATTATTTTTGTCAAAAAGCTTTAACTTTTATTTTCACTTGTTAAAATTTTATGCTCTTATATAATATGTTAACACATATACAGGGTTCCCACTATTTAAAGTGAAACTAAAAGTAAAGGATTTTTAGGAGATTTACGGAGATATTTTCCTAATATTCAAGAAGATTTGGTCGCGAACAACAATTTTTTGAAAGAAAAAGTAAGGAGAATTAAAAAGAAAACAATTACATTAAAAACAGAATCTTATTTTTTTCAATAAATTCAAAATATAAACAGAAAAATTATAATGAATTAATATATTACTTTATATATATAAATATATATGTATATATGCATATATGTATATATATATATATATATATATATATATATATATATATATATATATATATATATATATATATACATACATACATACATATATATATATATATATATATATATATATATATATATATATATATATATATATATATATATATATATATATATACATACATACATACATACATACATATATATAATTGAAGTATAGATTTGTAACCTATCAAAGAATTATATATTTGGTTCTTTATTAATAAGTAAAATCCATTCACTTTAATAAAATTTCCTAGGTGATTATAAAATAAATAAGGAGAAATTAAGGAGAGCAGTCAAATTTAAATTTTTTTTAAGGTTATTTAAGGACTTTTAAGGTTGTTTTTTTAAGGATATTTAAGGTTTTTAAGGAGGAGTGGGAGCCCTGTATATATTATATGCTCATAGAAAAATTGATGATTATATTATCATTTAGTTTTTATAAACTTTTTTTTTTTGGATTTTTTTTTGAGATACAAAAATACATCAAATGATATTTATTACAAAAAGATAATTTACCTTACTGGAACACTAGATAGTGAAAAAAATATTCATTTTATTTAAATTTATACTAAGATACTTCTTGTAAATAGAAAAAGACTTACATCAATCAATAAACAAAAATATAAAGTTAAATTTAAAACAAATTGAAAATAAAGAATTTTTGTCTTTCTTTTTTATTTTTTACAACTATTTGTTACACAAAACTAAATTGAGCACTTATCTTAAATAAATAATATATTAAGTAAAAAAAAAAGGAAATAAAAGAAAGAAATTATTCAAGTTTGTCTGATACTTTTAAATGAAGAATTCAAGAAAGCACTTTTGCCTTATTTGCCAATTACTCATATGCCTTATGTGTTTGCCAATTACTTTTTTAAAATAGTTTTAGGCAAAAACCTTTTAAATTTAAAACACTTCTTCATTATTCATTATTTTTTAATGTCTCTTACAAAAATCTATATTAAAAAGTTAAAATTTCTAATTGAAATTTTTTTTTTTACATTTTAATACATGATACCTTTGTAGTAATTTATAAACCCAGGCTATTTAAAAAATTGCTTGAATTTCAGCAACAACATTTACAAAATTGTAAAATAATCTAAAGCATTTTTCATATTATTTTAAACTGATATTTTTACATGAGTCTTAATTATTTACTTAGATCTCATAAAAATGATTGTTTAAGTTATAATTAAGCATCAATGTGGTCAATACTTATAACATAGCACACATAGTTTACAACATGAAAAAGGTTAGCTGTCTTGTCAAAATTGTGCTGCTTACATATGTAGCCAGAAATCAGGAAAAATATTAAAAGCCTGTCGTTAAAAACGCACTTTCTCAAAGAGTGTTAAATTACAAGTGAAGGAATTGGAGTTTTAATATTTAGTTATTATTCTGATATTAATATAACTAAATTTTGAAAGCAGAGAGTTTAGCTTACGCAGCGTAATGTACATTTTCAGAATTGTAGATGAACATTTTACATGCAGCAATAGAATAAAAATTTCGTTAAGCATGTTGTTAATTCTATATCTTTAAATAGGTAAAGATATATTTACCCCAGTGCCATTGTCGCATACTAATATCTTCCTTCCCTGGTCATCCATCGTTTACAATTCCAATTAAATAACCAGGAAATTAGGTTTGCGCTTCAAGTCTTCAAATGGCAAGTTAAGGGAGTTTCAAAATGGTTTTCCATAAGTTAGAAACTGATCTCCTTGAAAATCGTATTTTTGATAACTATAGTTTTGAAACGCAGACAATTAGGAATAATATTGTTAATAAAAACATTGTGTTCTCCATCGTATTGTTAAATTTAATAAAGTCATGTAAAATTTATAGTTTAAATGTTTATCAAAATAAAAATTATGCTACTTCATAATGCTTACGACCACAGCGGAGAATGAAATATATTGTCATAATGATCTATCTGAAAAATGCTAACGTCAGCTGTATATATATAACATATATATATATAATATATATATATATATATATAATATATATATATATATATATATATATATATATATATATATATATATATATATATATATATATATATATATATATATATATATATATATATATATATATATATATATATATAACGTAGTAAAAACAGTACAGAAGTACGGAAAAAAAACACATCTAAACTATTTTCAGTATTTGTGTTAAAAAGGTATGCACCATAAAGTTGGATTTTAATTTGCAGTTTGGATTTTAATTTGCACTTGGATTTTAATTTTGCAGTATTCAACTTATTATTGAGATCTCTAACATAATCCTAATTAATGGCAAAAAGTTATGCTAATGTGGTGGCTCTAGAGGGCAACGGAGAACCTAGACGTGTCCAACCTTGGTATTTTTAAACCCACCACTCAAAATTCGTCAACTTCTGTTCTATTATGCCGTAATAACGACCTTAATTGTAGCGTGGAGGAGTTTTTAGAAATTCTCGCTGAAAAAAATCACTGGGGCGTTACAAGACATTATAATCATCGGTACTTTGAATTTGTTGTCAATAACGTTAATAAAGTATCCGAATTTCTCGAGACGGAAATTGTCATCAAAAACGTATTTCTTTCAATTACTCAAAAGTTTGTACGCAACATACATGTACTAGTACAAAATATTCCTATAAGTATCCTTTTGAGCGGAGGTTCAGCTGCCCTTACCACCTTAGGTAAACACCTTGCGGCAGGTAGAGGTACATTTGAGTCTTTTAGCTGTCAAAAGGTAAAGATACACGGAGAAGATATACTGACAGGAAACGTAATAATTGTAATTAAAACTGGCGAAACCCCCACATTACCCGTTGCCAAGATATCAAAATATTGATGGATTCACACTACGCTACACACATAATGGGCAACTTCAACATAGCCCAAAGCTTGTAAACTTAAGTGGTTCATCAAGTGCGGTATCTTCATCAAATGTCACTTCAGAAAACATACCAACAAATAATTCAGAAAGTTTCCCCAACACACAAACAGAAATTTCAGAATTCAAGGCAGTAACTGGCGAAAAAATTACAATTTAAAAAAATAATGAACGTAACATGAAAATTAAAATATCAAGACCAAAATCAAAACAGAAAAAAGTTCCAAATCAAAAAAAAGTAGCAATGAAATTTTTAGCGAAGAAAACAGAGTTTTAAACAAAGAAAAAGTAGTGGTTACCCATGAAAAAGAAAAGAATGACACAGATGTTTTAATCGACGACGAGCAAGATTTAAATTTAAATTTTGACGCCTATGATATCTTAAGTTGTGCGGAGAAGAAGTCGTAAGAATTTTCTTTTATATTTCGTTTTAAAATCTTTCCTACTTTTTTAACTTCATTTTTTCTTTCTGTTCTCAAATCTGTATAATTTTTCGATTCTTTTACGTTCTATTTTAAAATGCATGTTCTATTTTTAATTAAGCGCATAAGCTGTGGTAATCCGTATTGTTGTAGCTCGCGCCTTTGTGTAAAATGTTATGGTCCAGTCCATCTGTTAGTATTACATCATTTCAAACGAAAACTCGTGCTATAAGGTTAAGGTTTAAAAGTTTGTTCTTTATATATCAGGTTGTAAAATTATTACACTTATGTTTAAGGTATACGAGTTTTCAAATTAGGAAAGCTGATTCTCTCCAACATGGCTATTAATATTTTAACATGCAACATAAACGGTCTAAACGACCAAGCAAAACGCGACAATTTTTTTGGGTTTCTAAAAAAATCCTCCCTCGATCTCATCCTCCTACAGAAAACACACTCTGGACCTTTCACTGTTAAACATTGGGGAGACGAATGGACTGGCGAGTCCATTTGGAACTCCGGTCCAAGTCATAACTGTTGCGGGGTGGCGATTCTCTCTAAATCCAACATTTCCTTAAACGAACTAAAAAGGGTTAATAACGGTAGAATATTAAATGTCATGATAAAAATTGACGACCACGAAATGCAGGTACTGAATATTTACGCTCCAAATGTGTCGAGAGAAAGGCGCCAATTTTTTGGCGACTTTGGGGACTTCTCGCAGGACACAGGACTACCCGTCCTGCTGGCCGGAGATTTCAACATGGTCGAAAGCCTGCCTCTCGACACAGAAGGCACGAACAACGCTAAATATCACACTTATGGCATTGATGAACTCGGGGTCTTCCAAGGTAAGTATAACCTAGTTGATGTTTTTCGTTTTAAATACCCAAACAAAAGAGAATTCACGTGGCGAAATCAGAAGGTAAAATGTAGACTTGACCGAATCTACTGCCCTGATAAAGTCTCCAAAAAAACAACATATACTAAAATTCTCACCAATCCGTTTTCCGACCACGAGTTCGTGACAACAGCCGTCAATTTTAGTAAAACTAAGAGAGGACCAGGATACTGGAAATTAAATTGTTCCCTTTTGGAAATAGAGGTGCATAGGCAAAAAATTGAACTCTTAATTCAAGATTGGAAAGCAAAAAAACGGTCCTACAACTCAATTTTAAAATGGTGGGACGACTGCAAACTTTTTGTTAGGGTTGAATTACAACATATATCGATAAAGAAAAGTGCGAAAAACAAAGAACAAATGAAAAGGATTGAAAACGAAATCCAACGGGAGCGACAAAACGCTAACCCGAATTTAGATTGCATCAAAGAAAAACGCGATGCTCTTTTCTTGCTCCAGTTTCCAGGAGCGTTTATTCGCACGGAGCAAAAACTAATCGAAGAAGGAGAAAAACCTTCAAAATTTTTGTATAATTTGGAAAAAGTTCAACAGCGGAACAATTCAATTACCGAAATTCGCAAGAATGACGGCACATTGACGAGTGAACCTGGTGAAATACTTAACACTCTCGTTTCAAATTACAAAAACATTTACACCAAAACGAATTTATGCAAAGACAGCCAAAACTTGTTACACATCACTCAACATTTAAGTGATGATGAAAACCAAATTTTAAATACCCGCCTAACTGGCGCAGAACTAAAAGAAGACCTTTTTAAATTTGAAAACGGAAAATCTCCGGGCTATGACGGACTCCCAGCTGAATTTTACAAAACTTTTTGGCACATTTTAGAAAAAGATTTTGAAGAACTTGCATACGAAATACTTTTCGTAGAAAAAAATACCAGCCACTCTATGAAAAAATCAATAATTTCACTGATTCCCAAACAAGGAGATATTACCAAATGCAAAAATTGAAGGCCCATATCCTTAATCGGCGCTGATTACAAAACAATCACAAAAATGCTGGCCCTAAGACTTGCAAAAGTAATGGGGAAAATTATAGAACCAAATCAAACTAGCGGAATTCCAGATATTACAATTTTCTTAAATTTACATTTAATGCGTGATCTAATAGAATATGCGGAATTAAAAATCTACCTAGTTTCATTTTATCAATAGATCAAGAAAAGGCGTTTAACAAAGTCGATCGTGCGTTTCTGCAGCAGATTCTCCAGAAATTCAATCTCGGAGAAAATTTTATATCTTTTGTTCCGAAGTTTCGGCATCCGTTCTAAATTGCGGTTTCCTGTCAGCCTCTTTTCCTACCGAAAGGAGAGTTAGACAAGGCGACCCTCTCTCTCTTTTGTTGTATGTCTTTGTCTCTAAAGGTCTCGCTTTGGTGACCAGAGCAGACAGCAGAATTGAGGGATTCTCACTACCAGGAACACCAAAACCCCTTAAATTACAGCAGTACGCAGACGGTTCGAACTTTTTTGCCAGGGACGTAAAATCAGCCCGCTTTTTTTTCAAAACAGTAAAACTATTTGAAAAAACAAGTGGTTCAGTGATCAATGCCTCAAAAACCAAGGGTCTTAATCTTGGGGGTTTTGATCCTAAAATGTACCCAGAATTAAAAAACATAGAGTGGACCAATAACACCGGTTTAAAAATTTTGGGTGTTACCTTTTATACCAGACTGAGTAATACTACCGATTTCAACTGGCTAGTAACTCTAAACAAAATAGAGAAAAAACTCAAGTTTCTTGGACTACGTACCTTGTCACTTAGGGGAAAGACTATGTTGATAAATACGTTAGCAATGCCAAAAGTGTGGTTTCTGGCAAACGTGCTGCCCGTGCCCGAATGGGTCATAGAACGTGTGGCAAAAGACCAATTTCAATCCGGTCAAAAGAGAGAAACTGTTTTTACCCGTGAAAAACAGGGGTCTCGGAATTTTATCACCGAAGGAGCAAAGCCTTGCACTTCGCCTCAAAACACTCTTTCAATTGAAAGAATGTGGAGAGGATAACACTCACGATTAGTACTAATTTTCAAAGTACTGGTTAGCAAGTTTATTTTTAAAGTTTACTAACGAAAACCAAAGCTGGACTTTTTTGAAACAGAACAATTTTCCAAAACACTGGGACAACAAAATGTCTCAGTACTACAAAATAACAATTGAAATATTAGGCAAAACGGGTCCCTTTTTAACATCCCCCTAAAATCAACAAAAATTTTTTATTTAGAAGTGGCAAAAAACAAAAAGACAGTCGTGCCAGCAGAACTTTTCTGGAACGGTTCAACAAAAACAACAATGCCGTGGACCCAAATTTGGAAATGGAACTTTACCTCCCACGCATGCGGACCGACACAAAACATCCCCTTTCGATTTTTACACAACAGTCTACCTTCTACGGCCTTGCTAGCCAAAAGCACAAGGCAACAGATCGTTAAAAACAACAAATGCAAAACTTGTGGTAAAGTCGAGGACAATCTCCACATCTTTGCCTACTGTCCTCCCTCTATTGAAGTTTGGGAGTATTTTAAACATGTATATAACTCCTTGATATCCCAAATCAACTTTTCTCCGATAAATTCGGTTTTCTCTATTGAAACCACGAATTTATCGGAAAAAAACCCTACCTTGCAGCTGCTGCTGACACTCACTCAAACCATCATAAGTGAGATATGGAACAGCAGATGCCACCACATGTTCAACAATTCCAAAATCATCCTTATGGCAGTGATCAGGGTAATAATCAGGAACATCAGGAATATTATTACCTTAAAATATAATTATCATGTCCGTAGAAACACTACGGACAATTTTTGTCAACTTTTCTGTATTAAAAATGTATTTTGTCAAGTAGAAAACGGGAATCTGAAAATAAACATAAGAGCAAAATAATTACACCAGCTCATTGCAAAAACTATATGTTTAGTAAAGATTTCCCTTTTTCTGCAAATTATTATTTTCACAACAAAATATTATTAATTATGATTAAATAACCACTGCCACCCTTTATTTTATCATTTATAATTTCCTTTTTTTAAATGTATTTTCTGTAGCGTTTGTAACGTGGTTTTTAAGTAAAAGTCCTGTTAAATTTTCTATTATTTTTAATACAAACTTCTTCCTTTAAACAAAAACTTCGGGAAACCTTTTTTAAACATCTAACTCTTCAACCTTATCTAATCTCTCGGCTTTTCTCCGGACAACGGCACTTGACAAAAAAAAAAAAATACAAAAAAATACAAAATCAAAAAACACAAAAAAAATGCTTAATCAAAAAATACAATATATATATATATATATATATATATATATATATATATATATATATATATATATATATATATATATATATATATATATATATATATATATATATATGTATACATATATATATATACATATATATATATATATATATATATATATATATATATATGTATACATATACACTCTAAAAACAGTCCGTTAAAAAAAGTAACGGATTGCGCTTTTTCGTTAAATTAACGGATTAATTCGTTACCAAAAAGCAGAAAATTAACGGAGTAAAATTAACTATTTACGGATTCTTTGAAATTTCGTTAATTCAACGGATTAAATATTCAAATCTGTTAAAAATATATTTGAACTTTCAATTATAAAGGTTTCCAAAAGAAGTTATGAAGTGCTACCTCTGTAGATTATATTTTTCACCATTTCGTGTCCTTTTTTCTCACTTTCGAAATTTTCATGGATTGGCTTCGAGAGGTTCTGAAGTCAAATGCACTTTTGAAAAATGCAATAGAGTCTTCATAAGTTTCACAACGTTAAAAAAACACTATAAAACCCAGCATTCAACAATAGTTCCTGATGAGATTAAAGCTTCAAGTTCAACTACAACTAGTTAGTTTTTTTATTTGCTCAATTACATATATATATATATATATATATATATATATATATATATATATATATATATATATATATATATATATATATATATATATATATATATATATATATATATATATATATATATATATATATATATATATAAAATATATATAAAATATATATATATATATATATATATATATATATATACATATATTATTATTATTATTATTATTATTATTATTATTATTTCTCATGCATTTAAATTTTTAATGGTTATATTTTAAATTTATTGTGAAAAGTAATAGCAATCAAGTGTAATACTCTAATATAAAAGCATAATCTAATCTAATCAACTAGGACTGCACACTGGAAAAATAATTTTTCTATATATATATATGTATTCTATCATTTTTGATTTAGATATTACTGATGAAGAAATAACAATTGAAAGTCAAACTAATCATACAGATGACATTATTGAGGTTGTCGAGAATCCTACATGCATCAATTTAGAAATATCAATTATGAAATTTTTTTCAGAATTATCTGCAAAAGCTAACATTACTTTGAGTAACTCACAAATTATAATGGAAAATATGATTGGAGTTATTAATGACATATCACTTTTTGGTTCACAACTACTTAAAGATCTGATAATCCCGTTAAATTTAGCGCAGGATAATACAATTATCAATGAAGCTTTAATGAAAATGCTAAACATTAGTAATATAACAAATAACATTGATACAATTTATAAAAGAGAGAAGTGGTTAGTGGATAATGGTTTTTTTATAAAACCAATAGAAATACCTCTTGGCGTGCGATTAGAACAAAGATTTTCAGCTGGTCTAAAGTCAATGCATTCTGTAACTGTAGAAGATAAATGCTATTTTGTTCCAATTGATCAGATTCTTGCCAAGATTATGGAGTCTGTATCCGAAAAAATTATTTTTCCAGTGTGCAGTCCTAGTTCGATTCCAACAAGAGTTAAAGATTTCTTTGACACACGCAGATTTCACAATCATCCTTTTCTCCAAAAATTTCCAAAAACGTTTTTACTACATTTTTTTATCGATGCATTTGAAGTCACAAATGTGTTAGGAAGTCACACGATTGTCCATAAACTTGAGGCTTTATACATGCAAGTTCGAAATGTTTTGCCAGAATATCAGTCTAAGACAGACAGCATTTATTTGATTGGACTGTGGTATGCTTTAGATGCACATATTACAAGCTACTCGTATGACAATGTTTTAAAAAATGTTTTGTGTCAGCTTCAAGAATTAGAAAGTGAGCAAGGGGTTCAAGTTAAAGTAAATGGAAAGGAAATAACTATTCATGCGATAATTGTCATTTTTTCAGCAGATAATTTAGGAGCACATTCTTTATTTGGTTTTATGGAAAGTTTTCGTGCAACATATTTTTGTCGTTTTTGTAAATGTACTCAAACTGAATTGCAAGAAACCTTTAGGTCAATAGCTTTTGAAAAGCGAACAATAGCTGACTACAATCGGTGTATAGTTGAATCTCAACCAACTGATTATGATCCTTCTAAAACTGGCATAAAACATGGTTGTTCTTTTAACTGTCTCAACTGGTTTCACTGTGTAGAACAAAGTGCTGTTGATTGTATGCATGATTTGCTGGAAGGGGTAGTGCCATTAGAAATATGCCTAGTGTTACGGACTCTGACAGAGAAAAAAATTATATCCATTTTAGATATAAATAATGCTATAAATAATTTTAATTACTCCTTGGCAGACAAAAATAGCAAACCACCAGAAATAAATCTTCAAAATATACGCATTCAAGCTGCTGAATCATGGTGCCTAATACGGAATTTGCCTCTCATGATCGGAAAATATATTCCAGATGAAGAACCCCACTGGAAACTTTTAATTCTGTTATTACGTTGTTTAGATATTATTTTTGCTCCAGCAATTACAGATGGTCTTATTACTCAGCTTGAATTTTTAATTGAAGAGCATCATTGCTACTTTAAATCAGTTTACCCAGAAAGCAGGTTAATCCCAAAGCATCACTTTATGCTGCATTATCCAGAGTGTATGGCTAAGTTTGGACCTTTGAGTAGATATTGGTGTATGCGATTTGAGGCAAAACATCGTTTTGCTAAAGAACTTTCTTCAGTTATATGTAACTTTAAAAACATCTGTTACTCTGTCATGCATCGATACCAATTAAAACTTGCTAATTGCTTATTTAGTCGGTCATTATATTCAGATATTAAACAGCTGGGTAAATGTGATAAAGTTATTATTGGAAATTTGCATGTGGAAATTGGAAGCATATTATGTGAATCATTAAACTTGAATATATTTGATGAAGTTTATGTTTCTTGTTCGATTACTTTTGGATCATATCTAATCAAATTAGGTTGCATTTTGTGTCATGATGTAGTAGAAGGTTATCCACAATTTGGAGAGCTGCTCTGTATTGTTTATATTGCACCTAAATCTTTTTTGGTGCTGAATCCACTAGAAACAATAAATTTTAATGAGCATTTTTATGCTTATGTGGTACAAAGAAATAAAATTTTGTTTAAAAATATTGTTATCAATGCAGATAGTTGTAAAGATTATCATCCTTATAACATTACTAACTTATGTGACCAAATGTTTATCGGCACACGTTACAGAATTTTTTAATTGTTATTGTTAGCCATTGTAATTTTATTATTAAATAATTTCACCGCTTATTAAGAAAAACTGCATACTGATTACATAGTAGTGCATTATAGCAAAACTCTTTTAGTTTGCTTTAAATATTTATTATATGAAGATGTTGTTTTTTAATACTATATGCTATAGGGTCCCCACAGTCCAGGAGTTTGACTAGTGTCCTGGAAAGACCTGGCATTTTTTCTTAAACATTACTAACAAATTAGAAAATGGTCCTGAAAAGTCTTGGAATAAGGTGTTTTTTTTTTCTGTGGGAACCCTGTACTATAACATACTATAAAATTTATATATAAAATGATTTTGAATATATATATATAGAAATGATTTTGAAAAAATTGATATCTGTTTTAGTTTATATCATTTCTGACTGATATATATAGAATGTCTCTTATTTTGAAAATATGGTCTGTTGATCAATCCAAAAAAAAAATAGTTTTGCTGAAGAAAGATGAAGACTTCGTTACTAAGGGTGAAATAATTATTTATATTTGATAAATAGATACTATTTTGTCAATGTTTTGTTCCTCTACAGTTTATAAATGTGTTGTCATTTCTAATTGTAGTTGCCAGTAAATTTGGTTTGTTGTCAGGAAATGATCTTAAATTTGCATTTCAAACCGATGGAACAGAAATTGATGATTTTGACTACGAAGTGTTGAAACATTTTTCTGATAGCGGTACAACTATTACAGTGCTTGTCAATGATGAGAAATGGGTACCTAACAACTTGGTAAGCAAGTTATTTTCAATTTTCTTTAATAATTTAAATCCATTTATTTATTTTTGATTTGTTTTTTTATAAATAATATGTTACACAGGCTGTGTTTACCCCTGAGGTTTGCAGTTCTGCATATATTAAAGAGGACTGTTTTGATACCAATAAAACCGGCCAAACGATATTGAGTCAGGATGATACATTTTCTTGTTCAAATGCGTTAAAGGCTTACCTAGCACAACATCCAGTGAGTGCATTTTTTAAATAATATAAAGTTTCATTGTTTACCATGTCCTTTATATTACAGTATTAATTGTTTATGTTAACTGTCTAAATTTTATTATAATTTGTTTTTACTTAACAAAATTTCATTTTTTCAAATAGAATACCTTACAATATATGAATGAAATAAATAATTTCAATGTCAATTGCAATGCAAGACAACATATTGTTAGAGTTGTTATGCACAAAATGGTTTGCTTATATGGAAACTATCCAAACAAATTTCAAAAAAGCAATGTTGCAGTATTGCTAGGTGAAACTCTTGGATTGCCAAGCAGCATTTTTTATGATCCTGTAAGTTATAATGGGTATCTTGACAGGGCTCTGGAAAATGCAAGGAGAAAGTTATTGCGTGAGTATTTAATAATAATCATATTATTAACAAAACATTTGAACTTATTTTTAAACTGTGTCTCTTATTTTAATCACGTAACATTTAAAATTGTATTATAACTATGGTGTTATAATGTATAGTCTTTTAGTATTTGCCCCAACTTATGTGGAGCAATTGGCTCATAATCAAGTGGCACCACAAATTATAAATTAAATGGTTCTTGATTAATGCATTAGCCTTTTGTAAAATTAAGAAAGTCTTACCAATTTTTATTTAGCTTCAGCTAAAAAGCATACCTGGTCACAAAAAAGGGAAGCAGTTAAAATCAAAATACCTGATTCTACTGTTTCCAGGGTTTTTACTGAAGAAACAGAAGAAGCTTCTTGCTCAAAAAAATGGAAAGAAGGATGTCCTCGTGGCTTGGCAGATTGTATGATATGTGGAGGTTTGTTTTCATTTTGGAAGTTTATGAACATGGATACTAAGTTTTAAATAATGGAATCCAATGAATTGGTTTTCTTAGATTTAATTTTAATTTCATTTGCAAATTATTAGATGAAGGTAAAAAATTTAAAACAACATTTGACTTTTACATAGGTGTTTCAAACATTGAAGATGTTGACAAACTAAGATATCTTGCCTCCATCAGAGTCGAGGAAATAAAGCAATGTACACAATCTACTTTTTGTTTGCGACAGACATGGGTTGCAGATGAGAAACCAGTCTTGTCTACGATTATAAAAAATTATCCTAAATTTGCATTAATTCCTGAATTGGTATTATTCTGTATTTGCTAAAATTTTATTTGTACAAACATACATTTAACTTTTTTATGTGCAACGAATATATTCAACAATGACATTAAATATTTTCTCTACTTAGTTTGTACTATATGATTATATTTTTATTTGATTATATATATACCCTGCTTTTTTTTCGATAAATGTCTTATCTAGTTGATAATTTTTTCTGATATAATAATGACGTTTTTAGATTGATATTGAATTTTCAACCAAATATCCTATATGTAAGCCACATTTATTGGATACATTTTTGAATAAAACTGTTCAGCCACTTTATCAGTATTGTGGACTAATGAAAGTTAGTTATCTGACAAACCTAGTCAATGCACCTAACCAGAGTAATGAAGGTATACTATGTTTATATTCAATTTTTTTTTCAATTTTTTTTCAAGCATACTATTGAAAATGGTATGCCTAAGAAAACCTTTTTTGAAAACGTCATGATTTATTATCTAGATTGGCGAGTGTATAATGCATGCAAAATGTTATGCTATTTATTACGGAAAGGAGGAAAGCAAAGGAAATCTGCCCCTGAGATAATGGAACACATTATGATATGCAATGTAAGTATTACCTCTATAAAATAATTTTTTAATGTTAAAAATGTTCATACAGCGTATTTGAGAAGTATGACCACCAGATACTTGATTTGCAATAAAATGAAAAAGCCACTATCTCTAATAATTTTTATTGTCAAGCATTAAAAAATAACATTTTAATATTTAGGTCGGTGAGTCGATTGCATTTTTCGCAGAAAATCTTGAGAACCCATATCCTGTTTTGTTAATACAAGGGCAGGAAGGCGAAACTATTTTATCAATAAACATTGCATATGAAAAAAAAATAATCAATGCAGGCAAATCTATAACGGAAGGTATAGATCGAATGCTCAAACTTTACTGGTGTTTCAATATTCAATATGATCCAATTTCTGATTATTTTTGGCAGTTCATTCAGACTCATTATGATCTTGACACTGGAAAAAAGCCTAAATGTGTAATTGAACTACTGGCTAGTTTACTAAAATATACAATGTATTCAAGTGATAGTTTCTGATTTTTTTTATCTCTAACAAATATGTTTTTATTTTATTGATTTAATCTATCTTGATATCTTTTTTTAAACTGAAAGAAAAAAGCTCAAAAGAGACTCTTTTTAGTGGAAATTTTAGAATTTTAAACTGTTATCTATAATCTTATTTATATAATTATATTAAAATTTAAATTATTTAAATATATAATTTTTTGTCAACTAGATATTTTTTCATTGTTTTTTTATCCCTGAGCTTTATTATTTTTACTAATGTGCAGCTGTGGTTATAGAAAAAAGATCATACAAAATAAGTTATTAGATTATGTTAGAAGTGCTTGAAATAATGAAGTAAATAAATCTTTGAAAAATGTAAAACAGGAAAGTCTTGAATATAGTGCCTCAACATTTTTTCTTTCCTATTTGGTTCCAAATAAATTAAAAACACAAATCTCAAATGAGTAAACAAAAACAAACTATATAATGAAAAAACATTTCCCTTAACAATTTTTTAAAAGTTGTGATCTTGAAAAAAAAGTTTTGTATACGAAACTTTTCGACGATCTCAAATTTTCAAAAAAATTGTTATAGCACTAAAACTACAAAAGCAAAGTATAGTATAATATTTAACTATAGAATTTAAATTTGAGATAGTTAGGGGGGGGATACTATCCTCTGTGCGTACGTCAGCATCAGCGCCGTGCTGTAACTTTTGGGGACCCTGTGCAGAAACTAAAATAAAATTTTTTTTCTTTCAATTCGTGGTAATTTATGGTATTGGAGAAGTTTTTCTAATGTATTTAATAGGGGGCCCAGTGCGATTGCACTTGTTGCACTTGCGATAGTACGGCACTGGTCAGCATCAATTTACTTTATTTTACTAATTTACCTTTATTTTTCCTAGTAACTAACTTGTTTCCCTGTTAACTAAGTTGTCCATCGACAAATAAATTACTTGCCGTAAAAATTCATTAAGAAGAAAAGTAAAAATTCATTAAGAAGCGCGCATTGTAGTGACTAGTGTCGTTATGAGGAGCATCTTATTTTGTTAATCGTTTGATAAATTATTTTAGTAGGTAGGTTTTTCAGTATATTATAGCTTTTTATTTTGAAAATGATAAAGTTTTGAATGCGTTTTTCTCACATTTACATTTACATCGTAGATAAAACTTGGATGCAGTAAGAGTAATGTGCCATTTTTTAAAAGTCTTTACATTTAGTAGACAAATGCTTTGTTTAAAAGCAAATGAATAAATATAATTTAAATTACGCTATGTTATGTGTAATTTCGAAGGTTATTTAACTTATTTTAAATTTTCTATATAAAGCTTTATATAGAAAATTTAACAATAAGGTTTATTTTAAATTAACAATGCTTTAAAGCAATGAATCTATTTTAAATTGTTTTTATATGATATATTAAAGCCATTAGTATTACTAAATGATATACAATAACATATTTGGTAAGTTAACACATGTCAGATATGGTAAGTTACTACATGTTTAAATCTAGAAAATTATGCAAGAATATATATATATATATATATATATATATATATATATATATATATATATATATATATATTCTTGCATAATTTTCTAGATAGATATATATGCAATCCATATATATGCAATCCATATAGTCTATATTATGTAAATAATAGTTCAACTAATCCTTTACTAGTAGTAAAAGGTTAGTTAAACAGCTAAGTTTACATGGATAGTTAATATGCTTTTATAAATTGCAATTTTTATTAATTTTTAAATTAAACATGTGGCATCCAATATCATAAACTAAGTTTATACTGGTGTGTTTAAATTATTTTAAAATTTTCTTTTTTAGACACATAGCATTTGTTATCCCACTGTAAGTTAAAACTAGTTGTAAAATTAAAAAATTTATATTGGAACTTCTCTTTCTTTTAACATTCATGTTTATTTAATTTAGTTACAACTAAGGTTATATATGAGTTATTTATACTATTTTACAACTTGCTGCTTTAGAGGCATGGCATTTAGTGTCACATTGTAGGTTTAAGTTGGTCGTAGAATTTATACTGTAACTTTTGCATTTATTTAGTTAAGTTTCAACTAAGTTTACATCTGATGTGTTTGTATTATTTTAGAATTTGCTGTTTTAGACACGTGGCATGTGGTATCCCACTAAGTTTGAATTATTAAATTTAAAAAAATTATACTTTAACTTGCATTTCTTTTGACTTCCATGTTTATATAATTACATTACAACTAAGTTTGTGTATGGCTTGTTTATATTATTTTAGAATTTGCTATTTTAGATACTTGGTATATGCTGTCATACTGTAAGTTTAAATTGGTTGGAAAATTTATATTGTAAATTGCATTTCTATTGGCGTGCATATTTATTAAGTTAAGTTTCAACTATTAATAATAACAATAAGTTATTAACTTGACGTGTTTATATTATTTTAGAATTCACTGTTTTAGACACGTGGCTTGTGATATCCCACTGTAAGTTTGAATTAGTAAATTTAAAAAAAATTATATTTTAACTTGGATTTCTTTTCGCATGCATATTTATTTAGTTACGACTAAGTTTAAATCACACTTTTTAACTATTATTCTACTATATTATATATTCACTATTTTTTTAGAATTAGCTATTCTAAACATGTGACAAGTGGTATGACCCTGTAAGTTTAAATAAGTTGTAAAATTAATTTTTTGATATTGTTACTTGCGTTTTTTTGGTCTGCATATTTAATCTTGTTTTGATGTATCATAGTTTTTAAAACTTTAGAGACCTTATTTTTTGCTCCTGACAGGTATTGATGTATGTGAAATGTCTTTCAGTTATCAGATAGTGTCAAGGTAATCTTATACTTTTTTTTAAATTTACATTTTAATTTACTTGTACCATTTAACTTTATCTTTAGAAAGCAATAACAGATATTATCAAAATAACAAAATTTGAATAGAAATTTATATATAATGAATTAGCAAAAAAAAATCTATAGTATTATCAGTAACATTTTATTTTGGTTTTAAACTAGGTATGTTATTAAGTTGCCGTATTTTCCTTAATTTATTTTATATTATTTAATCTTTAAGGAGTTGACAGTATGGTGTCTGATTTGAACCTGTGATGGTGTCCGATTTGAACCTGTAGAGAAGTAACAACAATATTCAAAACCAAAACCTATTTAAACCAACCAAACCAAAACTATCGACCAAAAACTAATATCTTGGCATTGATTTATATTAAACATCTATTATATATATGCGTGTGTTTTATATAAATGTACTAGCTTGAGTATAGTGTATTTAAAATATTTTTTTCAACTATTTTTATTGATGTTATACTTAGTATAATGTATTGTTAGTATTTTATATACTTAGTATTGTAATATACTTAGTATTTTATTGTAGTATAGCTTGAGTATAGTGTATTTAAAATATTTTTTTTTCAACTATTTTTATTGTAATTTAAAGTATATTGGATTAAATATTATAAATATTTGATTAGTTTTCAATTTTTGGTTTTTTAAGTAATTTTAAGTCAATTTTAAGTAGAATATCGAAATAAAATGCAATTAAATAAAAATGCAAACATTAACAAATATAAGGATTATTTGGTCACAATTCTGGCCTCTCTTATTTTAGATAAAGTGATTTCAAAAGAATAACAACCGCGGAAAATTTGCTGCCTAGTGTAATAACTCTTTAATTTCAACGGATTATTCGTTGCACTAATGATATAAATTTGTATATTCAACGGACTAATTCTAACGGACTTCAATCCGTTAAAATTTTAATTTGTTAAGTTAACGGATTTCCCGTTAGTGCAATAGCGACAGATACAATTCGTTGTATATAACGGATTTTTTCTTAGAGTGTATATATATATATATATATATATATATATATATATATATATTATATATATATATATATATATATATATATATATATATATATATATATATATATATATATATGTATACATATATATATATATATATATATGTATACATATATATATATATATATATATATATATATATATATATATATATATATATATATATATATATATATATATATATATATATATATATTATATTTATATATAAGTCAAAAAGTTATTTAAAAAAAATTAGGTATATATATATTAGAATATATATGTAAATCTTATGTGGAAAACCATTTAATATTACGAGCTTATTTATTATGCAAAAAGAGTATATAAAATTTGTAAATAATTAATATTTTGAAATAAATTTTATATAAAAAAAAAAAAAAAAAAAAAAAAAAATTGTCAAAATTCAGACCGGATGCTTGAGCAATTTTGAATATTTTAAGAACAAATTCGGATATTTTATGATTCAAAACTTCGGCCGAAGTTTTAAATCATAACATTTCACTATCTTCAGCAGGTTGAAATTTGGTTTGAGAAAAATAAAAAAAAATAAATTCTAAAGTCGTCAATTTTTTGTTATATAATCAATTAAATTTTTGTTATATAATCAATTCGAAAAAATTCACCCATTTGTCGGGAAACTAGGTCTGAATCCACAGACTATTCTTTTATGTGCTTTCGTTTAGCACCACTTCACTCTATCACCTTTCTCTTTGTTCTATATCGCTCTCCTTCATCTCAAGACTGCACTCTTCTTGATGTTATTTCTGATTATATTGACCAAGCCCTCATTCTCTATCCATCAGTCAATATTGTTGTTGTTGGTGACTTTAATGTTCATCACACTGAATGGCTTGGCTCTAGTGTCAGTGATTCCGCAGGCATTAAGGCCCACAACTTTTGCCTTTCTCAATCCCTAACTCAAATAGTCAACTTTCTAACTCGTTTTCCAGACAACCCGAATCATTTTCCTTCTCTACTCGACTTATGTCTTGTTTCTAATCCTAGTCAGTGCTCAGTGCTCTTTCTTTACACTCACCCTTAGGTGCTTCTGATCATGGTTTGGTCTCTCTAAAACTATTATCTCATTCTTCTTTATCATCAGAATCCCTCTATCATTATACATCTTACAACTACCTTAAAGCTGACTGGGACTCTTTCCGTGATTTTCTTCGTGATGGCCCCTGGGTGGAAATCTTTCGTCTCCCTGTTGACAAATGTGCTTCTTACATAACTTCGTGGATTCAGGCTGGCATGGAATCCTTTATTCCCTCTCGACGATTCCAGGTCAAGTCTCACTCTTCTCCATGGTTTTCCTCACATTGTGCTGCTGCAATTGCTAATTGAAACCATTACTTCCATATCTATCAGCAAAACAATTCTCCAGAAAACAGACGTCTGTTTATTACTGCTAGGAACCATTGTAAAAAAGTTTTTTCTAACGCCAAAGCCCGCTATTCTCAGATCATGAAATCTCGTATTTCATCACAAAAAGTAGGCTCTCGTGACTACTGAAGAATCTTTAATAATATCAATAATAAGGGCAAGTCTGTAATTCCACCTCTTTTGTACGGTTCAGACTTTGTCACCTCACCCAAAGACAAAGCTGAATTGTTTGCCAAGAACTTTTCATCAATATCATCTCTTGATTCCACTTGTTGCGTTCTACCTGATATAGCCGTCAAACAGCTTGATTCATTGCTCGACATCCGTATCACTCCAGCTTAAGTATCTAAAGTGATTTCCTGCTTAGACTCTTCTACAGCTTGCGGCCCGGACAACATAGACGTGTTCTCCGGAGCTGTCGTCTATCTTTTCAAAACTATTTAACAAGTGCTTATCAGAGTCTTGTTTTCCAGCCTGCTGGAAAGCAGCATCTGTTATCCCTATTTTTAAAAATTCTAGATAGCGATCTGATTCATCTAACTACCGCCCCATTAGTCTTCTTCCTATCATAAGCAAGGTTTTTGAATCTTTAATTAACAAACACTTAATCTCTCATCTCGAATCTCATAACCTACTTTCTGATCATCAATATGGATTTCGATCTTCTCGTTCTACGGCTGATTTGCTAACAGTAATAACCGATAGGTTTTATTGCGCATTAGATAAAGGTGGAGAGGTTAAGGCCATCGCTCTTGACATTTCTAAGGCGTTTGATAAAGTTTGGCATGCTGGTCTTCTCCATAAGCTTTCTTCTTACGGTGTATCTGGAAACATCTTTAAGATTATTGAATCCTTCCTTTCCAATCGTAGTATAAAAGTTGTCCTTGATGGACAGCACTCTTTTTCTTATTCTGTAACCTCAGGGGTTCCTCAAGGTTCAATCCTTGGCCCTATACTCTTTTTAATTTACATTAACGATCTTCCAGATATTTTCACATCTAAGGTGGCATTGTTTGCTGATGATACTACCATTTATTCTTGTCATGATAAGAAGCCAACTCCCTCTGATTGCTTGCAGGGGCATCTGAGCTTGAAAAGGATCTCACTTCTGGTACAGCATGGGGCTCACCGTGGCTGGTAAACTTTAATTCAGATAAAACTCAATTTTTTTCAGCCAATTGTTATCGCAATAATTTAGACCTTCCTATATTTATGAATGGTAATGTACTCGATGAGTCTCCTACCCTTTATCTTCTAGGATTAACTCTTACTTCTGATCTTTCTTGGAAACCTTATATCAAATCCGTTGCAAAATTAGCATCTGCTAAAGTCGCTTCTCTTTATCGAACTCGTCACTTTCTTACTCTTGATTCTATTCTCTGTCTTTATAAATCTCAAATCCGGCCTTGTATGGAATACTGTTGCCATATCTTGGGTGGATCTTCTAATGATGCCCTTTCTCTTTTAGACAAGGTGCAAAAACACATTGTAAACATAGTTGAACCTACTCTTAAAGCCAGCCTTCAACCTCACATCGTCGTATTGTTGCTTCTCTTTTTCTTTTCTACAAGTACTATAATGGGCACTGCTCGAAAGAGCTACCCGACGGGCATTTTTTTTTAAAAGTTACGATCTAAATGTATTTTAAATGTCTTTTAAACATTTATGTTTAAAAGACGTTTAAAAGACATTTAAAACACATTTAGAACGTAACTTTTAAAAATAAATGCCCGTCGGGTAGCGTCTCTTGTGCTATCTACAAAAATTCATTCTCTTGTTACTCGTCATTCAATTAAGTCTCATCTTTTTTCTGTTACAGTTCCTGAGTGCTCCAAAAACTCTTATTCATCTAGTTTTTTCCCTCGAACATCAGTTCTTTGGAATTCGCTTCCTTCATATTGCTTTCCTGATTCACATAATTTGCAATTTTTTAAGTCGTCTGTCAATCGTTATCTTGCTCTACAATCTTCATCTTTTCTCTTTCAGTAACTTCCAACACTAATTAGTGGTTGCTTGCAGCCTTGTTGGAAGCGAAGATGTTAAAAAAATATATATATATATATATATATATATATATATATATATATATATATATATATAAACACACACACACTCACACACACACACACACACACACACACATATATATATATATATATATATATATATATATATATATATATATATATATATATATATATATATACATATATATATATATACACACATATATATATACATATCAGGGAATACTAAAACAACGGGACGCGAAACTCTAATTTCATGTAGTTTTGACGACAGGGCCGATGAAAAAAAAAGCGAAACACTTCTATTATTAAACAAAAATATAATTATGAATAGAAATTTAATAAAAAAATGTTATGGCTCAATTATTTATCACTATTTTCAAACAAAAATTAAATTGTGTTGATTAAGTGTTAAAAATAAAACAACTTTTTACAAAGAAACTGTAAATTATCCGTAAATTAGCAGTAAATAATTATTTTTAAAGACAATGTTAATAAACTAATTAATCACTACTTATCATACTATATTATGTTCATATCATAATAATAAATATATAATTATAAAAAAATTTTAAACCATATAAATATAAAGCCATAAATACATTTCAAAACGTTATTAATTATATCACCAACGTCAACTAAATAATCAGACCATTAAGTATTGAGTTTCTTTTTCTGTCCTCAATGTTTAATGAAACAATATCAGATGTATTATCAAGGGTCGTAACACCTTTTAAGAAACAGTTAGTTATTATTGAGATAACTTTTGAAATACCTATACTGTCTGTTTCTAAATCAAATGGTAATGTTGAATGCAAGAATAAAAATAATTTCTTTAAATAAACAACACATTGAAAACGTTTTTCAGACATTGGAACGCTGTTAAACAGTAGATAACAAACACAAATAAACTGGAGAAGAGTATCACCAGGATAACGCAATTTACCACGTGAAACATAATCTGTAAATTCAGAACTAGCTGATTGTGATGTTGTTGTATCAACTATACGCTGCGGATCGATATTGTGCTGTACATAACCAGTCATATAAAAAAGGGCAGCATTCTCCTGATCATTAATAGATTCATTGTCTGCATTAATTAAACATTCATCTAAATAAATAATATCCTCTTCCATTAGATCCATTGTGCAACAGTCTGAATGTATGCGTGAGCAATGAATGTCAGTTTCATCCAAAGAAACTATTTTGCTAAATAATTTTAACCGCTGAAGGTGCAAACTGTTCAATACTTGTTCTGCTGAGATAAAACAATTTCCGCCACTTAGTTGTCTACAAATAAGCAAAAAAATTGCAAAAAGATATAACCAAATAAATTGAGTTGAACAGAGTATTAAATTATAGTTAAAACAGCAATTGTCAAATAAAACGCATCAATAAACTTATGTATGTTAAAAAATAATACATATAAATAAATGAGAGAAATATTTGTTTTTTAGATTTCAAATCTACAAAATTTTCTTTACTATAAGTAACACAAAAATAATTTTACCTGTAGATGCCAAATTCACCTTCAAGACGATCTGTTTGAAAAATACCGGGAAGAACATATTGGTGATCTTCTGAAAGCAGTTTTTTTTATTAATTCTACCAATCCTTGTAGGGTGTTAACTAAAGCATGCTTTGTTTCTGGTGTAAAAGTATTATGACGCTTTAATCCCTTTCCCTCTGACATCTTAGAAGTTGCATCAGCAAATGCTAAAATTTCTTTAAATCTAAGTTCATTAAGTGTCTGGAAAGGAGACCTATTGATATTATTAAGTAAAACATCACAACCTTTCCTCTTTACATTTAGCATGTTCCATAATGAAACAATTGGTGCTAAAAAACAGGCAGTGTTCTCAAAATTAGCTAATCTCAATGCTGCAACAGTTTTTTCATTAAATACAGCAACCATGTTTGCAACATTTTGTCTATCAATCAAACTAGGGTACACTGACTTGCGTGAAAGCTTTGTAGTTTTGGCAACACAAGTTTTCTGTCTGTTATATAATTGAACAATGTGAGACCAATCACCAGAGAGAGGTTGATTATTAATTTTTAAACTAATTGTTTGTGTTTTTTCCGTAAACCAATTATTTCTTATACTTTTAAACAAGTGAACTGGATCGTGTAGCATAATAACTGGTTTTTCTTTTTCTATAACACCTTGCCATGGAAAACTTTTATTAACAACAAAATTTTGGTAAACACTTCAATTTGTGGGATGGTTATCTGATAAAAGACACAGTAATTTTCCTCCTGCATCAATTATTTGTTTATTTATGTTTATAATCAAATCGTGAAGAAAGTGCACTGACAGTTTAAATATTGGTACAATTCTACAAACAAAAGAAGGTTTACCAAACATAGGTTTAATCATAAAGACTAATAACGTTTTTGCAATTTTAGTGGGATTGTCCTCACTATATCCAATGAGGTATCCTCCTCTGAAACTAACACTTAGTTTAATATACATCTCATCAAAGAGAAGGCAGCAATGCTTTTCAGAACTATTAAAATTTTCAAAAACATTTTTGATTGTATTATTGCACTCTTTTTCATTTCCAACTCCAACTCTTCCTAATTTTGAAATGAGAGTCTTTGGACTGGGCAAACAAAGCAGATTTCTTAAATGTCGATAACAGCATCTGGAGGACAAATACAGTTCAAGTGCACGACGTATACATAAAGTAGAAAAGCGCAGTCCATTTGGAGAATAAGTGGTGAGGCGTAGTTGTTCAATGAGGAAAGAAATTTCTTTAGAAGTATCACTATATGTATTTTCAATTTGACTAATCAAACTTAATACCTCATCTTTTATTTCAGGACTAGAGGTACAAACTCTTTTGACAATAGCTTCAAGCTGTGATCACCGAGTAAGACAATGAGAAAAACTGAGCAGGTCATAGCAGTTAACTTTTGTATGCCTACAATAAATATTAACTTGACGTGAATGACAGTTAATTTCAACAGAAAATATTGTTTCAGGTAGACATGATCGAGAAACATTAAACAATATGACTTTTGAATTTTTAATGAATGCAAAGTATTGAGGATATCTAAAATAGATTTAATAACAAGTAAACTTTAAATCAAAACAAACAAATATCATAAAACGAGGAGATTAATTTTACCTTTCTTTTATTTCAGACAACATTATTTCAACATCATAAAATCTAATTAAATCAATTTGATTGAAATCATCCAATTCATCAGGTATTGCATTTCGTGATGTTAAAGAAATTTTATTTATATTTGTAGATCTTGGTTGTGTTGAGACTGTTTGGCGCACCATTGAAGATGTGCATCCAGGAAAAATAGATGGGGGATCAACAGGAACCTAAAAAAGATATTATTAAAATTAGTCATTGTAAAACTTATCAATAAAAACAACTTTAAGGATGCTTACCTCAAACTTTGATCGAGGAGGCTTGTGCATTTTGCAGCCTGGTGGCCAGTGTTTTTCACACACACCCATACTTGAAGTTACTTTTTCAAACGCATTTGGAATAGATGACAACCAATATTGTAACTTTTGGGTGTCACTTGGAAACATGTAAACATGAAGCTTTTCTTCTGAAGTTGATGTTAAATAATTTGTGGTATAATTAACTGTTGAACATTTTTTCTGATGTAACTAAAGGGTCTTGTTGTGTTTTGCAAGAAGCTCTAGAGTTACAAGAAAATTGCCGTTATCGCCATCATTGATAATTTTTGAAGAGTCTAAAACGACTCTTCAAAAATGATCTCTCTCTCTCTCTCTCTCTCTCTATATATATATATAACGGCAATTTTCTTGTAACTCTAGAGCTTCTTGCAAAACACAACAAGACCCTTTAGTTACATCAGAAAGAAGTTTCCTTGTGTCAACATGGAGGTAAACAAATTATTGTGCATTTTTTGGTTTGGAGTTTCTAAAATGAATTTATAAAAAAGTGCGGAAGAATCGTCCACGGTGCCATCATTAAAGATGCACATATAGTAATTTACTATTTTATTCTTGTCGACGGAACGCCTGACGTTTCTTATACTGAGCAAATTGCATTTATACTCCGATTTGTCTACAATGGTATTGATAAAAGACAGGTAGTTAATTAGCGCTTTCTTAAGGTCGAAAATCTTAAACAAAAGAAATTTGTGGATATTGTCAAAATAATTATGGATTTCTAGGATCAAAATGACATCAATCTGAAGATCTGTCGAGGTCAAGAGTACAACAACGGTGCGAACATGTCTGGTAGGTACAAAGGAGTAAAAGCGATCATCCTTCAGAGAAATCCTTAAGCTTTCTACATGCTATGCAGCGCTCATAACATTAACCTAGCTGGTGTTCATTCCCTTGAATCTTCTGTAGAAATGAAGAACTATTGTGGCAGGATTCAGTAACTCTACAATCTTTTTAGTGGAAGCCCTATACAATGTGAAATCTTAACCAAGACAACTGGTTTGTCTCTTCATTAGATCTCACAAACCCGATGGCGTGCACGGATTGAGACTTTGAAGCCTTTGGTTAAGCAACTTAGAGAAATTATTTTTTCTTTGCAGAAACTTCAGGAACTTGATTTAACTGCTGATCTGTTGAATGAAGTAAAATCTTTGGAGAAATGGATTTATTCATTTGAGTTTATTATCATGACAACCTTCTGGTTCGAAGCGCGCTAGGCAATTTTCAGAGTGTCATTTCAATCAGGAAACATTACTTTAGATGAAGAGATGAAGTTTATGAGGGTTCCTACCGAGGATCTTATGAATTTAGATATTCTTGGCCGAAATTAATTAATGAAGGACATTTGGTTACCTCCGGTCTAGCTAGTTATGGGTTTTAGTCAAAGTTAGTTTAAAAAAGGACAAGGAAGAGGAAAACCAAGGAAAGAAGTTCATTTCTACGAAAACGATGAAAAGTAGTTTGAGGTGAACATATTTAACACTGTACCCGTTTTTCAAAACGCCTTTAGATGCTTTTTACGTATTTATTACGTATTTGCTTTTTACGAGAAAAACGCATTAAAAAATAATAATACAAGAAAGTTTTTGTAAAACGTTTATTGAAAATTATAATTTGTATGAACTTTTTCAAAGTTCTTTAAAAACAATTATTCAATAACTTTTGCAGGCACCTAAATAAGCTTATTTTCTAAAAAAGTCAATTTTGATTTTCTTTTCTTTTAGGCGTTTTGAAAAACGGCTGAAGAACACCGCTCTCGATACTTTAATCCATCAAATAAGAGAGCTGCAGAAAAAATGACAAACAGTTTCTCCTCCCTATGGTTCTCGGAATCGAATAGTAGTAGGTTGAGTGAAGAAAATTGAACCACCTAGCCTGGAGGAGAAATGTAAAACTTTAGCGCAAATCTATGTGAACAATGTAAATGAAGAAAAACTAATTTTAGAGGTCCATCATCTGGATATTCTGAAGCACGCCAAGTTTTTCAGTCAAAAAGAATATTTCACTTTAATGAAGCTATTAAATGGAATCTATTAAAAAGGTCTAGAGTCTATCTTCGAATCAATAAGCATTTTGTTACGTATTTTTAACACCGTTCTCGTTTCCATTGCTGAAAGAGAGATCTTTCAGTAAGCTTGGTCTAGATAAAATTAAGATCTAGAATAAGTCAAGACCGGCTTACCAATGTCTTAGTTATATCTATTGAATACGATCTTGCAAAAAGTCATTCCAAATTTTGGTTTAAATTATGCCCGTAGAATCAAATTCACATGAAGCAATTAAAATATCTATTACATTTAAAACTCATAGTTACTCGCAATGTAATAAAGTTCAGTAACTTGTCAAGTTATGTTTCTTTTTTACTTTTATTTCAAATTTATTTTTATTTTTATAAAACTATTTAGAAGCCGTCTTGACTGTATTTACTCCCTCGGCCTTTAAAAGTGAATTTAGTTAAAAAAAAAAAAAGCCAGTATTTGGACAATACCTAAACTTTTTTGAATTAGATCAATATGACAGGGCGCTAGATAAGTTTTGACCCCGGGCGTCATAAAGGGTAGCGGCGGGCCTGTATATATATATGTATATATATATACATATATATATATATATATATATATATATATATATATATATATATATATATATATATATATATATATATATATATTTATATATATATATATATATTTTTTTTGAATGTAGACATCATGTATGAGAGTATGTAAATTATTATTTTATA
Organism: Hydra vulgaris; assembly: GCF_022113875.1. Taxonomy (NCBI): domain Eukaryota; kingdom Metazoa; phylum Cnidaria; class Hydrozoa; order Anthoathecata; family Hydridae; genus Hydra; species Hydra vulgaris. Next base: position 4,805,528 of record NC_061160.1, on the reverse strand, counting down.
AACATCAATAAATACGATTTTCTCTCGATACTAAATTTAATTTTTATTTTTTAAAAGAAATTTTCGCTGGATTGTTGTGACCAGCGTCTTCAGCTTAAAAGATTTTGTTTGTTTTTGTTTATATGTTATTTTTAAACGGCAATTTTATTATATGTCAATAGAATGGTTTCGTCTTTTTCTGACGTAAGTGCATTAGAAATGGTGTCCAGAATTTTGTTGACACATATTGTCCTTCATCTAAATTGATACCACTTTGTTGAGGGGCACATTGGTGGTACTGTATTTCAAGCGCCTCGCGAACTTTCCTATCAAACTTTTTGTTATTGACTTTTAGAGTTCTGCAACTGTCCCAGTTAATTTGTTGTGCACAATTTTTAATGTGTGTGGCTAATGCTGATCTTTCTGTTTTATTTCCTATTATACTGTTTTTGTGTTGTTGCATGCGTGTTTTTATTTGCATTTTTGTTTCACCAATATACTTTTTGTTACAATGTATATATATATATATATATATATATATATATATATATATATATATATATATATATATATATATATACATACATATATATGGCTTGCATTTACCTGGCATAACTGCTATATGCAATTATTTGTGCAGGCATAACTGCTATATGAAATTATATCAATAAAATAGACTTTTAGTGAAAAAGCCACTAAATTTAAACCATACTGCTATCGTGCTATGCAACTCATTGGGCGTTGCTCTTCTAAAAAAATTATTGAGCTCATTTATTACTGAAATGAATCGCAATTTTATAAAATCGCGATCCATTTCAGGTATTAAAAATTTTTAGATATTTAAAGATGCTTCTTCATTTCTGCCGCACCGTCAGAACATACACCAATGTAGTTATTCCAGCCCAATCCTTCTTCTTTGAATAATTTATTAAGTTGTGAAAAATATCTTTGCTTATTGCATTAACTTTAATTGGCTGACAAAGCAGTAAATCTTCATTCTTATTAACGGCGTAGCTGTAGCAAACATAAATTAATTGCGCCAAATTTGTAATACCTGTCAATGTAATTGTTATATCTGTCAAAAGTATATATATATATAGCTGAGTTTCAAATTTTGGACTTTCTTTAATCCTTAGTATAATTTGCTGAAACTGATCACAACTAATACCTGAAATCTTTCAAGTATTAGTTGTGATCAGTTTCAGCAAAAAATTATTTTACATAATTTTTATCATATTCCTAACATCAATCCTTAATAATAATCAATAAAAAATTTGAAACAAAAATTGATCTGTAACTAGTTTTTCTGCAACCCCTAAATAACTTTTTTGACCTCCACTTTAAGAATCACTTTGCAAAATATGCAACAATGTACGAATATAGGGGATAGTCACGAGGCACCGGGCGGGTAACTCCGAAATCTTGATGTACATCCATAGGCGTGTCTACGGGTTTTGCCTGTCATGTACAGGCAGGACCTGCGAAATTTGATCTAACTTACATCTTAAATTGCTATAGCGATCTCTTTATAAAAATACCCTACTTAATAGTAGTAGTAGTAGTAGTAGTAGTAGTAGTAGTAGTAGTAGTAGTAGTAGTAGTAGTATTAGTAGTAGTAGTAGTAGTAGTAGTAGTAGTAGTAGTAGTAGTAGTAGTAGTAGTAGTAGTAGTAGTAGTAGTAGTAGTAGTAGTAGTAGTAGTAGTAGTAGTAGTAGTAGTAATAGTAGTAGTGCTGTTAGTGACCCTTCCTGCGTTTTTTGACACGGAGATTTTTAGATTGTTAAAAACGCGAAAAAATCACTGAACAGAACTTTAATTTAAAAAATGGATGGGAAAAAAAAGTCTTTCTTAGATATAGAATGCCTTTTTTATTATTTAGTTACCCAACTATTTAAAACATTTATATTTTGTAATATTGAACTTTTTTAATAATTAGTTAAAATATCTAACCGAGGAAATATAGTATATATTTTTTTAGGGGGTGATGGGGGTGCAGGAACCTACTCCCTCTGTTGTGCACGACCGGCGAATAAGATCTGGACACGCCTATGTGTACAGCTTAAGCCAAAGAAGCTATGTGACTTTAAATACTATAAAAACGTTATTTGAGTGAAAATATGACATATGCAAAATATCTGTTATAGTATGCCAAAATGATTGGCTGTGAGTGCAAGATATTGTTTTGTACCACCAGAAGAACGATGTATCAGCATATTTGAATCATATATTATTATACCTAATTTTTATGTAAACTAATAACTTTTTATTGATTAAAAATACATTTTTACTTAAAATATTTATTAAGATAAAAAAATTTGTTTAATACTTTATTTCATTGGTTTTAAAACTACACTTTAATGTTTTCGATTCGGCAAAAAATGTATTACTTAATAACTTTTACGACCGAGATTTCCATTTTTATAAATAGAAATAATTTTAATTTGCAATATTTTGAATTAGGAACTTTTAAAAATGAAATAAGATTATTAAATAATAACTTTGCGGTGATACCTATTTTTCTGCGCCCCCGCCTTGAGCCGGCCCTGATCCACTTGAATAGTTTAAACCTGAATCAAAGCGTTTGTTATTATCTACGGACTTAAATTTTCTTTTTCTTTTTTACTAAAAAAATATAAATTAGCACAATTTATTTCTTTTATTTGCTTTTGCTTTTATTTGTTCTAAATTTAATTTTCCAAAAAGAAATTATGTATTAACAGCAGGCCCGGATTAAGGCGTAAGCAGTGTAGGCTTCAGCCTACTCAACCACGGATTTAGGGGCACGGGCACTACATACTATCCTTATTTATTTTTAAACTTGAAAAATTGTACAATCTGTAAAATAATTATTGACAATAAGCACAATACTATCCTATTGTTATTTTTATATAAATAATATCGGAAATTTGAAATAGTAATAATCAATGCGTTTTGTCGTGCGGTCTTCTAAACCTCGTTTTATTTTTAGATTGTTATTTTTCCGTAGAACCGATAACGTATGTGGAGCCGCAGACGGTAGACAATGCCAGTGCGTTTACTTATTTATATTTTTCGTAGCTCGCCGCTGATGGTCATAAATTGGGTAAAATAGTATAAAATACTAAATAGTATTAGTATTTCGTATACACGCGTCAAGTGCATCGAAAATTCGTCCGTTTGATCGTACGTATGTTTTGTTAACACTATTGTAACTTGTAAATTTATTATAAAAGTTTTACTTTAGTGCGAGTAGTGCGTTTTATATATAGCTTAGTGTTCGATATTTATGTAAAAATGGATCAGAAACGACATATTAGTGGAGCACAAGCGAGAAAGCGTGCAATTGATAAAAAAGAAAAAGAAGTGATTTTACTTAGTAAAATACCTATGTTAAATAATTTTTTCAAACAAATAAATAACATTACCCCTAGTTGTGTTGAAGATAATAAACTAGAATCTTCAAATGATATAACTATTACTAATAATTGTTCTACTACTTCTACTACTATTCAATGTACTGCGTCTTCTTCAGATCAATCAGTTGTTGATGCGTCTTCTTCAGATCAATCAGTTGTTGATGCGTCTTCTTCAGATCAATCAGTTGTTGATGCGTCTTCTTCAGATCAATCAGTTGTTGATGCGTCTTCTTCAGATCAATCAGTTGTTGATGCGTCTTCTTCAGATCAATCAGTTGTTGATGTAAATGAGGAATCAGAAAAATCTGAGCTAAATGTCATTCCTAATCCTCTTACGCAGAATAATACAAGTAATTTTAAAGGTATAGCAGATTGGACAAATAGTAATATATGTCGTAATTATATTGCAAAATTTGGATATGATCAGAACATTGATGCAGATTTTACCTCATCAAAACGAACTTATTCTGATTATGATCATTATTGTAGTAAATCAATCTTTACAAAGTGATGTAGGTAGAATTGACACTCAATTGGCAACACAAGTGACTGATAAAATGAATTACTGGAAAGCTGTTCTTCATCGAGTTGTTGAAGTAATTAAATTTGTCGGTGCAAAAGGTTTATCATTCAGAGGTGATAATGAACAATTTAACAAAATTAACAGTTAAAAGTTTTAATTCATTTGCAGAGTATGTACCATGTTCTGCACATTCTCTTAACTTGGTCGTAACGCTGCAGCAGAAAGTTGTAATTCTGCTACTTCATTTTTTATGCTTCTCCAGGAACTATACAATTTTTTTTCTAGTTCTACTGCACGTTGGGACATTTTAAAAACATATTTGAAGAAAAATCTTAGTGTAAAAATCAGTAACTCGCTGGAGTGCTCGTTTTGATGCTTGCTATGCTTTATTTAATTCTTATGCATTTATAATTGAAGCTTTGCATAGTATAGTTGATATAAAGTAGAAGCTAATGGGTTGCTTGCAAGATTAAAAACTTTAGAAACTGGTTTAATGATATGCATATGGAATTCAATATTAAACAGGTGTTTCTCACTCTATAAATTAATTATTTTTAAATAATAAATTATGCTCTCATTTATTTTATTTTATTAGGGTCAGCTTAATAGATAAATTAATTAATATAAAGTTTAATATGATTTTAGTTTTAATGTTACAAATAAAAAATAACAATCAACTGACATTGATCTTCATACAGTATTAGACCTATATAATGGCCTTAAAAATTACTTGGTACAGATCAGAGATGATTTTGATGTTTTTGAAAATAAGGCTGTAGAAATTACTGGTTGTTCGGACTATGCCAAAGATTCCAAGAGAAAAAAAAAGAGAAAGGTATGTTTAACTTATTATCTTTAAAATACACATAAAATAATTTGAAAAAAGTCATAAACATTAACAACATTAAAAACTATTTTTTTTTTAGGCTCTGGCTGATGAATCAAGATCTCAACCTCTCACAGAAATCACAGGGAAAATAGATTTTATTAGAAATGTATATTATGTGATCATTGATACTCTTAAATGTCAACTTAGTTCAAGAAGACAAGCTTATGAAAAAATATCAGATATTTATGGATGTATGCCCACATTGTATAAAACACCGAGTTCTATTGTTGTAAGAAACACATGTGAAACTTTGGCAAAATATTTTATTGATGATGTTGAAAACTCAAGCTTACTTATAGATGAGTGTATTTTTTTTCAAAATTAATTTCCACAGATAAAAATGTAAAATCTGTTCTCTCTATGTATAAGTACTTCAAGACCAAAGAATTAGAGTGTATGTTTTCAAATTTAGAAATAGTTATGCGAATGTACCTTAGTACAGCAGTTTCAAACTGCTCAGGCAAAAGAACTTTTTCTGTACTTAAAAGAGTAAAGTCCTACTTTTTTTTTTTTTTTTTTTTTGTTTTTTAAGGTGCCCCAAGAAGTCCTTACGGTCTTATCATAGAGCACCGCGGAAGAGCATTTAATAGGAAGTTCACGCCTCCTTCCCAACTTGAGGTCAACCATGAAGGAGAAGTTCACGCCTCCTTCCCAAACTTGAGGTCAACCATGAAGGAGGAAAGACTGAATGCATTAGCAATATTTAGCATTGAAGCAGAATTGGTTGAAAAATTAGATTTTAATGATACTATTAACACATTTGCCCATCAAAAAGCAAGAAAAAGAAAAGTATAAAATAATGGTTTGTTACTTTTTGTAATATGACTATTTTATATTTTTATATATCTAAAATATATTTTGTTTAATTTTAATTTTATGTTTTTACTTGTTTTCAAATAGGTATTATATACATGTACATATTGATGTGGCTATTAAACCTAAAATAAAGTTTTATTATTTATTCAAGTATCGAGTAGAGAAATGTGTACAATATTTTTTTTTTAATTGGAGGCACCAAATTTTTTACAACCTATGGGCACTATAGATCTTAATCCGGGCCTGATTAACAGTTATATCAATTGTGAAACGTAGTTTTACACATTTTATATATATTTTATCACAAGCATTTATCACGTTTTTATATATTTTATTGTAAAAAACGACCTGTAATGAATGGTCCACAATGAATAACCACAATGGGGCTCGGTGATAAGACAAACTGATGTCTTCTTCTTGCTTCAGCCATTTTTTTTATTATTTATGTTATTTTATAAACTGTAACTTTCTACCGCAAAACTAAAAGTATAAATAAATATAAATAAATGTGTCCAGGACTACACTCTAATTTTGAAACATGCCTTTTTTCTAACATTTTTTCTTTTATATTTTGTAAATGTTTTACTTACCACTATCAATTTTAATTGGTCTTAAAGGTCAGTAAGAAAATATAAATAAAATAACGGAGGATTTTGGTATTCTAAGATATCTCTGGAACAATCTAGATTTCATAAACTTGTATAATGATTGCTTAAATACCAGTTTCATTAATCTTAACCTTATTGGTGATTTCAAAAATGAACTTCTCAACCTTATTGGTGATTTCGAAAATGAACTTCTTAACCTTATTGGTGATTTCGAAAATGAACTTCTTAACTATATTGGTGATTTCGAAAATGAACTTACCCAAATATATACTACCAAAACTAATAGTGGAGCTTGCATGTTACACTCATGAAAACAATTTCTTCAATCAAAGCCGCAAAATGCAATCTCTCGAAATTAGGCTGCGCATCCATGCTCTTTTACGGTGACTTTAACTTTAGCCACACAACATATAAAGAACTTGTAGTTGATGACAGTACACTAGTTGTAGCGCATATCAGCAATGAATGGCCTAGTGACACTAAGTTTCAACAATGCTTAGGTGAGTATTATTTAACTCAAATGATAACATTCCCAAAATATCGAAACTCAAGAAACAAGGCAATGGTTAATACTCTTGACCATGTCATTACCGATAAATCAAACAAAGTTAGAGACCTCAAAAAGGTGTTCCTATCGGAGACACACCTAAGGGTAAAGCTCACTTCCTAATCAATGGACATTTTGAAACTATGAATTTTGAAGTACCAGCTACTTTTCATTTACGTAATATTTGGGGCAAAGCGAACTATCAAAAAATATCAGAATACATCATGGATTACGATTGGGACAAAAACTTTACTAATCATTCAGCACACTTTAACTACCAACTACTTGTAAACAAATATGCGGAAGCTGTGTGCAAATACATTCCAGTGACTTCTGTTCTCTTCAAAACAAAAAAAGAACCTTGGATCACACCGGAAGTTAAAGAAGCGGTTTTTCATAAATGTAATTTCTGGAGGCAATATGTCGCTTCTGGAACTAAAACACATGAACCACTCAGGAGTAAGCATAAAATAGCTTGTAAACATGTATCAGAGGTAATAAAAAAAGCTATTAAAAGATACGAACACCAGTTAGCTAGTGTTTTCAAAAATGATCCAAAGAAACTTTATGATCACATCAAAAATAAAGAAGAAACTAATAACTCACTTCAAGCTCTCGAAGATGACAATAAAAACATTATAACCGACGGTGCAGTTATTTCAGATATTCAAACAATTACTTTCATTCTGTATTCACTACTGAAAAACCAGATTCGCTGCCAGATTTCGAATCACGTACAAATATATCTTGCACTATATATATTTAAATTTCATATCGGCGACTTCAGTTCAAGAAAGACTAAAAAAGCTCATTAAAACTAAGTCAAAAGGATATGACGACATACACCCACGAGTATTACGCAACTGCACGTCAGCATTTGCAATTCCATTAGCTATGACCAACCGAAAATTAATTTGCGATTCACAGGTTTCATAGCTTTGGAAAAGATCAAATGTCACCCCAATTTTTAAACAAGGCAGTAAGTAGAACCGAGAGAATTATAGACCAGTCTCACTAACATCGGTACCCTGCAAAATTATAGAAAGTATTATACACAAAAAAATCATAAATCACTAACCTAATATCCAAAGAACAGCACGGATTTCTACAAAGTAAAGAATGCACATCGAACTTACTTGAAACTCGGGATATACTAACCGAAGCAATGTATCAAGGCTGCGCCACTGATATTATCTTCACTGACTCTGCAAAAGCTTTTGATAAAGTTCCACATGTCAGACTCTTACACAAACTTAAAGCCTATGGTTTTAAATTTGTGTAAGAAAACGGCATAGTTTTAGACTGGATAGCAAACTGATTAACGAATCGTTTTCAAAGGGTTGTAATCGGCAAGCATAAATCTAAATAGAAATATGTAACAAGCGGGGTAACCCAGGGCTCTGTGCTCGGTCCACTTCTTTTTATCTTATATATAAACGATCTGCCGGACTATATTACTCATCACATAAAGATTTATGCCGACGATCGCAAAACAATCGCAGTTCTAAAATGTGAGGAGGACAAAAGAACATTGCAAATTGACATAGATAATCTTGTAGATTGGTCGCATAAATGGAATATAGACTTATCTCAACTTTGATAAGTGTAAAGTTGTGCACGTCGGACGTGGTTACTCTAAATCTACTCAAACTTATTCGATGCTTGATTTGAGTGGAAACACAACTCAACTGGACGTCACTAAACACAAACATGATCTGGGAGTACTTCTATCAGACGATCTTAAAGTAAGCTATCAAGTCGAATCAGCAGCAGCAAGAGCTAACAATAAACTTGGTAGACTAAAGAAAATTTTTAGAAGTCGTGGACTCTTTTTGTGGAAAGTACTCTACAAAACATATATAAGACCCCAGTTAGAATTTGCTATCCAGGCTTGGTCACCACACAATGAAAAAGACATTGCTATTCTAGTACAGCATAAAGCCACTAAAACAATAACGGAAATAAAGCATTTATCATATGAAGAAAGACTTTTTCATCTCGGCTTAACTACTCTTAAAGAAAGGAGAGTTCAAGGTGATCTGAATCAACAGTTTAAAATTTCAAAAGGTATTGATCAAATTATTTTTGATAACCCTCAAGTCTACGCACCATCGATTTACAAATATAATTTACGTGGACATTATCTTTGACCGAACGTCAAAAGGTAAAAAACTGTCAAGAAAGATTTAATTTCTTCACTAATCGCATCATGAATGTTTGGAATACGCTACCTTTAGACGCCATAAAAGCTGAATCAGTCAACTCGTTCAAGGTTAGTGTTTATAAATGGAAATTCATAATAGACGAATGATCGAACACACAAGTGTCTTCTTTCAGCATGGAAGTGCCTGGTGTAGCACTTCCTCACCAAAATATATAAATGTATTATATAATTGATTTCTGAAATAAATAAACTCAAACTCAAACTAAGAGAACATTTAGAGTCAAAGAAACAACATATACATTCAAAATCCTGATGAACTCCCGAATTTACTCGAAGTAAAAAAATTATTTTCGAAAATGTGAAAGACTCAACCTCTTTAACCGCTACCTCTTTACTCGGAAGAATTTCCGAGAAGCAGTCAAAGCAGCCCAAAAAAATAACCTATATAAATGATACATACAAATTGAGAAATTAAAAAATTATAACCCAAATAACTTTTGAAATATTTTTAAATGTTTAAAAAAAGATTCAAATCCAAAACTTTTTACTGTAAACAATAAAAAGGATTAAAAATCATATACCGCAGAAGTTGCTACTATATTTGAACAATGATTTAACACTGAAAGAATAACTCATAATCCTACTTATTGTCAAATTCCATCTTGTGAAAATCCTGATGAAATAATAATTACTGATGAAATAATAAAAAAAACGATTTCTTGCCTAAAATTAAATAAATACAAGGATCATTTAAATATATCTGCAGAACATTTAAAACATGTCCAGTGTAATGCAATTACGCAATGGATAAGAAAATTCTTTCACTTCGCAATTAATCATAGATAGACCCCTGGATCTATGTCATCGTCAACTATTATACCGCTAGTCAAATCGTATAAAAAATCACTCACCGATTCAAACAACTACCATGGTATCAGCATTATGATATTTACAAAACTATTAGAATACCTTATCTACCTCATTAGTCCTGAAACAAAAGAAACGCATCCCCTTCAATTTGGTTTTAATAACAAGAGTTTGATCTTTCATGCTGAACAACAACAATTTACTATTAACGCCTATTTACTTATGTTTGCTAGATACTGAAAAAGCTTTTGACACCTGCAACTGGAATCTTCTCTTTGATAAACTTTACTTTGATAAAACCTCTAATCTCTCCAAATAGTTAAAACTATATCTTCTTTATATCACAACGGTAGTGCAACTGTCTCTTACCTTAGTTCCAATTCAGTTTCATTTGCTCTTAAGCAAGATGTGAGACAAGGATCGATTTTGTTACCCCAGTTGTATAACATATATACCCAAAAATTACTTGAAACTATAAAAAATGATAACTTTGGCGGTACTTCTATATATGGAAACTACAGGTGTTGATGCTTATGCTTTTTTTTTTTTTTTTTTTTTTTTTTTTTTTTTTTTTTTTTTTTTTTTTTTTTTTTACAACTTTAGTAAATTTACACATCGTTACGTTGTAACTAAATGACATAATATAATCTCACGTAAAAATATAAGATAATAATACCACGCATAACATAGCATAATAAAAATTGGTTTAACAAGTATATCTAAGTATAGCATAAATTAATAGTGTTTCTTATCATACTTGTTACCAGTATTTTTTATTAAAAATAAAAGAATAAAAATAAGAAAAGAAAAAAAAAAGACAAGAAATTTTTTTGGTACTTCAGATATATACGTTGATGAATTTATTTTATTAACAAATTCAACTCTGAACTTTTCAAATCGAGTTTAAAATAGCATATAAAGTAATAAAAAAAAATAAAGCAAATGGGCCTGATGATATAAATGGGAACATTATAATCGACTCTTTTGATGCGATTAAAGATATCCTCTTGAAAATTTTTAAAGCATCTATTACTCAAGGATCTTTTCCAGATAGCTTGAAAATAGCAAAAATAACTCCAATCTTTAAAACAGGCGACCCTACAAACGTAACAAATTATCGTTCTATCTCAGTTCTACCAGTCTTTTCAAAAATGTTAGAAAAAATAATGTACAACAGATTGTACAATTATCTTGTTGACAATAAACTTTTTTATAAAAATCAGTTTGGTTTTCAAAGAAAAAGTTCTACTGAACACGCTATTCTCCAAGTAACGCGCAGTATTGCCGACTCTTTCTGAGTTCTCAATTTACTCTTGGCATATTTATTGATTTGTCAAAAGCTTTTGACACTGTTAATCACCATATTTTATTGAAAAAGCTAGAAAGCTATGGTATAAGAGATGTAACTCTAAACTGGTTTAAAAGTTATTTAAGTAACCGTAAACAATTTGTTTATAACAAAGAATCTTCGCCTCAATTTTTAACGAGTGTAACATGTGGTGTTCCCCAAGGATCCATACTTGGGCCACTTTTATTTTTGATATACATAAATGATCTTTAAAAAGCTTCTAATTTAGCGACTATAATTTTTGCTGACGATACGAGTTTATTTCAGTCAAACGAAGACATTAAAATACTCTTTAACAATATGAATGAGGAACTTAAAAATATTTCATATTGGTTCAAAAAAAAATAGGTTGTCTTTAAATACCAATAAACAAAATGGATACTTTTTCATCCAACTTCTAAAAAAAAGAAAATTCAAAATATCTTGCCTGACTTATATATTGACAGTACAGTAATAAAAAGAGAAAAAAATACAAAATTCTTAGGAGTTATAATAGATGAAAACTTATCTTGGAGGCAACAAATTGATAATATTTCAATAAAAATTGCTAAAAGCATTGGAGTTCTATATAAAGTTAGAAATATATTAAATAAACATCAATTAACACAACTATATTATTCATTTATTCATTGCCATTTAAATTATGCAAATATAATATGGGGAAACGCTCACAAAACCAAACTTAAATCTCTCTATCGACATCAGAAACACGCAGCTCGCACAATTAATTTTGCGAATCGTTTTTCAAGCTCAACACCACTTCTTAAAGAAGTGAAAGTGTTGAATATTTACGAACTAAATGTTTTGAATATTTTATGTTTTATGTTTAAATGTAAAGAAAATATATAACCTAATGTATTTATAAATCTTTATAATTTGAAACCTAAAAACAAATATAATCTTTGTTCCAGTAAAAGTATCGAAGAACCATTTCGCCAAACTAAATTTGACCAGTTTTGTATTTCTTATCGTGGTCCTTCTCTTTGGAATAAAATAATTTTACCTAATTTCGATTTTTCTTTTTAATGGTCTTATTTTTCTTTTAAACGGAAAGTAAAAGAAATTATCTTTTCTACACAAAATATTTATATCTATTTTTAGTATTTAAGTTGTTTTTTTTTTTATTTATTTTGATTTATACTTTATTTTGTTTATTATATTGACAGTGAAGAATATTAGAATATTGTATTCTTTTTCTTATATAGATTATAAAGGGCTTCATGATAAGATCCTGTGATCTTCTAGAAGTCCTGCCGGTAATATATTCAATGTAAATTTACCTTGTACATATTCTGGCAAATAAAAATAATAATAATAATAATATACATGTTGTTGTAAAGGAAAACTCGTAGAAGTCTATAAAGACTTATCATCTAGTACCTATTTAAAAGGTTAAATAAAGTCTATTTTATTTTTATATTTAGTCAAAAGTGGTTAAACAATATACAATCAGTGATACACCTAAATATTTTAATATATATTTTAATGTTAAGTTTAATACATGTCGATATAATTGTTGGTATTAAGTATGAGGTGTTTTAATTTATTTTTCAAGTTGGCAGCATTATCTAATACTTCAAGTTCTATATTTTTGGATATGATTTTGTTATATAGGTACGGACCCCGGTAGGAAATAGAAAACCGTGAGAACTTTGTTGTTCTTTTGGGCAGTGTGAAGTTGCCTGTTGCTCTTGTCATATACCTATTAGAGTTTACTTGAAAGAAATTATCTAAGAAATGCGATGGGACTAGTCCAAGTTTGTATTTAAGCATAAATAGAACATTTTGGTAGATGTTGATTTGGTAAACATTTAGTGCATTCAAGGTTTTTAGTAGGGTTCAGCATGGGTCAGTTTATCTTTATTATAAACTAATCTTGATGCATGTTTTTGACTTATGCAAATAGTACTCAATTTGGATTTGTGTGTACTTGCCCATGTAATATTAGCGTATGTAAGATAACTTTGGATGTAAGAAAAATAAAGCGATTTAAGATTATGTTGGGATAACATAGGTTTAACTTTGTAGAGTATGCCAATATTTTTTGAAATTTTGGTGTTAATTGAACTTATATGGGCTCTCCAAGATATATTTTCGTCAATTAGTATCCCAATAAATTTAGTTGTTTCTGTTCTTTCAATATTTACCTTATCTATTTTTAGTGAGGGAAGGGTAGTTGGTATATTCTTTTTTTGTTTTTTGGAATGAAACAATATGTATTTTGTTTTTTGTGTATTTAGTGATAACTTATTTAATTTCAACCATAAATTTAATCTTTTAAGCTCTTTGTTCATACATTCATAAAGGTCTTTGATTGAGTTCGATGAATAAAATAAGTTTGTATCATCGGCAAACATAAGTACATCAAGTTTTTCCGAGGTTTTTGTAAGGTCATTAATATATAGAAGAAAAAGAAGAGGTCCAAGAATGGAACCTTGGGGGACACCGCACTCAACTCTTAGTAGTTTTGAGTGTTTATAATTATCTGAAGGTCATTAATATATAGAAGAAAAAGAAGAGGTCCAAGAATGGAACCTTTGGGGACACCGCACTCAACTCTTAGTAGTTTTGAGTGTTTATAATTATCTGAAAAGACACATTGTTGTCTGTTACTAATATAGTTTTTGAACCAGTCAAGGGTTATGTTTTTTATCCCATAGCTTTCCATTTTTTTAAGTAAGATATTGTGATTTACAGTATCAAACGCCTTCGACAGGTCTATAAAGATCCCTAGAACATACTGTTTTTTATCAAAAGAATCACTTATTTTGTTAACTAGATCTAGGATTGCGTGTTCAGTTGAATATTGTTTTTGGAAACCAAATTGCTTTTTATTTAGGATTCTATTTTGGATTAAATACTCATACAATCTGTTATAGATTATTCTTTCGATAAGCTTAGAAAAGGTAGGGAGTACCGAGATAGGTCTATAGTTATTAATTAAGTATGATTCACCTGTTTTAAATATTGGTACTACTTTAGCTACTTTTAACTTGCCCGGTACAACTCCTGTTTTAATCAAAGACTTAAAAATTTCAAATGTAGGTTTATTTATTGTTGTAAAGACATTTGCCACTACCCTACTACAGATATCATCTATACCTGGAGTTTTATTTAATTTTAAGGAATTTAGAGCAATATTAAGTTCTTGGTAGTTCTTTGTATTTTAGTTCGCTCTGGATATCGCTTAGGTATGATTTAAAAATGCTGACAACATCATTCTGCTTAGCTCTACTTTATCTGGTCTTGAAAGACTTATAACAACGTGTAATGTTTGCAGTAACTTAAACGGCATAAAACTCAATGCTTTCAAAACGGAAATTTGCTCTCCGGAATCAAGTAACTAATTGTAAGATAACCCTAGACGACCATCAAATAATACCAAAACTTAATCATCTGGACTTCATTTGGGATTTTTGCCTCACTAAATAGATCAAATTTCCAAACAACTGTGTAAACTCTGATTTAATCTGGTATACGATTTGCATTCCCATCTTCTATATACGATTTGCATTCCCATCTTCTATATACGATTTGCATTCCCATCTTCTATATACGATTTGCATTCCCATCTTCTATATCCAGATATATAGATCTTTAGCAATTCCAACGCTAACACGTGTTCTGGAATTCTATAAAAATAGAGAGTTAAATAATTGATAAAATTGGAGGAAATAAAGTTAATTCTTTTTTCAATGTATCCAAGTATAGCAAAAACCATACATACTCTCTATTTAAAGTTCGGGAGATATCAATGTACATACAACAAAATAAACTTAGTTATCTGTCTATTAAAAAATAACTTGAAATCATTAATTCTCAGCTAAACAATTGTTCAGTAAAACATTCATTTTTAGATGACATAAAGAAATTATGTAAGATCCATAAACTAAATATGAAAAACCTAATCCAGGTTAAGAAGAAAGTTAAAATTAAAATTTCAGAAAATATAATTCGTGAAGATACTTAAATTATAGTACAAACAGTTTAATGTTGAAATGCAAAGCAGCAGCGAACAATTTTCAAAAAAACTCTTGAAGAAAACAATCTCAAGTGAAATTTTTATTTTCTCTTGGTATTTTAATGTATTTTTGCCTTGTAAAAATGTTTACTGGGGGTGTTAAATAATACAGCTTTTAGAACTCTAAAATAATCTTGCAAACACTTGATGAATATTAAAAAACGATAAATAATAAAATAAATAATACAAATCATTACTAATTCGGAGCAAGTAGTTTGATATGAGGTAAATATTGTCATTAACATTAAAACCAGAATTTTCATAATTTTGTAATAATCTTCTACGGAATCAAATACGAGAATGCTTCTTAATTTTTGCTTATAGAAAATAGTCTTTTAGATTCATTATTTTCCAAACAACGACGACAATTCAAATGTTTTGTGTACTTTCTTATAAAACATTTCCCCTTGTGAATGAACGTTTTTGAAATACGAGTCTTTTTTTAAAAGCGTTGTTAAAGGTATTCGATCACTTTCTTTTTGTCTGTCATCTGGTTTTCGAGCTCAGATATGAATATAGATACCGTCTCTGTTTCAACTTTTTTTTTTTTATCTTTTTAATGGTTTATTTTTGGTGAACAGAAAACAGAAATTTTTTTTTTTAATAGTTTCTACCTGATTTTTAAGAAGTGGTTTGCTACAAAAAATCTACCTTTGTTGATGCATTGATCAATCTTTGTAGTATTAGTTTCGAACTTTGATTAGTTTTTTTTTGTTATTAACTTAATTCCCCCACTCCACCCCTTTGCCCCTCTAAAAAAGGTTAACTAGAGTTAGCATAACGACATATTGATATTTCGGTATTACATTTTTTGATTTATTATTTTTCATCTGATTTATTTTTGTCAAATGAAAATTGGAAATTTTTTTTTTTAATTTTTATTGACAAAAATAAATCAGATAACAAATAATAAATCAAAAAATGTAATACGAAAATATTAAGTTTGTCGTTCACCATCTTATGATAAGTCTAGCTTAAGTAATTCACTAAAAAACGCATGGCTGATGGTCTTTAAAATAATCGACATTTGAAAAAAATAAAGATTGGCGAGCTCAAAAATTTGACACTTGAACAAACTGCTGGTTTATTATCTCTAAAACTGATACTTGAAGCAACCGATGGTAGGACGGTTTTTTGCATCCAACCGATGATAGTTTCTTGTTTGGTGTTATTAAAACTAAGGATTAATAATCACTTAAATAATTAGAGTTGAAGGCACCGACCACTTCTAAATAGAACTTAAAAAACTGCTGCTTGGTGATCTCTAAATAAAAATTTCCTTAACTAGGCTATTCGAAAATAAATTATTACATGTAAAGTATGAAAAAAAAAAAGTTTTCAAGATATTAGGAAAAATATAAATTCCAATACATTCTTTGACTGATTATCGTGTTTCATTTTTCTAACCAACAATTTCATCGCTTCTCCCTGCATCATCGAGTTGAGCTAGGTTTAACATCTAAATATATCATCAACTTTTAGATACAAAAAATAATGAAGAAATGAATTTGTGTTTATTTTAGCAAAAACTATTTTTAGACAAACACTATTATTAAAAATGAACATTTTTGCTTTATTAAGGCAAAAATATTCATTCTTTAAAAGACACTTGTAAATTTTGATAAAGTTGTAAATTTTTAATTCAGGTGAAAAAGAATATTTTTTAGTTATTGATACGCAACCAACAAATACAAAAAATCCACCGTAATATTGAATATTGCTTGTTCAATCTTAACTCACCCTTTGGACATATTGCGGGTTGGTTTGCAATTCTCTATCCATAATTTGTAAACGTTCATTCAAATGTATACAGTTGGTAATCTGTAAAGAATAACTTCAAAAAGTCACATAAAATAACTAAACTTATACTAATATGATACTAATAGATACTAATAGATACTAATAGATACAAATAGATACTAATAGATACTAATAGATACAAATAGATACTAATAGATACTAATAGATACTAATAGATACTAATAGATACAAATAGATACTAATAGATACAAATAGATACTAATAGATACTAATAGATACAAATAGATACTAATAGATACAAATAGATACTAATAGATACTAATATGATACTAATAGATACTAATAGATACTAATAGATACTAATAGATACTAATAGATACAAATAGATACTAATAGATACAAATAGATACTAATAGATACTAATATGATACTAATAGATACTAATAGATACTAATAGATACTAATAGATACTAATAGATACTAATAGTGGCCAAAAACTTTTAAAAAAACTGGACATTTACTAAAAAAGAGCCATTATAAATTATTATTAAATTACCTCAGAATCAAACTTTGAAAAAAATTCGGCAGAGTAGTAATCTTGAGGATTATCATGAAAAGATACCATAGCAACATCTTGCTCGATAGTAGCAAAAATAGTTCCTTCTGCTATCTAAATCATTAAAACAAAGTTATATATATATATATATATATATATATATATATATATATATATATATATATATATATATATATATATATATATATATATATATATATATATATATATGTATATATGTATGTATATACGCGCACCATGTTTAAAAGAAACTTTTCGGCTTCTGAAGCATCCCTAAGATTAACTCTGGCTGCCATATTTGATAATGATAAAGTAAGAAATGTCTAGATACAAAAAAAACAAAAAAACATTGACAATCATAGATAAAAATAAATAAAAAGATATAGATACAAAAAAACATTGACACGATAGCATATACAATAATAAAAACAAACATTACATATATTTATAAACAAAACCTTCGTTAGTTTCTGTATTCGTTTTTTAACGAGTGAAGCCATTACTTGTTTTACAAGTCCAATATTCTTATCCTTAAAAAATATTTATAAGAATTAAAAATTAAAAAATTCAATATAAGAAATGAGGAGTGTAGAAACAATAATACAATTGGTGCATTAACCTGTTTTGTATTTATACGGGTAAACAAAAAATTAATAAAATCATTTACAAAGTCTAAAAAAAATATAAACGAAAACTTATAAAAATTGTTCTTTAATAACTTAATCTAATAACAAAGAGTAGTTTGGAAGACTATAAATACCGTATGAAAAACTGACTGATGTTTGTTAGCTACTGCTCTTAAATGAGCTGGATCATAAGTAAAATAAGCTTCAGCAAGTTCAGTGTAAGGCGAACTCTGTGGCTAAATAGTACAAATATGTATGATGCTAAATACATAAAGTATAAGCTGTATAATTTATATATACAAACGTATATGCTTACATAAATGGATACATATACAATCCTCGGAAAAATGAGATCTCAAACATTTTTAGATCGGCATTGCCGAATGCCGACCCTAATTCCGAGGGCTGCATATATATATATATATATATATATATATATATATATATATATATATATACACATATGTGTGTGTACATGTGTGTCAAAAAGTACCATTAAAAAGTAAAGTTTACCTTAATGGAACGTGATACTACAGGTGATGTGTATTTGGGAAGATTGCATATCTAAATATATTTGATACATTTGAAAAAAAGCCATTTTTGTTCGACTCACCCACACAAGTCGTTGATTTTATATATATATATATATATATATATATATATATATATATATATATATATATATATATATATATATATATATATATATATATATATATATATATATATATATATATGTATATATATATGTATATATATATATATGTATATATAGATACATACATATATATTATTTATATCATTAAATTATAGTATAATATATTAGTATTATGTTATATTAAAGGCAAGATTATGCTAGCATTAAACACATCTTTATAAACAGTTTTAAATGACAAAAAATTAATCCACTATAAGAAAAACACTTGGTATTAGACCAAATAATGTTGGTTGTTCTTTTAAACTTTTTAAAATTTTTCTATTTGGGCACAACGCTATAGGAAAAGACTAAGCTTAAGAAAATAAAAAAAAAGGAAGATAATTTATAACCTTCAATAAAAACGTTTTTTTTTGTGCTAAACCTCGTCAAACGGTGGCACATTAGGGTACTGTATCTTTTAAAGATTGCAAAGTACACTTAAAGAAAAGATTTAACCTCTGCTAATGGTGGTACTTTAAAAAAACCTTTCTATATGAAATAAAAAAGTGTTTCAAAAATTTTTCGTAATAAATACGAAATTTTAAGTCAAGAATGGATCTGTATGACTGTATTATTGGATTAGACGTGCTTATTATCGGAGGTTGCTATAACAGAATTAATTGTTTTATAATTCAAATAGAATTTTCTGTTTTATAACATATAATAAAAATGTAATGGAATGAAAACCTTATTCAACTGTAAATGTAAGAGAAGGAATGACAACCTTGTTCATCTGTATCCAAATAATGGCGCGAGTGTTGTAAAATCTATAAATACGCTTTTGAAGCATGGTCATATAAGAATTGTAATAATTTCAAAAATAATAAATCTGATAAAAATACGGAGAATATTATCCGAAAGAAAAAAGTTCTCAATCATGTTTTTTTAGCATATTTTATCTAATTCAATGTTGTCAAATATCGCAAAACAAAAAAACTATATAATATAGAAAATACTGTGAATTTATTTTGGAAACGATTCTAAAACGTGTTTTATAAGCAATAGGTAAATTTTATTTTCGAAACTATTTGAAAACGTGCTTTATAACCACCAATTTTTTTTTGAAAAGATCTATATAAGTTGCCATGACATCTTTTATGAAAATATCGAAAAACACTTATTTATGTCTTATTTTTTAAAAATTGACCAAGTAAAATATATGAATTAAATTTAATAAAATATAAAATACATATCACGTATTTTTACAATCATTTTAATTAAATTTGAAATGTCAAAATTTGCTCTTTGAATTGAAAAAGTTTAGTTTTAAATCTTTTAATTCCCTGTAATCGGAAAGTACAATAAGTTATGCCCATATAACAGGGGCATAACTTTATGGAACTCTTTTATTTTTAGGGATTGTAAACTAAACATGGTCATATAAATTTTGAATCGAACGTAAAAAAATTTTTCATAAATTAAAATTTAAAAAGATTAATATAAATTTAATAAAAGATAGTAAAAAAGTTAAAAACAACAAAATAGAAAAAGGCAACTGATACAACAGCACTGTTATATTATAATTCATTCGTCACCCTCATCAAAAAAGCAACTTAGTATATAGCCAAGCGTTAATATAAAATAAGATTATATCGAACAATTACAACCTAATAAAATAACTAAAACAACAAGCACAAATTTTAGTTATACGAGGCTACCAATTCAATTAACAAAGGTTTTAAAAAAGCACGACATACACAACAAGAACTTATCTACAACAAATATAAAGAAGAAAGTGAAAAAGAAAGAATTTTACCGATAGTTACAACGTTTGGAAAAGTTGGAAAACTCATCAATAAAATAATAAAAAAGCTCTGAAATATTGTTGAACAGGATACTGATCTTAAAAATATATGGCCAATTCCACCTATTGCGAGTTACAAAAATATTAAATCGATTAAGAAACTGCAATAAACTTTTTTGGAAAACATCAACAATAGATATCCGCATACATCATCATCCGCAAACATCAACAATAGATATCCGCATAAATGTATACAAGTTTGCTGAAAATTAATTTGTTTAAAAATGAAAATATACAAAATACGCTTCATACAAGAAAGTTACAAATTTTTTCAAAACTAGGTATTTAGAAATATTGCTCTAAAGAGTTTTTTTTGTTAATACTTTTAAATTGATATTTTAATTTTTTGATGGTTGTAAAAATTAAATTATCTACTGTTAACTTCGGCAACAGACAGAAAGCAAGAAAAAAATTTATGCAGAATTAAGCGCGACGAGATTTTTTAACTTTTGAAAATATAAGACAAAATATTACTTATTTTCAAAACTAAAGAAAAAACTTGTTCTTCTTTTATCACGAAAAAAAGTATTTTTTGTTCAAGTGTTTTTCTAGAGTGAATCTGTTATTTTAAAAAAAGAGTTTTATAACAAGGTATTTTTATGTAGAAATATATAAAAAACCCTTATTTACTAAAATTAAAAATTTTTTGACCAATGAGTAATTTAAGATATTTTAGGTTGATTTGGGCAAAAGGTTTGTTTGAGCTCAAAAAACCCACGACTACCTAATAGTGAAGTTAAAAAAAACTACGACTACCTAAAAGTAAAATTCAATATTCTTAATTTCAATAAACTACAATTTTATTATAACCTAAAGTTTTACTGTAAAAATTCAAACTTAATTAGCGATAATTCTATAAACCACCGGAAAGCAAATCATCTAAAAGCGCATATTTTGTTTCGGCTTTCATTCGATCTTTAAATTTCATTTTGGTCATTTCATGATCGGTACTACGAAAAAAATTCAGTTCCTCAGGTGAGCAATCCCCAATATCATCTAACGACGAGTTGTTAAAACCATTAACCGATTTAGTGATAACGCGGTTATTGGCTACTTTTTGGGCAATTAAATGTAGTGGAATGACACTCTTAAGAAGACAATTTTTAGCAGCAATAATTCTAACAACATTTCCAAATACCGCAAAATTCTTGTTCCTAATATATGCTAAATATTCACACTCTCGAAATGTTAAATAACGATAAATATTATTTGATCCACACGGAGGTTTGGACTTCCAATATGCAGTTAAGACATGAGTAAAAATATTCTCCAGCAAACCAACGGTGGAAACAAATATCCCAAAAACCAAAACAAACCAGAGAAGAACCATTGCATATTGATACAAAATGTTTGAAGAGATTTCACAAATGACTTTATTTTTGTTTTCTGTAGCATAATGACCATCAAGCGATAACTCATGAATATCACAAAAACCAAAGGTGGGGAGCATTTTGTTTCCTGGTGTGGCGGCAAATCCTTTAGCATACTGAACAGATGCATTTTGAATCAACCATTTGGCCCAACTCATACCGTAGTTAATAAACTGCCCGTTGAGAAGGACATTCAAAACTTTGAACGCAAATAAGTTAACAAAGACGTACATGCATTTTATAATCACATTAAAAAAAATTCTTAAACGCATTTTTGACTTTGAATTAACGTGGTGATTAAAATAATTTTGCACTATCTCCTCAGAATCAATCTATAAAGTGATGTCATAAATTAACATAAATTAATTAATATGAATAAATTAACATTAATATAAGAAGAAAAAAAAAATGATTAATTAGAAACGTCTGTAACAAAATTACCTCTGAAATCTTCATGTGAAGTTGGAGACTAATCAGATCTGAGTTGACTATACGAAATAAAAAATATGGAACATAAAAAAGTACTGCTAAGCTAGCAATATAGAAAGGCATCCATTGAAAATGAGCAAAATAATGTCTTTCCATAGGATTACAATTGGTATTTCGTTTATACAACTTCTTTACTGTTTTACACAAAAAATTTCCCTCGTTTGAAATCCCATCGAGCTCAACGTATTGTGGAATTCCATGGTATGCAGACTCGTTGACGAAACTCTCCATTTGCGGATATATATAAAATCCTTGAATCCAACATGCACTGTGAACAAAATTCTCTGACATTTTTGAATTTTTAGGAAGAACACAAAATACAGTATCATGAAACCAATCAACTCCGACTACTAAACTAGCAACAAGGAACATTTTTGCAACAAATATTCGTGAAATTTGATCAGAAAAACTATCATGGCGATGTTTTATTTTGATCGTTAAAATTGATTTTATACTTCCAGTTATTAAGGACATTGCTATGCAAATATTGCTATGTTTTGTTGAAGCAAATTACGACTTTTAAGATTCAATTTCCATTGTGTTTCTTGAGTAATAAACTTTCCTTTTTCATTAACATAAATGAAACAGATTACTATCTGTCGCCTTTATCACTGAAACATTAATATTTTAAATCTTTTCCTTATTGTAATATTTCGATTGACACGAACAACTTTTAAAACCAGAAAATTAAAAAGACGTCACAATGTCATATGACTCAAAGTGTATGCATTAGCCGTCTAAAACCTATAGTAAACAATCAAAAATTAATTTAAAATTACCTACCAAATGAATTATTAACTTACCATATAATGAGCAATATGTAACTCGATTACTTATACGTTTAATAAATTTCTTACATAACCTTAAAACTACCGATATAAATGACACCGTCACATTTTAAAAAATGCATATAAAGTTCAATAATTTTTTACTTTACAATTTTTGTAATAATTTTATGAAATGCTGACTTTAAAATTCTTTAAATTTTTTTTACAGAAACAATAAATGTTGCGCATAATAAAAAATAAATAAAATAAATTTTAATAATAAATGGAAGAAGCTTTAATAGTGCACGAATAATATGAAAGAATCAATCCATAATTAAAAAAATTTCTTGCTGCAAGACATATTAAAAATTAATGTGTTGTCATTCTTTAAAAACCTTATTTAATATTTTGCCACAAAACTCTTACAGATAAAATCAAATTAAAGTACAAACAGCATGTCTCTTATTACAGGGAGTATTAAATCTATTTTATCAATTAAAATTAAACACAGACATGATAGCTACAGTGATCAAATATCAAGAATTTTTGTGGCCAAATCCTTTATGGTTGCAAGTTTAGTAATAGGAGTTGATTGGTTCCGCGATAATGTTTTCTGCACTCTCCCGAAAAATTCAATCATAAATGAAGATTTTGTACATAAAGCATGTTGGATCCAGGGGTTTTATATTTACCCACAAATGGAAAACTACGCTGATCGTTCTGCATATTATGGGATACCACAATATGTTGAAATAGATGGCATAAGAAAAGACAATATGGACTTGTGTAAAACAAGGAAAAAGCTTTACGAATTAGACAAGATGTGCACGCCAATGGAAAAATACTATTTTTCTCATTATCAATGGATGCCATTTTACATGGCTAGTTTATCAACTTTATTTTACCTACCATATGTTTTATACAGACTAATTAACGCCGATATAATTAGTTTGAGGCAACATTTAAAAAACTCTAAGGTACATACCAAAGATTTAATAATCAAAAATCGTTTATAATTTTGTTAACTTAGTGTTTTAGTAAAATTTATTTATCCTTTGTATTTTTACTTAATGTTACTTGTAACTAATTAGTCATATTTGCAATAATAAATATCTAATATTTAATAATAATAATAATGTGTAATAGTACATAATAAAAATATATAATTTTTATCTTAGACTGAAGTCAATGATATTGTTGATAACTACTTTAATCGTGAATTAAACACAAAACGTAAAATGAGATACAGAATTTTTGCAAACATTTTAATAAAATGTGCTTATGTTGGTATTAATGCATTCACTTTTAATCTCCTCAATCATATTTTAAACCATCGATACCGCGACTACGGAGTGAATTGGTTGAAGTGGCTTCAATATAATTCATCTATGGCTTTAAACTATAATTTAAGAAAAATACCTACTCCTGGTAATAAAATGCTTCCTACTTTTGGATATTGTGATGTACACGAGCTTGCAATGGATGGTGAATCTGCTATTGATAACAAAAATAAAGTTTTGTGTGAAATCTCCTCGAATATTTTGTATCAATATGTGCTAATGGTCATATGGTTTGTTTTGATTCTGTCAATTACTGCATCTATTATTGGTGTTTTTGTGTACATATTAACTCATTTGATTAATATTTTCTACCTTGTTAGAAGTGAAAAAAACTCGAAGTTTATTTACCGTTTCTTGACATTCAGAGAATGTGAATATCTAGAGTTCATTCGTCAAAGAAATCTTGCTCTTTATGGAAATGTAGTTAGAGAAATAAACGCTAAAATAGTCCTTAATTCAAATACAATACCAACAAACAATCACATAGCAAATAATAAACAAATGGCAACAAACGAGACAATAAAAAACAATATAAAAGAAAACGATTTAATGTTTATTATGGCAAAAAAAGAAGGAAAAACACAAACACTCAATGGAATTCCGGGACGATTGAATTCTTACGAAACAAATGCATAAAACCTTTAAATTTACTTTTTAATGCAGCTCAAACATTTAGCCACTGAATAGTAAATAATTTATTGTATAAAAAAATGTAAGCTTAATGCTTTATGCACATTACATCTAATAATAGCAATAAACTATTTTTTAATTACTTAAATTGTATTAGTTAAAGAAAATTAATAGTTTATTATTGCCGGCTGCTGACAGTATAGCCGGCTGAATACTTTATTTTTGGGGCAAAAAAAATATTTTTAAGTTCTTATGAAAGCGGATAAATAATTAATAAAAATATATTAAAAAAAAAGGTACTAAAGAGAAATACTATACTAAATTTAGAGAAATACTAAATTAAAAGACAAAGACTTTAATGATCTAGGTAAGTCAAAAATTCCTTCAGAGTCCGAATAATAAAAAAAAATACTGCAAGTTTATTTACTAAATAAAATTAGCCACTACGAGTTGGTCACTAATTAAGGGATTACTCATAAATTACAACGTATCCTTTTTGAAAATGAAAACCAAATTTAAAAACATGCATTTAAATTTATAGTATTTTAATTACTAACAGTTAAAATGAAAAAATACTGAATCAATAATACTAAAGTTGTGGGTTATTATTTTAAACCTTATTCGAAGACATCGACAATCATAAAACAGTTGTTATTGAGACAAATTAGAGAATTAAAGATGTCTCAATGCTGTATCACACTGAATCATTAGATTCCTGCCTTGCTTTATTTTGGGTAATTAACATTTAGTCTTGGTTTGGCTTAACAAGAGGTCATTACAACCTAATAAAGGTTTTCTATTTCAAGACATGACAAACTAATTACTATAATACTTATGCAATTAAGACTTTTCACAATAATAATCTTTACACAGAAAAAATGTTGAGAAAATCCTAACAGAAAATGTTGAGTTGAATTTCCAATATTATATTGAATCTAACGAAGTATTATTGTTGAGAAACAGATTTTGAGTGTGTGTGTGTGTGTGTATATATATATATATATATATATATATATATATATATATATATATATATATATATATATATATATATATAAACACACACATTACATTATTTATGTATTACTAGCTTAGTTGATATTTAAAAATTCATTTCTATGTTACTAATAAATAATGGAGTTTGACTAGCAAAATATATTAGTCAATAATTGGCTAAAATATTTTACTAGTTAAACTCCAATATTTATTAGTA
This sequence comes from Hydra vulgaris, assembly GCF_022113875.1. Classification (NCBI taxonomy): domain Eukaryota; kingdom Metazoa; phylum Cnidaria; class Hydrozoa; order Anthoathecata; family Hydridae; genus Hydra; species Hydra vulgaris. Next base: position 4,779,097 of record NC_061160.1, on the reverse strand, counting down.
ACATAGAAATGAACTTTTAAATATTGTTATGATTATTAAAAAGTTTTTAAAATTCTTTCTGTTTTATATTGCTATTTTTAATTTAGTTTTTTTGCACGAACAAAAAAAAAGATGTTTTTTTAAAGCATTTATTTGGAGTTGGGAAAGGCAATCTGTCTGATAAATTTCATGCATAGAATTTGTGGTAAATTTATATACTGATAAACATGATAAATATAAACAAACACTGCAACAAGACTAACTAAATATTGCAATAAAACCAGATAATTTTAAGCCAAATGAGTGGTTAAAAAACTAGCCGTGGATAATATAACAATGATATAAGTCATAATGTAAAAATGATGTACTAAGTGGGAAAAAAATTATTAAAAAGTGAAGTCTTCTCTACCATCCAAAGTAAAAGAAACTTTGAGACCATATCTAAATCAAAATTTCCGAAAAGTAATATTTCCTCTGCGGTCCGAATTAAAAGTAATTTTGAGACCATATCTAAATCGAAATTTCCGAAAAGTAAAGTTTTCTCTACGGTCCAAATTAAATGTAATTTTGAGACCATAACAAAATAACAAAGAAAAACATACATCATAAAAATATGTCGAAAGCCGCTAGTTTATAAGAATCGCTCTTATATTTATTTATATATATATATATATATATATATATATATATATATATATATATATATATATATATATATATATATATATATATATATATATACATTTATATATATATATATATATATATATATATATATATATATATATATATATATATATATATATATATATATATATATATATATATATATATATATATATATATATATATATATATATATATATACATATGAACCTTTAAATGAAAAACTCAATCACACATTATAAAAACATATAGATAACATACAAATCTATATATCAACAATTCAACCACATATTATCTATTAAAAGAAAATATTATTTAAATAAGTTTATCTATAAAAAAAAAACAAAAAGCATGCAAACGATGTAAAGATGTAAAAAAGATGTAAACGATGTACAGGCTATATGTCATATAGCCTGTTTATGTTGCCTCTTTGTCGGAGATACTGATGTACTTTGTCAAGAGATACTGATGTACTATGAATACATAACTAGAGATAACTCTACTATGCAACAATTGTTCAAAACATATTTATCAGGTGAATACAATGAAGGTAAGCAAGTTTTCAAAAAAAAAAAAAAAGTTTTCAAACTATTTCAAATTAATATAATAAAATTTAATTTATCAGACCATTTTAAGTATTAACACACTTATTGATACCACCACTGCAACAAAGTTCAAAAGTCCTATAGTTGGAAGGGATGTAGTATTTAATTTCATTTCGATTGACATGAATGAGGTAATTTTAAATCATTAAAAATTTAATTTGAGAATCTACACAAACATGTTATGATGTAATGTAAAACATGTAATGAAAAGCTTCAATTAAAAAGTGCTGCTTTATCAGACTTCTTGGGTACTTTGGAATAAATGTTGAAAAAAAGAACCTAAATCATTTTTTTTTAATTCAAGTAGAAAAACTTAATTAAATATTGTGTTATTTTTTGGTTTTTTTGATCGTTTCGTTCCTGAGTATTAGGTACTATTACTATAATAGGACCAAAATCCTAAAATTTCCATAGATACACCTAACACTCTAATGACTTCACATTCGCATGTGATATTCCTACATCATGATTTTATTAAAATTCAGTTTTAAGCTTATTTGGCAAAAGCACAGTATTTAAAGATAGAAGTAAAAAAAATTGCATAAAACGCAGTCCTCACTAATCTTTCTCATTATTTGTGTTAAATGCAACATTAAATGATGAGTTAATGTTGTCAAAATGTAACATTAAACGTTATGCAACATTTATGTTAAAAGTGGTCAACAATTTTTGAGAGTCAAAAGTCAAAATTGATATAGGAATTTAAGGGGAATGTTTTAATTTACATTAATATATGATAATTTGTTGCTAAATTTTTTGTAGGGCTTTTCTTTTTATAAATGTAAATTCACCTCCCCAAGGCTGAGAAGGTCATTACAGTCGAGGAGGCTACTGTAAATGTGGTTACAACCCTCTCTTAACTCTATAACTCCAAAACATGAATTTGGAAAAAAAAGGTTGCTGCGTGCAAAAACAAGTTGAGCGCGAAGCAGGAAAGTTTTTTAAGTTTTAAAAACCAATATTTTTAAAACTTTTTAATATCTTTTCTAATTTTGTCAGAAAATTACTAATAACCTAATAACCTAAAAAATTACTAATACCTAATTGACTAATTTGTAATATTTTATTTAGGGATTTTAAAATGTACAAACCAACTAACTAAAAAATTTCTACACTGTCCTAACTTTCAATTGTTACATCAAAACTTTCATGTGCGTTTTTTTCTCTTGTTTCTTCTTATTAAAATATAGTAAATTTTTTCTACAGTATTTAATTAAACAGTGTAATTTCTGAGTGGATTTTAGCAAATTCAATTACTTTATCTAAAATTTTTCATGATTGAGGGTTAAAAATCATTAACATATCAAATTGTAATCATGTGCATTCATTTTTAATGCTTATTTTAGAAAACTACTTTATAATTTCATTGGTACTTTTCCACAGATGCAGCTTTAATTTATTTTAAATAATAAAATAAATTGTTTTGTCAAATTTAACTAACGTGCCCTAATTGATTTTTTGAAGGAACTAGTAGCCTACAAGGGAGTTTGTTTTGAAAAGTTAATGATCTTTTAGTTAAAATGCTTGTGCTGGTACAATTGATTTAATTCTAGTACCTAACTCAACTATTTTGGCAATGGTGTGACTTTCTAAATAATTACATTTTCTAAATTAAAAGTTTTTTTGAATTATCATTATTCACGTTTCACAATTTAAGCTCATTTTGATTATCATTACTTATGTTTCAAAATTTTATTGTTTTAATTAAGTGTATTAAATCATTTTAAAAGAATCTCTAAGCTGGAAATAATTAATGAAGTGTTTTTTGTTTTAAAATCAAAATTTTCACTCAGTTTTTATCAGCTAGTGGATTTTTATATTTTAAATGCTAAGAAAAATTGGCTTTCCAAGAAATTTTTTTATAAAGTGTTCTGTTTTATTGATTAAAGAAACAAATTTTTTAAAAAAACAACTTTTTTAAAAAAACACTTATCTAACTAGAGATCACTTAAGAGTTATAAAGAAATGCATTCCGGAAAAAAGAGTAAATAAAAACCATTAAGTTCTATGATCACAAAATTTTTTATCTTTAAACATTTATTTTTTAATGCTTATCGCTAATGGTTCCACACTTTATTAACTTGTATATTTCCATAATTCCATTTTTTAAGTTTAAAACATGACATTAGAAAATTGTTAAAACAATTTATGAAAACCATGGCCTTCCTGGCATTAATATGAATTGCAGATCAGGAATTAGTATATTGACAGCTATGCTGCCTCTAAAGCTGATTTCTCTTATCCTTACCCACAACTAAACTGAAGATTTAATATTAGAGTTTTTTAGACAAATTTGTGGCACCACAGTTAAAAAGCTATAGGATTAGTTTGAAGAAATAACCAATTTTTTTTTTTTTATCTCAAACATGAGCATGATCAAAAAAATCTTATACAAAGTTTTGGTTAAAAATTATTTTTCACTGAGAGTGAAACCCTTTTTTCTTTTTGTTTATAAAAGAATAATAAAAAAATTGAAAAAAAAAAAAATATTTTAACTTAATTTCACTGCTTGGTGCATAATTGAACATAATGATTAATGAGTTTTTTTAAACAAATTTTAAAGGTTTTTCATTATTGCTGAAAACTTACCATTATTTTCAAGATGAGTGATTTTCTTTTTAAATAAAATAGTTTCCTAAACCACTTACTGACACCATTTTATGAGGGAATTACATAAAACTAAAGTAATTGTATTAATTTAGTAATTATGCTTCATCAAAGTTTTATTTATCTTAATTATAAAATTTATCATATTAAGTAAAAATTATGAGAAATGCTATTATATATAAATACTAGATGCTGAATATTTTGCAGACCAGAATGTTGAGAAAATAGTTTAAAAGAGCTCAATAAATTATTAGCAATTAATAACTTTGACAACAAAACTGTTAGTTTCAAGTTTAAGGGAAATTATAAAAGATATAAAAACAAAATGGAACCGTTTAAAAGCAAGAACTTGTTTAGATTGGAATTACAATATATCAGGCCGTAATGCCGGAATTAATTTTTTTACTTTTATTTTAAGACATGTGACATTTAGACTGTAAATTAAATCAAGAAATCATGGTCCTACAGGACAATAAAGAACTATAGGTAAAAAATACAAATTTCTTAAAGGGATCACAAACCTCTGAGACATGTTGTGTTCATATTAAAGGGAATGATAAAAAAAATTTTGGGGAGAAATTTTTTTTATTAAAACAAAAAAATAAACACATACCAAGAAAAACTTTTTTATTTTAGTCGAAGCTCGCCTTCTCTGTTTTGTTGTAGGTCAAAAAGTCAGCATATTATATGCTGCAATCTACAGACTTGATAATTTATTCAAGCGCGTTTTATTCCTAGGAGTTGATTTTACTGTTTGTGTAAGGATGGATTATGTAAACAAAAAAGTCTCATTTTAAATTTTACTTAAATTTTAAATAGTCAAAAAATATAGGATGCCTTATACAGTAAATATTTTAATAAAACAAAGTAATAATTTTTAATATATATATATATATATATATATATATATATATATATATATATATATATATATATATATATATATATATTAAAAATTATAGAAAAATAGAAAACAAAGAAATAACTTTAATTTAAAATATTATGCAGGTTAACTCTTTCAATAAAATAAAATTATAAGAAACAAATAAAAGCAAGATATTAGATTTAAATGAAACAAGAATCAAATTAATGAAATAGTTTAGCCATGGTGCTGAGGTGCAGGCTTTCACTTTCAATCTTGAAGGTAAAAAATTACATAAATATTCTCGTTCCGGCTGGGATTTTATTACTAAATTCGGTCCCAGTTGGAATTCAAAATTTCCATTCCGGTACCACCCTAATTATAATCAATATTGTGAAAATTTATTATACCAATTTTTACATCTGATGTCAAATCAACTGTCCATTTAAAAATTATAAAATTAAAAACTGGTTTTATTCACCACTTCCCCGGCTGATTTGCTTTTTAAATGATTTCTCAACAAATCGTAAATTTTATTTGTATCCTTTAATTATTCCCTAATAATCCCTTTAATGTTTCCCTTGTTTTTAACATTATTTTTCTTTGCTAAAGCTTATCAGCTATTTTTATTTTATTTTTATATTATATATATTTTTAAAATAATTCACTACCAACAAGACTACAAGCAACTACTGTTAAGTTGGAAGTTACTAGAAACAAACAGTGTTAAAAAGCAAGGGAACAATTGACAGAAGACTTGAAAAGTTAAAGGTTGTATGAGCCAGGAAAACAGGGAGAGATGATTGATGATAAGAGAGAGCTTTAAAGCATCAAAATGCAGGGGGAGGGAAGAGATGAATAAATTTTTTTAGAGCATACCTAGAAAGATACAGTAAAAAGATGCGACTTTGCTGAATGAAAAGTCAAGGGAGAATGAGTTTGTTAGATAAAACTAGAGATGATAGCTCCTTTGAGCAGAGACCATGATAGCATTTGTAGAAAAAAAAGAAAGAGATGCAACCTTATGACAATGAAAAAGTGGCTCAAGATTGGCAATGCGTTTGTGGACAATGTCAAGAAGAGCATTATTAGAAGAACAAGCCTAAATATGACTACATTATTCTATAAAGGGATGAATAAAAGATTTGTAGAGGTAGAGAATGGATTCAGGAGTAAAATAATGTTGACAATATTTTGATAGTTGTTTGCAGCAAACAACCGAGTTTTGTTAAAGCCCTAATCTGTTACAAAAGAGAGATCAGATTCAAGATCGGCTAACTGTCCTAAGAGATCAAAAAGAGTGATATGTGAAGAAATCACATATCGCAATAATTTAGACCTTCCTATATTTATGAACGATAATGTACTCGATGAGTCTCCTACCCTTCATCTTCTAGGATTAACTCTTACTTCTGATCTTTCTTGGAAACCTTATATCAAATCCGTTGCAAAATTAGCATCTGCTAAAGTTACTTCTCTTCATCGAGCTAGACACTTTCTTACTCAGGATTCTCTATCTCTACAAATCTCAAATCCAGCCTTGTATGGAATACTGTTGCCATATCTGGGGCGGATCTTCTAATGATGCCCTTTCTCTTTTAGACAAGGTGAAAAAACACATTGTAAACATAGTTGGACCTGCTCTTGCAGCCAACCTTCAACCTCTGTCAAATCATCGGAATGTTGCTTATCTTTCTCTTTTCTACAAATACTATAATGGGCACTGCTCTAAAGAGCTAGCGCCTCTTGTGCCATCTACACTAAAGTTCATTCTCTTCTTACTCGTCATTCAATTAAGTCTCATCCTTTTTCTGTTACTGTTCCTAAGTGCTCCAAAAACTTTTATTCGCCTAGTTTTTTTCCTCGAACATCAGTTCTTTGGAATTCGCTTCCTTCATCTTGCTTTCCTGATTCATATAATTTGCAATCTTTTAAGTCGTCTGTCAATCATTATCTTGCTCTACAATCTTCATCTTTTCTCTTCCAGTAACTTTTAACACTAATTAGTGGTTGCTTGCAGCGTTGTTAGAAGCAAAGATGTTTAAAAAAAAAAAAAAAAATGATATGTGAAGATTCATGTGAAGAAATGATATTTGAAGATTCATATGTGAAGAAGTGATATGCGAAGAGTCATATGTGAAGAAATGATATGTGAAGAGTCATATGTGAAGAAATGATATGTGAAGATTCATATGTGAAGAAGTGATATGTGAAGAGTCATATGTAAAGAAATGATATGTGAAGATTCATATGTGAAGAAGTGATATGTGAAGAATCATATGTGAAGAAATGACATGTGAAGAGTCATATGTGAAGAAATGATATGTGAAGAGTCATATGTGAAGAAATGATATGTGAAGAGTCATATGTGAAGAGTCATATGTGAAGAGTCATATGTGAAGAAGACAAGCATGCCAAACATTTTTGAAATATTAATATATTTATATATTATTAATAGCTAATATATTATTAGTAGCTATTGCTAGTAATAAATTTAAAAAGTAATAACTTAACTGTGATTACAAATTCTTAATTGTAATGTTTTGTAACCTAACCAATAAAAATTTTATTTGTCTACATAACCAAAATTATTTGTGTTTGACCATCTACTTAAACAAAAAGTCTTAAAAAAACAAAAACAATAAATTTTTCAATTACATTTTTGTGCTTGCTTGCTTTATATTGTGTCAACTAATTAATATTTCAAATATATTCTTAGTCTTTTCAATTTATTGAGCCTTTGCACAAGCAGCAATCAAAACTTATTTATTACATTTGAAAAAAATAAAAAAATGAAAAAAAAACTATGAAAAACTACCTTTCCATTCAGCAACAATGATAAAAGAAGATATTTTTTGTATGCTTCAAGCATAATATGACTTACAGGTATGGCAGGTGTTGTAATTACCTAAATTTTAATTTTAATAAAATATTTAAGTAATTGCTTTCATTCAATTAAAGTTTTAAATTGATTTTTTAATTGAATAAATTCATTACATGCCTTAAACTGATATTAGGGATTGCAATCCTGGTGGTCTTTTTCAATCCCGGGATTCTGGGATTGAAAAATATCAATTCCGGGTTCCCAGGATTAAAAAACATAAACATCTATAACATTTACATAGTATTAAATAGAATAAAAACAGTACATTTTTAACCAAAAATATATTTATTAAGTGAAGGCAGTTTGTGTTACATTGTTACATGCTTGAAAGAAAAACATTTTCACTTAACATGTTAATTAATGTTAAGATATTATGTCAAAAATAAGGAAACATGTTATGTTTTATGTGCTTTGAAATGTGACTTAAGGAAACACATCACGTACAAAATTTAATCGCATAAAGGGCTACTAATTTTTGTATTAAACAGTCCAGCGTAAGAAAACTAATCATCCTTGACACTTGTCAGTTTCATGGTCATTAGAAATGAATAAGCTCTTTTTAAATAATCGCTACATGTACCACCATTTTCAAGTGGTGTCATTTTTGTTTGAATTTTTGATAACAATGTCTCATGTCTAACTGGTTGCATTGGTGATTGTCCTTCTTTAATAACACTTTAAGTTCCTCTTTAATACTTAAAGGATTACTTACAGACTCAGGTACCATTTCAAGTTCAATCAAATTCAGCATATCAGACTCAACTGACAATCTTACTAAAGCAGAATCGGAAGTATTTAATCTTTACAGAAATTCTACCAAAAGTTTTTGACATTAAAATAAAGAAGGCACTGTAATTAATTACTCATTGACTTCAATGGAGCTTCGACCATTACGCAGGTATTATAGAAATTTACTCATAGTTTGGCATTCATCCATACGAACCATGAAAGCTGCACACATTTCCTTGTTTGTTTTATTTTCAGTATCTTTCAATTTTATAAGCATAAAATTAATAACTATGACAGTAAACAGGTTAGAGTATCGATTATTTTATGTTAGGTTATAGAGTATCGAAAATTAAATGCTTTAACTCTTGGTTTAATGGAAAGTTGAAATCTTTGATAATCACTTCATTCTGTGATAGAACTATAGATTTATATTGGACTCGGTAAATATCAATTAATGACTTTTGTATACAATTTTTTACTTTGTAAAATTGTTTAAGCATTAACAGAAGGCTGCTCGATTATATCTTGTAGTCCATTATTAAAGAAAGTTGTTTTCCGAATTCAGTCTTAATATATTTTTATAAAATGTTGTTCTTGGTTGGTGATCCTCTAAATATTAGTATCAAATTGTGTACTTTTTTTTATGACTGGCTCAAAATTCAATTTTAGGTCTTACATTTTCATGATTGTAGCCCAGTAAATCTTCCTCCATTTCCTCCTTCTTGAATGAATCACTGTCAGAAAATTTATTTTCAAATTCTAGATGATTTGTTTCCAATTCTCTCTTTTTATAAAGAATATCAATTACAGCAAGTTGTATGCTGTAGGCAAAACATAATTGTTGATTAGCAGCCAGCAACCTTCCTGCTGACTATACTGCTGGCATTTAACCTTTTATTCGCACTAAACCTAAACTCCTTAAATGAGAACTTAGTCCATAAATATTAATATTTATATAGCGACAATTTTAAAGTGACACCCATTTGTCAAAAGACAAAGAAAATATCTCTCCTACCCCAAATTCCATTTTCATGCATGCTTCAATTTGCTGAACGAGATCTAATCTTATTTTTTTGCTCTACTCTACTACATGATTATGAATTGTGATTATTAACGTTGATAAATTTCTGAATCCCATAGCAGCTAAAGTGGCATACAAATCTGTTGAAGAACAAAACAGATTAAATGAAAGCCTGTCAGACATCGTCAGGCAAGCAAGTGTAACATAAAGTATTTAATCTTCCCGCTCATAAATGGAAAAGCATTCTGTTAGTGGTTTAAATTTCTCTTTGGCTGTTTTATCTGATGTACTTTCTTTGGTAATATTAGGCTGGGTTGAACTTTTGACCTTCACATTATCCTCCAACAACATGTGTATAAGAATTCCTTTTGTTGAACCACTGATTTTAAAAATCTTCTTGCTGTTTGGCAGTTGAAACATCGGTGTCTGATTTTTTTCATACCGCAGAAAATATTGTAAAGTCCACATACATCATGCTTATTTAATTTTTAATTTTAAGAATCTCCTTTATAAGAAAAGCACTTTTTTTTTCAGTTTGAAAAAATTTATTTTGCAGAATTACGGAACATAAGAGAATAACTAACTAACATGATATACTGCAAAGATTCTCATTTTCATTTTTCTCTAAACATTTTTTTGTACAACTGAAAATACAATTATTTTCTGCTATTTTTATACTATTTTAAATTATTTTATTGAGATGCATAAATTGTTGTTTTAATACCTATTTTCATTAGGCTTTGTTTTATTTAATCTTATAGAGAAATTCTGGGATTGATATTAAACAACCTCGGGATTATAGAGAAATTCTGGGATTGATATTAAACAACCTCGGGATTATAGAGAAATTCTGGGATTGATATTAAACAACCTCGGGATTATAGAGAAATTCTGGGATTGATATTAAACAACCTCGGGATTATAGAGAAATTCTGGGATTGATATTAAACAACCTCGGGATTATAAAAAAGGCTGAGATCCTCGGATTACAATCACTGATACTGAAAAAAAAAAAAAAAAATTAAACTAAGTATCATTTGTTATACGTTGTTTTCTAAAAATATAATTTGCGCAATACATAAAATAAAATATAATAAAATAAAAAATAAAAATTGAAGTTGCACAATTCATTATGGAATTGGTATTTGGACAAATATTGCACAGAAACAACAGAATTTCTTGATAACTCAAGTTACTGTGAGATTGATATTTAGATAAAATATAGGTTAATTATAATAAAATATAAGAATAGAATTTCACCAAAATGGCGTCCTATTTAATAAAGTTAACCATTTTCCGGGCAGGTTTAATAACTGTTAAATTTAGCTGTCTGAAAACATTTAAATAAATTTAAAGACTAAAATATGTTTTAGTCTAGAAAACATATTTAAACAGTTATTAATCAGCAATTCATAATCAACATGAACTGGAATTCCATATTATATTGCTGTCATATATACAATGTTTTAAAGTTTTTCGGTGATTTTATGTAAAGACGTAAATGCTTCACTAAATACTTGGCTCTTGAATGGGGTTCATAATCAGCATGAATCCAATTCACAATCAGCAATTCATAATCAGCATGAAGCAGCAAACTGGAGAATCATGAATGTAAAAACGCTATTAACCTTCCTATAATACATTCCATATATTAAAAACAGATTCAGCAGATTTAAAAGCACGATATTAGGTTTGATATGATAGATATGACATTTGATATGATATTAGGTTGCAACTTTGTAAAGCAGTTTTAATAACTCTTGCTTTTCAAAAAGACTTTCAAAAAGAAAAAAAATGCTACATAAATTGAAGCTATAGAACAAAATTACTGTTAAAATATATGCGTAATATAAAAAGTAATTTTTTCCAACCTTCTTGAATTAAAATAATAACTCTTAATAACTCTTTTAAAGCTTACTGCCCAGACAATATTTATGTCACTGTCTTATGATACAATATTTCTTATAATATAATATTAATGAAATAATTTGGTAGTAATGATGAAAAACAAAACTGTTTTTCATCATTACTAACAAATTATTTCAGTCTTTACTTTACAAGTAATTGAGGTCTTTGAAGTAACTTTACATCTGTTGAATCTTTAGCAAAATTTTGAATTAAAAATTTTGAATTTTTAATTCAAAATTTTTAATTCAAAATTTTGAATTTTGAAAGAGAAACAGCTGAATTAAAATTAGTCTCACAAAGGACTTGCTCTTTGTGAGACTAATTTTAAATCAGCTGTTTCAGCCAAATTAAAATTAGATCTGATGACAACAGCTACTGGTTTTGTAAATCAAAGATTTAAAAAAAACCCATGCCACATGCTTGGCCTTTATTCTATAATATTGACCTCACATGGTCTGACTTATATTTGTAAATAACTTTATGCTTTAGTATAAAGTTATATAAAAATTCACCTATCTTGCTTATTTTCCCGAAGATAAGAACCATAAACAAAAAACTTTTCTACTTTTATCTTTTGAACCATTACTGTCATTATAAAAAAGCAGGACTTACTGTCACATCTAAATCACTCCTGCTTCCAATTGTGAGTTGTTTTTATTTAACTAACTTAATACTTATTTTCAGTTATCAACAAACTTTTCAGTTAATTAACAGACTAATAGCAACTGTAACTTTAACAGAAAAGTTACGAATTAGATGGAAACAGCGGGCTACTGCAACTAAGAGTTTGAAGAAGCATTAAAACTTTAGAAAAACTCAGTTGTTTACTAATTATAATTATCACAATATTGCAGATATTCCAATATTGATGAATAACAACAGTCTTAGTGTGTCTACAATTTTTCCTCTTAAACTCAAAATTCTCATTCACTACTGACCTCACATCGAAGCCATATATACAGCCCCCACTGCAAAGTTAGCATGTGTCAAGGTTGCCTCTTTTTATTATCTCATTGCTGTTGGGTGGTTGGTTAAGGTAGCATCTCTTACTTTTTATATATACTATAAATTCAAATTTATTTCGAGTTTGTATTTTTATTATTTATATTTTATTAACTCTAAATATTCTTACCACTAGTATATTGATTTAAAAGAAAAAAACTTACTGCTTGGAGACAAAACATTGCTTTTTCAAACTGTTTAAGAGCAAGAAATATCATCCCACCATAGTAAAAGTAAAGTAGAAAAGATCTTGCATCAAAACTGCCATCCTAAAAAATTATCAATCAAAACTTTGATATATTAATAAAAATTAATCTAAAATATTTGATGCACTAATTATAAATTGGTAATTAGTTGCAAATAAATTGGTAATTAGTTGCAAATAAATTGGTAATTAGTTGCAAATAAATTGGTAATTAGTTGCAAATTAATTGACAATGCAAGTGATATCATAAATCTTATAATCCAAAAACTTTACAAAATAAACCCTGTGTTATGTAATTGAACCCAATATATATTATGTACTTTAAGTATTGTCATCAATAAAAAAAAAAAAACATTATAGCACTACTTCTTTTATTTTTGAAAATTCTTTTTCAATTTTTATATTTACTGAACAACTTGGTCAGTAGAAAATTGAAATACTAGCTTATTGTAATATTAAAAAAACCAATTGATTATTGGGCAAACTGATTTAACAAATTTGAAAAAAAAACATTTTTATGCTGAAATTTTTTTTTTTAGAGGGTAGGGTCAATTTGTGTTCTGTAAAGTATTTTTCGATAAAGTTCTTCTTTAAGTGTAACAGAAAAAATTTATAAAATTTTTCTTTTTTATAAAAATGATACTAACAACTATCTTAAAAAAATCATTTGTAAAAAGTCATTTTCAAAATGTTATTTTTTTATGAACAAACTAGCAATTTTGATTAAAATTCATCATTTAAAATGGTTGTGCAATTATATAAATGTGGTAGTGGTGTAGTGTTAGAGTGCTTGCCTCATAAGCGAGAAGTTCTGAGTTCGATCGCCGCCATGTCCTTGGTAGTACCGCGCTCAACTTGTTTCTCTAACGCTGACCTAAAATGCTAACCTAACTTCTATGCTATACTAACAATGCTAACCTAACTGGCAATGCTAACCTAACTGCCAGCCAAAAAGTGTTGGAGATCAGCAAAAAATTACCAAGTTGCCAAAATTGGTATCATTTAAAAAAATATTTCTATTTTATTTAATGTTTTTTAAAATTAATTATATATTATTTTTATATTTATTTAATAATTTAGTTATTTAAACAAACACGTGAAATTATAAAAATGCTAAAACATAATTAATCATTTTAATAACCATTTTAATTTTTAACAATCATTTTAATTTTAAAAACAACAGTATAAAAATGTTATACAATATAATGTCATTTTATAAAAACAATTTATCATACTTCTACATATTAGTATAAAAGTTTGTTCATTTTATATCTTTGTGAATAAAAATGTCATCGAATATGAAAATTTTGATGAGTACTGTAATAACAAGAGGGATAAGGATAAATCTTTAAAGACTTATGTAATTTAATTTTTAATAAATGAGTTGAATACTTGTAAAGTTAAGATTTCAGTTTTTCAAAGTTACATCACACTTTTTGTTTTGGCATAGAGCTATTTGTATGCGTTTTATTTTGCGTATTTTTTGCTCTATGTTCTTGTTCTTTTGTTTTGATTTGTTTTTTTACTCTCAAGTGAACTTGCCAAACTTTGTTAAATTTAAAAAAGTTTTTTTTATCCATGTTGAAATTATATCATTTAAGGAGTTTTTAAAGAATAACTAAACAAAAAACATCAACATTTCAAATTTTAACATCTTTAAACATATTTAACATTTTTTTACCAAAAAGTTTTTATTATGCACTGGCTTTATGTTGCCTGTGTAAACTAACTTACACAGGTGCAGAGATGGGCACAGGCTATAGCCCGCCATTTCTGCTAAAGCCTGTATATATATATATATATATATATATATATATATATATATATATATATATATATATATATATATATATATATATATATATATATATATATATATATATATATATATATATATATATATATATATATATATATATATATATATATATATATATATATATATATATATATATATATATATATATATATGTATATATTTACATATATATGGGCGATTCCGCGAGAAAGAGGAAAAGAAAAAAAAAAGTTAGAAAAACATTTGCTAACCTCAATAAATTCTTTTTTTAGCTATTTAAGAATACTTTTAAGCAAAAAAATTATTTAAAAAATCATTTTATCAAACCATAGCATGGTTTTAAAGTTGTAAGGGTTTTATAAAAAATTTTTGATTTTTATAAGTCCTGTTGTGAAGTGTTGAAAAAGGTTTCTGTGCTGCGTTTTTATGTAACTATTACTTTTAAGTGTGACCTAAAGACAATATTAAACATTATGTAGAATATTATTTATAAAAACACTCCAACTATGTATAAAAAAAGAATATATTTATCAAATTAATGCGTTACGAGTCATAACGCATAAACTTACGGCCGTCACTTAAGTCTTAAACTTAAGTCGATAAGTTTTTTCAAGGCTTCGTATCAGACTTTACAAAGCTAAAAATATTGTTAAAGTAAAGATACTGATATAAGTGTTACCATCGTATTAATTTTTTTTAAAAAAAGAGCTTCAGGTGATAGTATTAAGATGTAACAAAGTACATTGCGACCATCACATTCAAAGAAAAACAAAAACAAACAAAAAAATCAATTTCGCAACCAAAGCTTGTAAAAAAATTTTAAAGTCAATATATTTTTACTTTCCTTAAATAATTATTTTATAAACTTATGATGGGAACAGGCAGCATTAACCATTTAAACTTTAGTAAAGTAATACAGTATAAATAAATATAGCACCCTGCCTTTAGTTGCCTATTTTAAATTTAACGAGCCCAGTATCAAAAAACCATAATTGAGAACTTTGATGTTATATTCATCTTTTTTTTTTTATTGCATTGTTTTATTTATAAAACTAGAATTTTGTTATGACCATCATGATAAAAAAACTTAGAAATGCTTATAAAGCATCAAGTAAAAACTATGAAACTCAGCATATAATAACATCAACATGTGCTAAATACACACACCAAATGATTTTTTCTTTACCATGCCGTTTGCTGCAATTAGTCTGACTAAGCTGTTTTGTTCAGAAGTGGTAAAAAGTAAACTTTACGACCGTCACGCTATGCAGAGATAATTTTTGAAAAAAGTAGAAGACTTCAATACTGTAACTTTTGCATACTAAATTATGCAATAGTATTCCACATTTCTGAAAGTTTCAAGTCATTCCCATTTTTGGTTCATTTTTAATAGCTTAAATAACATCAAATGTTACGACAGCCACTCTTGGGGAATTGCCCATATATATATATTAGGGTTTTCTTTATTTTTCAAAGTTTTTATTTTCTAATGCATAGGTTTTAGTTTCATTCATTTGCTTCTAAAACACTCGAAAATAAATTTTTACCTTGATTGAAGTTAGATAACCTGTGCCGACTTGCATCGAATCATGATCATACAATATCAAGTTGCACAATAGTTGCGGTTGCGTTATTTGTTAAAAGTGTAAAAATGATCAAAGTGATGTTTACAATGACGAAAAATTAATAAATGAAAATAGATAGTTAATATCTTGATAATTCAATATCAATTGATAATAGTAAATAGATAATAATTATCTACTTACAATAATTGTAAATAGATAGTTATTATCAATTGCGACTGTAAAAACTGCTTTAAGCAAATCCGCCATTTTAGAAAAATTCAGTTATTCTCATGACTAACAAATATTGTTTTATTTTTAAGAAAGTAAAAATGGAAAGCAAGAAAAAAAAATTTATCACAGTTGGTGACGTGAAATAACAGGAGCAAAGTTACGGTCTAACCGTCAAGTTCTTGCAGTAAAAAGCAAGAAAAAGCTAGAATCCATACCATAGCTAAGTCTAACTGTGTAAAAGAACTTGTAGATCGTCGCCATGTTTGGAGAGAGTTGCAAAAAAAATCCAAAAAAACAAAACAAGATATTTACAAGCACTGTGAGGAGAACTTTCAAAACAATTGAGATTATTTATTTGATATAGCACATGCTGATGCTTTGGAACGGTTAAAAATACATAAACAAAGAGAACCAAGGTGTCTAGGAATCTTTTTTGGTTAACTTTTTATTGACAAAAAATTAGCCAGAAAAGAAGAAAGGACAAGACAGATAAAATTAAAAGAATAATAATAAAAAAACATTAACAAATGTCTAGTGAGTTTTTTGTCATTTTTTACTACACAAGATTTTTTACAAACGCAAGAACATCAGGATCACACATCAGGATCACACAACAGCACCGATGAAAGCCCTAAGGAACCGTCAACCTCTCAAATAGTAAGTTCTGAAACTATAATAAAAAGAAGGAAGAACTTTACCACATTTTAAGCAAAAAGCAATACGGGGTCAATAAAAGAAGCTAGTGCATTCTTGAAACAAAAACTTGACAGGGAATTACTAATTATTGCTTGCCTTCATCACATGTATAAACTGGTTTTAAAATGTGTATTTGTTACAAGTTTAGTTACAAGTAGCCCTGTTACAAGTTACAAGTTACAAGTTTAGTTACAAGTAGCCCTGTTACAAGTTTAGTTACAAGTAGCCCTGTTACAGTTACAAGTAGCCCTGATATCCCTATGTTCAAAATGTTTAGAGACAACTGGAAAACTATTTATCTGACTGCTATTAAAACATACACTGATATTGTCAAACAACATTTAGTAATACAACATTTGAAGAATTGTTGACATTTTATAATAAAGAACTGCAAAAAACTATTGTACAAAAAACTACTGATTATCGGGAAACTTCAAAAAACTATTGATTATCAGGAATTAATTGTTAATTTCTTAGAAGTTAATAATAATAAATTAAATAAGAAGATAATAATTATTAAAAAAAAAAATTAAAATCAGACTTCTTGGAGCAATGCATCAAGCAAGGTGGAAGGCTAGAACTATTTATTCTTTAAGGATATGTTTCTTAAACATATCCTTAAAGAATAATAAACGAGCACTTTGATTTTGTGTCTGTCAAGAGCATAAATTTATTTTCTTGATTAAAAGTTAATGAGAACTTCCTCAAGAGACCTGTTTCAACGTGGAATGATGTTATCTATATGTTGTCTTTTCCTAAGTGCAGTTAATGATGCAGCTAAAAGAGTAGTAAAACTTATTAAAAATTTTCATTGTTTGAACATGCAAATGAAGAACAAAAACAATTTTTGCTACACTATGTGAAAAGTAGAAATCTGTATCTAGAGTGTAAAAAAGAGACCATTAAAGAAAAATATTCTGCTTGATCTGTAATTTTATATTCTTTAAATAAATATTTTATAAAATATAAGTGTTTCTATTGATTTAGCAACATAACAAGAAGAGTTAAAAACAGCAATTTTCAAAATTTTGCAGAGTTCTGTCGGCATGCGTTTGTTTTTTTGTAGGAAAAAAAAACTTTGTATTTCTATTACAAGTCTATTATATTGGTTACTTCAAATTTATTTATTTTTTAGAAATTTGCCATGAAAAAAGTTATGTCACAATATATACATATATATATATATGTGTATATATATATATATATATATATATATATATATATATATATATATACACACAAACAGTATTGCATATTAAGGTAAGCAATCTGACGTCATACTGAAATAGCCTGCTGCTGGGGCTTCAGTACATATATCGACTGACAAATAGCCTGACTCGAAGTGGAGTGCTGCTACATTGACTGAGGGTTTGGGATGGAGCAGCAATCATTTCATTCATCATTCTTTGTTTTTTTTCTTTTTTGACATGATAGAGTATATATATATATATATATATATATATATATATATATATATATATATATATATATATATATATACACGGACACATTATATATATAAATATATATATATTATATAAATATATGTATAAACATATATATTGTATACATATACATATACATACATATATATATATATATATATATATATATATATATATATATATATATATATATATATATATATATATATATATATATATATATATATATATATATATATATATATATATATATATTACAGCCTTCAGAATTAGGGTTTGCATTCTGCAATGATAATCTAAATTTTATTATAAATAGGATTTAGCATACTCCTTCTCTTTATACTTTTAAAATCACGCGATAAGGTATTCTCAAAACATAATAATCTGTTCATATCTGCTTAATCAGTAATAAAATCAAAAACTTTGTTTTATCAGCTTAATTAGTTATAAGATCTACAATTTTTATTTGATAACTTCTGTAGTAAAGGATGAACCTTATGCTATTTTTGAATTAGTAAAGTAACTTTTAAAGTCAGGTAATTTATTTAATCTGTTAGTTTTTATTTTTAAAATTAGAAGACGATGATGACTCTAGAAAATGATGCTCTTTTCAAAAGGTCAAACTCCTGATAAATATAGTTGTTATCTCCAAAACCCTTGCATCTCACACGATCAACTCTATGTTGTATGTAAAGAACAAGATTGTTTAATACCTTATTTTAAAGACAGTAAAGAAAATCTGTTTGCTTTTATAATATAAAAAACCAGGTCATTTGACCGTTATTTTTTTAAAGTTGTTAAACATTTATTACGAGGTATGTCATTAAACAAATAAGGTATTATTTTATAAATGCTTCTAATTTATATATTTTTCTTAATTTTTATATTTAGATATATTTATTTGTTATTTATTATGTGTTTATAGGTGTTAAGGTTGTATGGGTTTATATTTCGTGTGTAAATATCTTTTATATATGAAGTGTTTCTATGTTTGTGATGTGTTATAATGTTATGTGTTTATAGTTTGTAAGTGGTTATTATGTTGTTTACATGATTTCAAATTGATGTGACTTGGTTTACAGCAAGATTGTTGACCTTGCTAGCCAAGTGGTGTACTTTGTTATAATGTGACTTGGCTTTGTTGAGTGCAAAAAAGTTGTCCGTGCCATTTTTAGTTGCAAAAAGCTGGCCAGATTTTTTAGTTGTTTTGAGAACATTTCAAAAAGCAAAAAAAAAATGTGCTCAAGATTAATTGGACCAATGAGAGACAATTACAAAAAAAAAATTAGAAAAATATCTTTTAACACAAAAAAACTTAAAGCAAAATAAATTACTTTTAAAACAATTATTTTCGAAACATCGCTCTTTTATAATTTTTTTATAAAATTAATCAATGTTTTTTATATAAAATAACATCTTGCGATTGTTTAAAAAAGAAACAAATGTTCTTTATTTAGCAAAGTTTGCAAGTTTTAGTTTTATCTAAGCTAAATTATTTTATAAATAAAAAAGTTAATTTTTTTAATACCTATTTTATGTTTTGCGTAGTTTGAAAAGTTTAACATATTTGAAACAATTCTTCTTAGTAAGATAAACAAATGAAATGAAATAATTAAATCATTGAATTACATTTTTATCGTAATGAAATTACGATAAAAAACAGATACACAAAATTACATTTACATAAAAAATACATACTTTTTAAATAAAAAATAAGAATACTAATCAAATCTATAATTTATAATAAACTTTCAAATTTTTGACAATTTAAATAATATATATTTAAAACATGGCTTTGCAGATGTGGCTCCGAGAATGAGTCATAATATTGATAATATATTCTTAAAACAGTTTATGCTAGAAATCTCAAAACGTAACAAATTGTGAATAATACAATTTTTAAAACATTTCAACAGAATACTATATAACTTTACTTTGCTTAGCGTATTTTTTGAACCAATAGAATTAGTTTGCTCGTTAATTTGGCAGGTTTTTAAGAATGTTTATCAAACAAAAAAATTTGAACTGATTTCTAAATGCAGACAGGAAAACAAATTATATTAAAACTATTAAAAAAAAAAAAAGTAAACAATTCTAAATTCTTATTATAATAGTGTCAGCATATTCCACAAATGTGTGAAAACTTACAGTAGCAAAGACATTTATGACTTCCTGTAATTTGATTTTTGGTATAAATTGAAGTTTTATCAATTTGAACATTCATTTCTGATGAGTATTAATTGATGAAACAGTGTAAAATGAAAATAATAATAATTATAATAATATATATATATATATCAGCCTTCGAAATAAGGGTCGGCATTCGGCAATGCCAACCTAAAGTGCTTGAGGTCAACAAAAAATCGTTTAATGTTTTATGGTAACTCCTTTGTGTCCAATTTTTATGCAATCATAAATTGCTTATTTTGACTACCATAATAATTCTTTTTTTTAAATTTTGAAAGAAAAGAAGCAAATAATTTGCTAATACACTTTATTCATGAAAAATATAGTTATTTAACACTTGATTTAGATTTTTTGACAACAAAAAATCTAAACTAAATAATTAATAACGTTCAATTCTCATGTAACTTAAAAAGTAAAGAGTAATTTATATAAGTATAAGACAGAAAAAGAGAAATATTCATACGAAAATTATATTAAAAAAATTTGTAGGGTTGCTGAAAAATTAATAATACATTAGTAAACAAAAAAATTATTAACTTAAATGTAAAATCATTAGGAATCAACAAACAGTGTTTGCAGCACTTCAACTAACAAAAAAAAAAAAAAAAAATGAACAAGAAAAAATTTGTCAAAATTTATTAAACTTACTTCATTATTTATATCTGTTACATCAACATCCAAAAACTTCAGAGCAGGTTTAAAACATTTAGCAGAAAGGCACAACTAAATTAAAATAAATCAGTAATAAAATTACACTAAAACATTGTATTTAAAAATTGTTTACTTAAAATAAAAATTTAAGAGTCAAACTACA
Organism: Hydra vulgaris; assembly: GCF_022113875.1. Lineage (NCBI taxonomy): Eukaryota > Metazoa > Cnidaria > Hydrozoa > Anthoathecata > Hydridae > Hydra > Hydra vulgaris. Next base: position 4,757,893 of record NC_061160.1, on the reverse strand, counting down.
TCTGTTTTTTGACATGCATAGATAACAACTATAATTTTTAAAAACAGCTATGTTTTAGGTTCATAGGCTTGTTCATAAGATAAAATTTCAACAATAGAAAATTAGGAATTTAAAAATATGATTAGGGGTTTATGAACCATATTAAAAAAATAGCATAAGATTTCTCAATGCAAAAATCCCGAAAAAGTTTCTTTAGCATAATAGTTCAGAATAAGCCTTATTAACTGCAGAAATATCTAAAACCAGTTCAAATGCAGAAATGAATACAACCAGTTTAAATGGCAACTTTATTTTAAAAAAAAAACTTAAAAAAAAACTTTTGTAAACAAGAACATTGATCGAAAGGGTTTGTTTACAAAATTTAAGTATTTTATTTTAACCAGAATGACAAAAAGTTATTGCAAAGATAAATGTAATTTTAGTTCTCCTTTTTTGTAAAAAATAAATAAATAAAACCTATTTTTTGAAAAAAAAAAACAAAAAAACAAAAAAAAAACAAACAAACAAAAAAAAGAAACCTGTTAATTTCTAATAGTTAATAAAGTTGTTTCTAATAAAAAATAACAGTGAAGCATAAGATATTCTGATGTAAAACAGTTTCTAAGAAAATAAACAACAATAAAACTTTTAACAGTTATTGTTTCTATAGTTAAAACAGCAATAAGGTTCTAGCTAACACTATTATTGATTTATACACTTGAAAAAACAACAAGTTGATGTAACATTGATAAGATACAACTTTTTTCTCTCTTAATTTCATTACACTATGAAACACAAATCTTGACAAACAAGATTTTTTGTAAGAATTTGAAAAATATAAAGCTTTTAATACCTCAAACTATTAATAAACATTAAATAATAAAAATATTAACTATTTCACATAATTATTTCATAATTATTTTTTCAAGAATGCATAAAACCAATTGGACAAGTTCGCTCTTAAGTTTTTTTGCTAATGAGCTTTTCCATAATTTTCATAATCCATATTTTAATATCGGATCCCCAAGTCCCGAGACAAGTGTTCATATTAAAAAAAAATGTTAAAAAAAATGTTAGACAAAATTTTTTTTAATTAAAACAAAATAATAAATGTAAAAAAAACTAAAATTGTCATTTTAGTCAAAGCCCACAATTTTTTTTTTCAGGTCTCTAAAAAATCTGTATAATGTTAGCCGCAATCTGCAGAGTTGATAATTTAAAAATAATGCATGTTTAAATCATAACAGTTTCGGTATATGACATTGTTATTTTTTTTTAGGATATTGTGTTGTTGCTTTTTGAGATATAAGTACTTTTCCTCCAACAATCAGCAAATCAAGTATTTGTATAATATTTTAGTATTTCCTTTTTATAGTATGTTATATTTCCTTTTTATAGTATGATTATATTTCCTATTTATAGATGTTATATTTCCTTTTTATAGTATGTTATATTTCCTTTTTATAGTATGTTATATTTCCTTTTTATAGTATGTTATATTTCCTTTTTATAGTATGATATATTTCTTTTTTATAGTATGATTATATTTTCATTTTATAGTATGATTATATTTCCTTTTTATAGTATGATTATATTTCCTTTTTATAGTATGTTATATTTCCTTTTCAAAGTATGATTATATTTCCTTTTTATAGTATGTTATATTTCCTTTTTTTAAAATATTATAGTTAAGATGACTAATGTCCTCCTGTGTTGCGCAGAGTTAAATAAAATTAAAATAAAATGGTAAATAAGATTTTTATGGTGAACTCTTACATAAAAAGTTGCTTTTATTATATATTCTGGATATTTTTTTTTTTTTTTAAAGCAATAAGATTTTTTTTTATACATTTATGTAAGACATATATCGCTGTGTATTTTTTCTACCAAAATGATGCTTAATAATTAATTTGGATAAACTGCAGTATATATTAGGGATATTTGACAAATTGTTAGCTCTATATAAAGTTTGCAACTTGAACAAGTTAGTCTAGTCACTAGTGGAACATATTAAAGAAAAGAAGTGATTGATTATATTGGATAAAGTAGTAGTGTACTAGTTATACTATTTTAAACAGATGTTCAGTGTTATAGCAGTGTTGATGATCAGTGTTGATGATGCAGATGTCAGTGTTATAGCAGGTAATTAGGAGAAGAGAGTAGACACAGTATACACATCTTATTACTAAAAAAATTTTTTTTTACTTGTTTAAATTTATTTTGTTTTAGAGGCCAGCCAAAATCATGACCCAATTATGCATATTTTATTATTATTAGAGTTTGCAGCCAGAGGAAAAATCAGGCAGTATGAGGCAGCTTCTTGTTTTATATTTAGTTTATATGGTTTAAAAGTTCGTTTTATGTTTAGTTTACATTTAGTTTATATGGTTTAATGCGAATATTGGTTTTATATTTATATAATAACTAACTTTTGTATGTTTAAGTACAAACTTCAATTTTAACTTTAATTTAGTTTGATTTATTGGTTATTAGTAAAATAATTGGTTTTATATTTTTATATTTAGTTACTACTTAGATCAATTTATATGGTTTATTCAAGTCACTCGTTTTATATTTACTTTATACTTAAATTAATATATACGTTTTTGTAAAATTATTCTTTTAGTATTTAGTTTATATTTAGTTTAAACCAGTAGGGTTTACTGTGAATATTCATTTTATATTTAATTTTTATTTTATTTAGATTGTACAGTTTAGTGGCATTATTCATTCTTTTTTTAGTTTATATTTACTTTAATTTTATACAGTTTATTGTTTGTTTTAAGTTTTGTTTATGTTTAAAATAAGTGTTTACGGTCTGCTGCAGCTGTTTGTTTTATATTTAGCGCATATACATTTAAATTCAATTTACATGATTTATTTGAAGTATTCGTTTTACATTTAATTTGTTTTATATGGTTTAGTGGAAATATTCCTTTATGTTAATTTTTTTTTAGTTTTACTTAATTAATACAATGTAGTCTAATTATTTAGTTTAATATAATTTATGTTTAATTTGAACAGTTCAAGCCCATAGAAAACTTTGTACATGAGATGATTAGGTTTTACAGTTTCAACCAAAACTTTCAACTTACCAGAAAGAAACAACATAACTTTTTCGTGTGTTAAAGTATAGAATCATAAATGGACAAATTTGTACGAAAAATTAGAAATCAGGAATAACTACTATAAGTAGTTTAACTGTTTAATTTATTATTGGTGTGAGTAATTGTCATATTTTATCAACAAATTTTGCAAAAAACGCTAAAACTATAAATGATTACAATCATTGTGGTAACGATAATGTGATAAACCAATTATTATAACAAAATTCCTCAATTTGTTAGACATAAAACACAACAGCAAGATAAAAAAACAAACACATTATAATAAGGAAAAGTACGCCCAGAAATACTTAAAGAAAGAGTATAAAAATATATCAGAATTGAATAAACTTGTAAATTATGTTGTATAATACCAGATTCTTGCCAGGAAATGGATATAATATTGACCCTTCAAAAAATTCAATACTTATTTCTAGAAACTCCCGTTGGGGGTAAATGATTTCTAATGCAAAAAACAAGTAATTTAAAAGAAATCTTTATCACTTTTTACGGCCTTCCTAATGTACTTCTGTTTTCAAACAATGGATCTGCCCTTGCACTGGTTTTGGAATGATTCTTTTTGTCATTTGTTCTTTTGGCATGCTGAAACATGAACCATCAAAATTTATACTAATTTCTTTTTTCCATAAAGTAGTTATTAAATCTGAGGATAATCAATATAAAAAATATTAGAATTTGGTGTGTACGCATTACTATGGCACCCAATAACAGCACAAATTGTCATTTTAAAGTTTGATTAAAAATTTACAATTTAATAAAAATGTATATATAATTTTTATAAAAATGTAAAAATGTTTATAGAACATTATGTATTCGGCATTTCTCAATTCATATTGCATTTTTAAATCGTGTCATATTAAACCTCTTTTAACATAAGTTAAAAAGCTACCGGAAGAAAAGTTTCAAAATTAAAAATTCAATTTTGAAAATTGACCAAACATGTTGTGCTATACCACTTTTCTATTTTCACCCAAATCATTGCAATTTTTTCTGAAAATAAATTCGATATAAAATATTTTACTGATTTTTGTATAAAAATCTTGATAAAAATTACAATTGTTTAAAACAAGTTGCGCTAATCAAATATCAAAACCATATCAGCCTTGTTTTAAAGCATTATGCGTAGAGCAATTTACATACGCCTTAAGCGATTTTTAAGTAGGTAGTAAGCGATTTTGGTTAAGCTTCTTTCTATCATTTTAAACTTTTAAATTAGTGGTAAGATAAAAGAAGTAATTAATTTTTAAAAAAACCACACTAACTTTTGAATAACAATATGTAAAAATATTTGATACAAAAGTTTGAATGAAATTACGTTTAAAATAATTGTTGTAACTTTTTATAGAGATGATATTTCTTATCTTTTTATAACGATTATATACAACGTAATTTTATGCTAAACTTTTTATCTAAGTATTAAGTAACATGAAAAAAGATGTCAATTCTTAACTACAAATATTTTTGTAGACGTTTTTAATAAAAATTCAGCAAAAAAATCTATATTATAAAAACATTTATATTAAAACATTTATAACAAAAATATGACATTTTTTCAAGATATTAAAAAAAATGTGCCAATATAAGAACAATTTATTTTTATTGTACTTAAAATTACTTCTTCATTAATTATTACTCCTTGCTTTTCTTATCAGTTTATGGTATATGGATACCTTTAACATTAAGATTAACAGGGGGAGGGGGACCGGCACAGAAGAAAAAAAATTACCTGTTACTCGCAATTTTTGAATGAAGACAATTTGTTAAATTTCTTCTGCGTGCAATTTAATAAAATTTTTTTTTTCATAAAAATCAAGTTATATTATAAAGTTAAAGAAATCACAAGTAGACTATAACATCCGCTGATGACACTAATATTATGGTAAATATATTTATATAATGGAGGTTTAATTATGCACGCGCACTTTACAGACTCTGTTAAATTAATACTAAGGCATGCTTTAGTTTAATGACAGTACTTATTATTTACTAATGACTATGCATTTTTCTATATAAAATAAGACCAACCTAGTATATAAAACCTAGTATATTTCTATTCTTTCCAAATTGTTCAAAGTTCAAATATGGATTGTATTTTGAAGGACAAAAGAGTTACTTTGAAAACTTTTAAATCCTGGGACTTTTTAATACTTATCGAATCGAAAGTATCAAAGAATAAGAGAAGACTTATGTTATTAAAATCATATGTAATTTGTGTGATCTTCATCAAAATAAAATTTTATCCAAAACCAATGGTGCCGTAAGGGAAGATGCCCTACAGCTTATAAATGGCACAAGTCATGTTAAAATATTTTAACATATTTTATTTAAGTTGGTATATAAATAAAAATAAATATTGTTCAATAAATAAATTAAATTTTTTCTTAACAAAGAACCTCATATTTATTTATATTTTATTTATTTTATTACTCTAAATTAAATTGCTTGCAAGGGAAAAAAAAAGAGTTTTGTAATTATATGTAGAATGAAAATATTTTTGAGTTTGTTTATAAGTTAAGGAACTTAATTTTTAATGAACAAATTTTAAAGAATGTTTATTCTAAACAAAAACAATTCAAATAATTAAATATACTTATTGTTTTAGTTGAGTATTTTTTCAAGTTTGCATAAATAAAATATTGCGTAGAAGTATTTAAAAAGTTTTTTGTTTTAAGAATAAATAACAAAAGAGTTTCCATAATTAAGACTTTTATATTTAATTTAATTTTTATATTTCATAACGTTCAAAAAAAAATTAAAAAAAAAAAAAATTAATCGTTAAAAACATAATTAGCTCTGTATTTCTTTGTGATTTGTTTAAATGTAAAACATTTTTACAATAACGTAAAATATTTATGCATTAAATTCCTGGCGAACGCATTTTAACTATGTATCAAAAATATGCTCAAAACAGACATTAAACTTTTTTATATTTTTATATAACGCATTATTAATAATAATATTGAACTAAAATTAGTATTAGAATAACAATTGAAAACATAAGAAACTTTTCATAATATATTTACATTTACAACATTTATACATTGTTTTAATTATTTGAGTTAATTGTTAATTGAACTAGTTTGCAATATTTATTCATTGGGTAGTTAAAACACTTAACGCCTATAAAAAAAATAAAGATATTTTATGACGTCGACATGTAGGATAATTATTTCTTAAAACAAGAAATGTAATATATATTATTTTATCTTTAATTGTACCACAAAAATTTTTTATAATTTAGTAAAAAGTTATACAAATAAATGTGACTTGATGATTGTGACAGAAAAAATAATATATCATTAAAAAAATTTTCGATGACATCATATACCAAAACTGTAATGAAATAAACACATGTGAAATAAATTATCAAGTCTGCAGATTGCGGCTAACATTATACAGACTTGGAGAACCGAAAAAACAGAATGGCAAGCTACAACTAAAACAACAATTTTAATTTAATTGGTATGCATTTATTATTTAGTTTTAATCAAAAATATTTATCCTAAACATTTTTTTTTTTAACATTTTCTTTAATATGAACACAGCTTGTCTCTGCACTTGGGGATTTAATTGTTCTAACAGTTAGTGACACAAATCTTGACAAAAAAGACAGGTGTGCAGAGAAACAAGTTGAGTGCTTTAATACCAGGAATGTGGTGGGGATCAAACTTGGCCAGAGTTAAACCATAGTACACATAAGAAATTACCAGAATATAATTAACAAAATACCTTTTCTTCTTACAATGAAAACACATTTCTATTTTTTGCCCAATTTAATATTTTTTATACTTAAAATTTTACGCATGCCTTTCATTTTTAGGTAATAATATCTTAACTCCACATTAAAAAATGTAATTGAACTGAAATTTTAGAAGTATATTGAAAACTTCAAATGGCTGTTCTAAAACCCTTTAAATAGCTTAATTACAAATGTAACATTTCATAATATAATTATAGAATTCTATTGCAAACTGTATATATCTATTTAATACAATAAGAATATATATTGCATTTCAATAAAACAAAAAAATAACTAAAATTGGTAATATTATAAAATGCAGAGAATATAATTAAATATAAAAAAACATACATAAACAATACTGAAAATATGGAAAACAGTATATAGTACATAAAAAAAAAAAAATATTACAAAAACAATATCCTACCTGAAAAAGATCTGAATGCAAAGAAGTCATTTGAGAACTATTTGTTTGAACTTTTAAAATAGCTTCAGAAAAAACATGAATGCCGCGAATAGACTGTTGATGAATAAAATTTATAAAATACTTTTACAATACTATTGTAGTAATTTAAACTGGTATAAAATATAAAAATTTGTATACTGCATAAAAAAAATATAAATAAATGCATAACTGTGTGTGTTTGTGTGTGTGTATATATATATATATATATATATATATATATATATATATATATATATATATATATATATATATATATATATATATATATATGTGCGTGTGTGTGTGTGTGTGTGTGTGTGTGTGTGTGTGTGTGTGTGTGTATATTAGCCCATTTTGACCTTCATGAACAAATTTTAATACGCAGAGTGTCGTAAAATATTTTCAAGGTATTGTTTTCTTAATGAAATTTTTTTATTTTTCATTTCAGATGACTACTTATACTTGCACCACTCTTTTAAAGTTAAAATTTTTTACATTTTTTGAGTTTTTACGGCATTTTTAAACAATCAGCATGAATAAAAATTTACAAGTCAATAACTGTATAATAACATCATTACAAGTAATGGAAGATCTTTTATCTATAGATTGTGCACATTTTTATTACTATTATTTTTGTTAACTGGTGGTATTTTAAAAACACACAAATTCGTTATGAAACTAAAAAAATGTGGTTTTAAACAAAATAGCATTGAGGCCCAATACACAGCAATCATAAATTTTTTAGATGCTTTTGATCTCATACAGTTCACCCACTTCTAGCTAAGTTTCCTGGCTGACCATTATTCTTGTTAACCTCCAGCCATCATGTCAGAGAGCTTCATATAGCCGTAGCCGTAAAAAAACTGTTAAGATGGAGAATAAACTATTTATATCATAAAACCATAAAAGGCTAAAAAACAATAAGGTAAAGATAAACTGCTTTACTTTAAAATATCTTTTTGCAAAAACAAAATAAATAAGTTTCTGATTTTAAAATTATCTAAATTTAGACTTTTGAGAAGTGCAGAGAATATTATGAACTTGCAGAAAAAAATCAGACCATTAGGTGAAAATTAACAAATATGGAGCTGTTTCACACGCCTTGAATTTTATAATATTCAAGTTTCATTTCTCTAAAATCAGGCAGGTTTTTATTCTGAGTAATAAAAAACTCAAAGAGATCAATGGAATGACTGACTAAATTTCTCTTTCCAGGGAATTATGGTTTTCGATAGTCTTATAATTTAAGAATAGTTTGTGTCATAAAGTAACAAATTGTTTAAAAACAATGGTTTGCAAAATGGTTTAAAATCTGATGTAAAATACAAAGAAAATAACTCAAAACTAATTTTTTTTATAACGACAGACTTTTCTTAAAATCAGTAGAAATAAAATAAAAATGAAATCAATAGAAATAGCACTTTGATTTTATCTTGTCAAAAATAAATGTAATAAGTATTAAGCAATGTCATTTTAAACCTTATTCTATCTACATTGCATTATTTTTAATTTACACTTTTAAAATCAACAAGACTATTGGCAGATGTATATTGAGTCTGCTGCAGAGGTGAAATTCAAATCATGGTAAAACCTTAGAGGTGTTTGGTACTGGCGTTAAAATCACAATACAAAAATGATAAAATGTTCTGTATTTAAAAATTAAGGGAGGTCTGAAAAGGTGTAAAAACGGAAAGAACCAAAGCTGAAATCCTTCTATAAGCAATTTTTGTTAATAAAGACTAGCCACTAGGTCTTGAGTTGTTTATTTCACCAGACTACTGGTTAATTTTTGCTATTCTAAATCATAGTTTGAAAAAATGCCTACGGAAGAGACTCCCTCAGACTTTTTGCGTACAATAAATTTCAAAACTTATAAAATCTTTTAAAGTTTTTAACAACTCATCAGAACTCACAGCAAAATTTTAATCTATTAAGCATAGCCTAAGAATCTTATTTCTCAAAACAAGAAATATATTTCTTGTTTTTAAAAATGAATTGCATTGTAGGATATTTATTTCTTAAAACAAGAAACTTAATTCTTGTTTTAAGAAAATGTTTTGTAACAAAAAATTCAATTTTGCTGTGCTTACAGTAAAATTTATTCAAGAAAATGCAGAGTATGTGATGAGCTTGGAAAAGTTTCAGAAGCTACTTCAAATGAAGAGTTCTTGTAAAAAACCATTAAAAAAAGAAGAAGAGTGGATTCAAAGAGCTAGCTACGACAACTGCTTTTTCGCTTTCTCGTTATTGAATGGTTCTTATAAATTGAATTCAATGTCAAACCTCAGTTTTCACCCGAAACAGGAATTTATTTAACCTGTGTCGAAATTCAATAGCAAAAACTTTTTTCTGTGCCTACATGCTGAAACCAATTCACTTTTTTTATTTAACAAAGGTTCTTTATTGTACTTTGAAATAAAATATTTCTCATTTATGCAAAGATTACACCTTTTTGAGGATGGGTTATAGGGTTGACATTTTTTAACAATACTCCACTTAATTATTGGTTTAATGCCTGCTTCCTTAAGTTTCCAGAACTCTTTAGAAAGTTCAGTGTCATTTTTATACCTGACCAAGTTAAATGATTTTATGTGGTTTGCAAACCTGATCTTGAAGGAGTTTTCGCTAACACCAATATAAGATTTCTTAGCGTGGTTGACATTCGCTGGTGATTTTCTAAAGGACACGTAGCTCTGTCTATACAGTTGCATTTTCAAACATTTTTGGTATTTTGGTTACACAAAATGTGTTGGTTGTGGAACTTAATAATAGTACTAATATTTGGCATGCATCTGTAAATTATTTTGACGGTGTTTCTGTTAAAAATCTTGTATAGCTTGTGGTGTGCTAGGAAATGTAAGTCGATTAAGTTCAAGAAAAGGTTTCCTAATTTGGTGAAAACATTCTTACTAAAAGGGGGATTAAATTTTAAGGGGGATTTAATTAAAATTAAAGGTTTTTTAATTTGGTGACAACATCCTTACTAAAAAGGGGGATTAAACCATATGATGTTTCGTTTGCGTTTATTAGTATGACGATTAGTTTTTTGTAAATTTAAATTAGGACGATATTGGATATTGCTGCTATGTCCAGACTTTATAAGGGCTTCTTTGTAGATAGGAGAAGAGTTTTTGAAAATTATTTTGCTGGAGGAGTTTGATGATAATCTTTGTTCAATAGAGGTCGGCAGTTGTTTTAAAATACTTGGTGGGTGGTTATAGTTGGATATAGTTTAACAAACTTTAAGGTTTATAGCAAGGTTTGAAGCTGCAGTCATTAAGATTTAATGTAATATCGAGATAATTCACTATTTTTATGTTGCATGAATAGAAATATAAAGGCTGTTACTTTTGAATGTTTTTTAACTTTTTTTTATTTGTGGACCGCTGGCATTTTTAATTTTGGCCAACCCATCATCTCTATACAGCACAACGTCAATCTTGTTATAAAACTGAGAAATTTAAAAAAGAAGGAAAATTCTAACCAACTCGGCATTGTCAAACACTCCCATGGTGATGTCAAATAAATTGCCTGATTTTTTTATCCAAACTTCGTTATCGTTAAATAACAAGGATTTCCGTGCGTGAGGAATCAAAGATTTGTGTTCGATAGCAATGGTAACATACTGTTTAGCAAAACAAATAGAGTTGATAAGAAGTTTCTTGTTTATAGAAAGATAAAAGTCAACAATATAAAAAATGAGGAATTTATAAAAATGTTTGTCATTGATATTCTTGAACCATTTAACTACCTCCTGTATGTTACTCCACTAGTTAATGCATAAAATATTTCTTAGCTGGTTGTTTATTTTGGATAAAATATGGATTATTTTGGATAATATATGGATTTTTTTATAATTAGTTATGGTAGCGTTTGTCATCAATTTATTGTATTCATCTTTAGGCAGCTTGTATCAAACTTATACAATGCCATAAAATATAAAGTTTTCATTAATATTATTATTATCATTAGTATTGCACATATCATTAGGTTGTTTGTTCATGTAGAAAAAAGCTTTCCATCTCATTCTTTTAATCATTTAAATATTTAATATACTTTGATCTATTTTATAAATATCCACCTCTCTCAAACCGACAAAGAGCTGTATTAAATCCAACAGAATACAACTCAACTCAATAATAATAATAATTATAATATATATATATATATATATATATATATATATATATATATATATATATATATATATATATATATATATATATTTAAACAATTTAAAATGTATTCTACAAAAAGAGTGCTCAATGTTCTTAAAAGAACAAAGCAATTACAAATTAGTAGAATATAATTTCTGATGAGTCTTTATTGATGAAACACAGTGTTAAATGAGAAAAAATTTTGCTAAGTGATTTTCTACTAATTTATATATATATATATATATATATATATATATATATATATATATATATATATATATATATATACATATATATATATATATATATATATATATATATATATATATATATATATATATATATATATATATATATATACATATATTTACATATATATATATATATATATATATATATATATATATATATATATATATATATATATATATATATATATATATATATATATATATATATATATATATATATATATATATATATATATATATATATATACATATATATATATATATGGATCAGCATTTGGCAATGCTAACTGCTTACCCAAAAATATATTAAGTTGGCATTTTTTTGGTGACCTTTTTTACTATATTATTATAGTGAAACTTTGTGTTAAAAATTTTGAGCCATCAAAATCAGTTTAAGATTGGTTTTGATTTATTGCGAATCTTATTTTTTCTAATTCTGAGGGCTGTATATATATGTGAGTGTTAGAGAGTGACACAGGAACAGAAACCATTTTTTTCCTCCATTACCACCTTATCTCCATTATATTTGCCCCATCTCCATATCATCCCCATCAATAAAGCAAACTTTACAAACCAGTAAACCACATCTGAATAACTCATATGTAAAAATCTTTTAATTTAACCATTTTTTGCTAAAACTAACATAATATTTCAAGCCATGCAGAAATAACTTTATAATGGTGGTTATATTTTGTGTTTATTAACTTTCATATTCAACACCTGTTACCGCAACTGTGGTATTACCAAGCCCATTATTACAGTTACCACAGTATTACCGTAATTTATGAAACATTGCTGCAGTAATTATTGTGGTGACCATCGTAATACCGCAATTCCTGTTACCATGTTGCTCTCTAGTATGTTTGTATAGGTATATTATATATATATATATATATATATATATATATATATATATATATATATATATATATATATATATATATATATATATATATATATATATATATATATATATATATACATACACACTTACTAAAGCGTATTTTTATAAGCATTTGCTCACTTTTTTTGCTTACCTTAATCCATACAGCTTTTTTATAAAAAGAAGAAAAAAAAAGAAGAATGATGAATAAAATGATTGCTGCCCCATCCCAAACCCTCTGTCGAGGGTTTGGGATGGGGCAGCAATCAGTAGTAGTAATCAGATGTAGCAGCACTCCACCGCGAGTCAGCCTATTTGTCAGTCAATGTATGTATTGAAGCCCCCGGCAGCAGGCTATTTCAGTATGACGTCAGATTGCTTACCTTAGTACGCAATACTATTTGTATATATATATATATATATATATATATATATATATATATATATATATATATATATATATATCTTTGTATAGTATTCGAAAGAGACTTTTAATATAAAACGCTGTTTTTTAAGATTTAAGTGATATCAACAATTAAACTACATTTTAATGTTGTTTAAACATTAAAAAAAAACAGAAAAGTACATTAAGTTTTATCATTTTTTAAAAAATCACAATAATTAAGACTAGAAGGTTTTTATTTAATGGTGTTTTTGTTTTTGTTTCTTTATTATTTTATAAAATTTTTAAAACATGATGAGTGTTGCTATATTGACTGGCAAATAGGTAAAACATAAGAGAAATTTTTTACTTTAAAACATGTGCATAGTGTTGCTAGATTGACTATCTTATGGCTTGCTAAAATAAATGTATTCAATTCCTCCAAACAGATATTTGAAGATGCCCTTAAAAAAAGTGGTTTTGAAAACTTTGAATTAAAATTTGACCCTGAAAAAAAGAATACAAAAAAGCGAAATAGAACTAGAAATGTAATTTGGTTCAACCCCCCATATAGCAAAAATGTTTCCACAAACATAGGAAAAGTGTTTTTAAAATTGATCGACAAGCATTTCCCGCCCTCTAATAAATTACATAAAACTTTTAATCGAAATGCTATTAAAGTTAGCCACAGTTGCACAAAAAATATGGAAAGAATTATAAAAGGTCACAACAATGTTTTGTTAAACAAAAAAGAAATCCAAAATGAAAAAACTACAGAAAATTGTAATTGTAAACAAAAAAACAATTGTCCAATGAGTGGAAGTTGCTTGTCAAAAAATGTGGTATCTAAATGTGTTGTTTCCTCTAAGAATGTACCTGATAAACAATATATTGGCATAACAGAAGGTGAATGGAAAAAACGTTTTGACAATCATAAGCAATCTTTTAAAAATAAAAAGTATTCAAAAGACACCATGCTGTCAAAATATATATGGGAATTAAAAGATAAAAATATTGATGATTTTACACTGAATTGGTCCATCCTTAAATCAGTGCCTGCATATAACAATATTTACAAAAAATGCATACAATGTCTAAAAGAAAAATTTGAAATAATTACATATACAAACCAAGAATGTTTATTAAACAAAAAATCGGAATTGATTTCTAAATGCAGGCACGAAAATAAGTTTCTCCTAAAAAACTACAAAAATAAGTGAGCTCAAATAATAGTTACATTAACTCCCCTTTGAAAAAAATGTATTATTTTTTAAAAAAGCTTAAGTAATCATTTCTAAAGAATTCTTTTTACAATAGTGTCAGCAAATTACACAAATGTGTGAAAAATTGCAGTAGTTAAGACATGTGACTTCCTGTAATTCAATTTTTGGTATAAATTGAAGTTTTATTAATTTGATCATTCATTTCTGATGAGTCTTTATTGATGAAACACAGTGTTAAATGAGAAAAAATTTTGCTAAGTGATTTTCTACTAATTTATATATATATATATATATATATATATATATATATATATATATATATATATATATATATATATATATATATATATATATATATATATATATATATATATATCAGGTCTTTACCAAATCTACCATATCTATACTTATCTATTCAACACCGAACATTTCTATACCTATTCCTTATTTACTTTAATATTTTTTAGTAAAATAATTCATTCTGAAAAATTACTTCAAGAACAAAAAATTAGCATGTGCACCTTTTCTGCAAATGTAGAACTTATAAAAGATTTATAATAAGGTTTTTATTTTTCCTAAACGCATATAATTGATAGTGGTTTAGTGCGCTGTAAAAAATGTGTTGTTTTAAGAGGTTTAAGAGCTCCCTTTTGCGCAATAAATTTTGAATTTTTTTAAAATCTTGCTTACATATTTGTAGCAAAAAAATAACAATAAAGCAAAAAAGATTTCTATTAAACTAAAATGTTGACTGTTAAAATACTGTAAAAATACTATTAAATAACTGTTAAAATACTTAACTGATAAAATAAAATTTTTATATTTTATAAATATATTATACACCATTGTTCCATATACTGCCTACAAACTCAACATATGCTAAAGACATTTACATTTAAAGATATTTGTACATAATGCTATACAAATGGCAGAACTAAGAAGATCTAAGACCATTAAAAACTATAGATGCGGCTTTAGCTATAAAGCGTAATCTAAAAGCTAAATTAAAAGAATTTTTTCGCCATGACATCAATTTGTGGCAAAAAAAAAAATTATACGTAAAGTTTGTTTTTGCATTTATATTAAATTTTTTTATTAATTTTATGGTGCATACTTGTACAAAAAGATATAAAACTTTTATCAATTTTATGGTGCATAATTGTACAAAAAGATATAAAACTGGTACAGATATGTCATTCCATGAATAATAGTTTTTACTCATTACAATAGTAATAAATAAATTATTTTAAAGAAATAACATAGTTACTATATTAGTCTTTATTAGAATCCTATAAAAATATATTCTATAAATCTTTAATAAAGAAATTTTCCTAAAAAATTTAAAATCTTACTTCTAGTTTGTTTTTCCTAGTTTTTTTGGCGCAAAACGATGTCACATACGCAAACAAATTTTGGCTTCAACCATTTACGAAAAAGCCGCGCCTATCATTTTTAATAGTCTAAAAAAAAGATAATATAATTTGAATAAGATTTTAAATAAATACGTTGTTTTGGTGAAATGAACATTATAGTTTAATAATATGATCTTATGATCATTTATTGGCAGTTTTATTTCATTATAAGTTCTTTCTTGGTCAGAATTCCTAAATTATCAAGAGAGGGGCGAATCTAAAATTGAAGTTTCAAGATTTCTACTTGGATGAGACAATATATTTCATGTTTTATCAAATTTTTTAAATACGATAACAAATACAAAAATTCAAAACAAAACAGGTTAAGCAAAAAAGTTTTCTTAAATCAAACAACCCTGTATAAAACATTATATAAGTGGATTTTTAACATTTGCATATAACATATGTGTTATTTTATAAGCATTACTTTATTCCTATACAACAAAGCTGCACTTATTTAGAGAGCTTGAAAAGCATTGATTAATTGCAATCTGTATAAAAGTTTATAAAATGGTTTGTTTGTCAACAACATGCATAAATTTAATAGATCAGGTTTAATGCGCTGTCATTGTTTCTGTTTTTCAAGAGTTCAAACCCATTCCTTAACACAATATACTTTCCTATTTTTTTATCTGGTCATATATATTTACAGCAAAAAAATAAACATAGCAAAAAAGATTCATAATTGTTAAAATAAACATTAAAGTTTTTTCTAACTATAGGCTTTTTTTTTTTTGCCTACACAGCAGCACCTTTCTGCCTTAAATTAAATTTTTTCTTTATTAAATTTCAGACCATAATTTTTTTCCAAACCATCTGCAGCTTATTAGGACTAATTATCTGAGGATTCCCCATAGTCACAACCCTCGGAATTTGGAAAATTGAGGTCGGCAATAATTTGCTGACCTCAATCTTATAGAGGTCGGCATCAGGTCAACAAATACAAAGGTCTTACCATAAAACATTGAAACGAACTTGGCAAAGCTAAATTTTTTTTGCCAACCACAAACACATTTAGGTCAGCAGTTAGGTCGACATTGCCGAATGCTGACCCTAATTCCGAGGGTTGTATTCAACCAATCTTTCCCGTTGTTTTGATGTTTTTTAAATTTTAAGTTTTTGTTAAAATCCTTTTATTTGTTATAATGTATAATATCTTTAAATATGTTATGTATATAATATCAATAAAACATCAAAAGTATTTTATTTTGTACTTGAAAAATATAAAAAAAGATTCATAGGCCTTGGTATATATATTTACACTGAGGCCTGTATAAATACATATATACAGGCCTTGCTGAGCATTTGCTTTTAATAACTATCACTACTTTTTATGAGTAATGATAGTTAATAAATTCAATAATCTTATTTTCTTAAAATCACTAAAAAAGAAGTGTAAGTTTTAATTTAAAATCTGTATCTTACCTGTTTAATTTCTATCAAACATTTAACTAAAACATGGCAAAGATGACAAACTAAAACAAAATAAATTGTTATCATTATAATTATTAAACAATCATATTAAACAATATTGATCCTACCTATATATAAATCAAAATTACACTATGTAGAGCTCTCAAATATCCTCTATATATATATATATATATATATATATATATATATATATATATATATATATATATATATATATATATATATATATATATATATATATATATATATATATATATATATATATATATATATATATATATATATATATATATATATATATATATATATATATATATATATATATATATATATATGTATACATATATATTTCGAAACAAAATTTTTATTTTTGGTTTTATTACATAAAAAATTGCCTTTTTTAAGAAAAAATGAAAAAAATGCATTTCTTATGTTTTTTTATGATAATTTTGATAAGTTAAAAATATTTTGAAATGAATATTATTTTTGAAATATTTATATAATTTCGCTTCATTTGAGTACCAGGTTGACATATTTTTGAATAACTTTTTTTTCTAAAAATATTAGGGACCCATTAAATATTCGAGGGTTTTGAGGGACCCCTTAAAATATTTTTTATTCAAAAAAAATTTAAACCTAGTGTTTTTGTATTAGATAGAACACATTTAGGAGGTGAGAGCAGATTATTTTCAAAAATGTTGTTCTTTGGGACACCCTAATGTATGTATGTATGTATGTATGTATATATGTATGTATGTATGTATGTATGTATGTATGTATGTATGTATGTATGTATGTATGTATGTATGTATGTATGTATGTATGTATGTATGTATGTATGTATGTATGTATGCATACATATATACATACATATATATATATATATATATATATATATATATATATATATATATATATATATATATATATATATATATATATATATATATATATATATATATATATATATATATATATATATATATATATATAAGGGTTATAACAAAAAAAAAAATTTTATGAAACCACTTGCAATCGAGGAAACTTTATGTGTAATTCAAGAATATAAATTGCATTTTTGATGTTTTTTAAAAAAGTTCCCCCACTCACACAGGAAAAGATAAATGAAAAAATGTTTTTTTTCAAAAAAGGACATGTTTTTTAGTTTTATCCAAAATAATAAAAGTAATAGCTTATCTAAGCAACTTTATGAACAAATAAGATGGAGAACATTAGTAATATATACAAAATATACATGAAATGTTTAAAAGTTATTTTTTCCAAGGAACTTCAAATTCAAAAACTCAAATTTTCTTGATTCTTCATGAAGTTCCTCTATCAGTTTTACCGCACATACAGCAATTTGGTTAGATCTAAAAATATCAATGAATGACTCCTCGATTGACCAATGTGTCTTTAAACACTTAATTGCTTTCTTGCATTTTATCTTGATGAGTAAGGTTAATAGTTCATTAAAGGATGCTTCATTGTAGTGTTGCGAATGGAATCAAGCATTTGCCCATTCGTAGCAGATGAAGTCGCATGCTGGAACGAGGGTGGTGCGCCACTCTGGTATCAAGAATAATGCTATAACAGCATATATTGCACGTGAGTTCCATCTTGCTTGGTGTACATTTGGGAGTTTCTTCCAGTTTATTCGAGGCCAGCGTGAAGTTGTTTTGTAATGACGATACGCTTGACATAGTTCATATAACAACTTGAAATTATCTCGCAATGCAGGGTTTTTGCCTGTGTTAACATTATGCGGTAGTGGTGTAGTGGTAGAGCGCTCGCTTCATAAATGAGTGGTTCCGAGTTCGTTCCACACCATGTCCCTGGTAGTACCGCGCTCAACTCGTTTCTCTGCGCAGCGGCCTTGTTCATCAAGGTTTGTGTTTCGGAGTTATAGAGTTGAGAGAGGGTTATAACCACAAATAAGTATCCTCCTCGTCTGTAGTGGCCTTCTCGGCCTTAAGGAGGTGAATTGAAATAAAAAAAAACAAACATCATCTGTCGCATATAGGCGGTAATCATCCTGAAGAGAAACATAATTCTCTATTAATTTATCAATGAAGGAATAATTGAGTTCTGGTTTGCTTATTGGCTCTTGAATAAAAAAATTCATGACATGTTTCAGAAGGAGGTTGAGAACATGGTGCTGACAGCTAATATATTGTGGCTTCTGAAAGCCCTTGCTCAAAACATCATCTTGTATTAGCTTCACAATCCCATGCAGACGACCAGTATTTATTGCAGTCGTGTCACAGATTATCATGCAAATATTTTCCCAAGCATTGTATTCATCAATTAGCTAATGTAGTTCCTTGTGAATGGCTGCAGCAGAACCACTCTCACATTTAAGAATACCGAGTTTGATTTCGGTAGTCATATTTTTCAGCAGAACTACTTGGCATTCTTCCCCATGCACTCTTTTACCATCAAACTGGAGACAATATGGATCTTTGCCCTTAAGTTTTTGAGCAATTTTGGTTTTCATTTTCTGTCCTTCAGAGATTACTCTTTTCTAGACACCCGCCTGACTTGGAACCGGCACATCGTGGCCTTGTTTAGCAATGGTTGCAAGAACGTCATGTGCTTTTTGTGTAGAAATGTTGTTTTTCAATACTAGTAAACCAGCTGCTGTAGTGCTGGCTTTTTGGTATTTCGATTTGCATTCAGGAGATGACGTAGAAGTAGAGGTTTGCGAATCGTGTGAGAAAACAGAAGTTTTAGAATCCAAAGAATCTGAGACAGTTTTATGTGTTTGTGTAAGATGCAATTGAGAAGAGCTGGCTTGGGATTGAGTTTTTGATAGTCGGATTCGTTTTCTTGGGTGGATTGATTCCAGAGGAGCTTGTTTGACCATTGAATAACCAATCTTTCCTCCAATCTCAACTTGCCTCTGGTAGAGCTTTTTATCTTCTGTGTTTTTCCATTCTCCATTAACGTTGGTGACATCAAATAACTGAGAAAGTATTGCAGTGAATTTATCAGATGGTTTCTTTTTGTTTTTGTTAAATAAATCAATCAGACTATTGAGCTTCTTTCTTATGAGTGCGCTGGATAACAGTGGAAAGTCTAGAATTTCCTCCCCAAGCTTTTTTATATCTGTAATCATAATCTTGATTCAATCCAGCCGCCGTTTCTTGCTATTGAACAAAAAAGTGAAGTTTCCAAGAATTTGACGGTTTGTCGGCATCTGCGTGAGATTGGTTTGTTTTTCAACAGATGGAATCTTTGGATTTCTTTTATTTTTGGAAGAATAGGGTAGATTTTTTATCCAGATACACCTGTTTGATTCTATACTATTTCTGGAATATCTATAAGACATTTTATTGAAGTGACAAAATGTCTTTTCTGGATGACTTGCAATCTTGCACTGAAAACGAGGTGATTAATCTACAATATTCCTAAATGTTATAAAATACTCCAGAATATATATATTTTATGTTTGCACCTGAAACAGAAAATAAAATATATCAATAATAAAATAATTATTTTTACTTAACTTGCCCCATGTTGGAGCGAGTCAGTGTGAAATTTAAATTGATAAACAAATGAGGTATTTTAATGAGCCGGAAAACTTTTTAAAAACGTCACGTGATGGATAAATATAATTGATCGATTAATAACGGAATGGCTTTTTTTTTTTTTTGAGAGAGAGAGCATAGATATAATATATACAGATCAGTGATTGAGAGGTTATAGTTATATAAACAAATAGGCTCAAAGTAATCGAAAAGCATCTCTTATCCATCACGTAATCGTTGATCATTATCATGGTATTGTTTATTCGTGAAAATACCTCATTGAGCGATATTAAAAAAAAATAAAATTGAAAGGTGGGGGAACTTTTATCAATTAAAAAAAAAATTAACATTGCTACTGTCATCTGCATATAAATGTTCCTCGAATGTGATAGGTTTCAGTTTCATTACAAAAAAAAAATAAAAATTGTTATTACCCTAATATATATATATATACAAATAGTATTGCGGTAAGCAATCTGATGTCATACTATAATAGCCTGCTGCTGGGGGCTTCAGTACATACATTGACTGACAAATAGCCACAGTGGAGTGCTGCTACATCGACTGAGGGTTTGGGATGGGGAAGCAATCAAGCATAGAAATGAAGTTGGGCGAGCAATTTTTTGCTGACCTCAAACACTTTCAGGTGGGCAGTTAGGATGGCATTGCCGACCCTAATTCTGAGGGTTATATATATATATATATATATATATATATATATATATATATATATATATATATATATATATATATATATATATATATATATATATATATATATATATATATATATATATATATATATATAATATATACAGGCCTTGTTTTAAATAAAAAAGTGCTTAATGCATTAGCTTAACGCGATTTTGACGTCATAAAATTATCTTTATTTTTTTTATAGACGTTAAGTGTTTTAACGACCGCAATAAATAAATAACCGCAAACTAGTTCAATTTAACAATTAACTCAAACAACTATGAACGTTTTTAATGTAAATTTATTATGAAAATTTTGTAATGTTTTCAATTGTTATTTTATTATTAATTTTAGTTCAATATTATTTAGTAAAATATATATATATATATATATATATATATATATATATATATATATATATATATATATATATATTTTAATTCAATTCTGAAATTTGTTTTTATTAATTTTATTTTAAATTTAATTCTGAAATTTGTTTTTGAATAATTGTTTTTAATCGTTATTGAATAAAAAGTAATAATGATTTTTTTTATTTTTAAAAATTTCTAGAGTAAACAAAAAATATTAACATTTATAAACACAAACCCATGTTAATTATTTAAACAACGATTTTGTTTTGACTAGCAAAGAAAACTTTAGGTTTTAAATCTTTTTTTTTTTTTAAATTTTAGGAAATTAAAAAAAAAAAATTAAATTAAATTTAAAAGTCTTAATTATGCAAACTCTTTTGTTAATTATTCTTAAAACAAAAAAACAAATACTTCTACGCAAAACTTTAATCGTGCAAACTTAAAAAAATACTCAACTGAAATAATTTAAGTATATTTATTAATTTGAATTGTATCTGTTTATAATTAAACGTTTGTAAAAATTTGTTTATTAAAATTAAGTTCCTTAACTTATAAACAAACTCAAAAGTATTTTCATTCTACGTATAATTACAAAACTCTTTTTTTTTTCATTTGTAAGCAATTTAACTTAATAAAATAAAAAAAGAATAAATATGAGGTAATCTTTGTTAAGAACAAATTTAATTTATTTATTGAACTATATTTTTATTTTTAATTATATATCAACTTAATTAAAATATAGTAACATGTTAAAATATTTTAACATGACTTGTGTTATTTATAAACCGTTGGGCAGTTGCCCTTACAGCCCATTGTTTTTGGATAATATTTTATTTTGATGAAGATCACATAACTTACATTTGATTTTAATAACGTAAGTCTTCTCTTTTTCTGTGATCATCGCATCGGCAAAGCATCGGCAAAGTCCCAAGATTTAAAAGTTTTCAAAGTAAATCTTTTGTCCTTCAAAATAAAATCCATATTCGAACTTTAAACAATTTAGAGATAATAGAAATATACAAGGTTTTTATATACTAGTTTGTTTTGTTTTATAAAGAAAAATACATATTCATTAGTAAAAAATGGAGACTGTCATTAAACTAAAACATGCCTTAGTATTTATTTAACGGAACCTGTAATGTGCGCGTGCATAATAAAACCTCCGTTATATAAATATATTCAACGTAATATTAGTGTCATCAGCGGATGTTGTAGTCTACTCATGATTTCTTTACCTTATAAAATAACTTGATTTATGAAAAAAAAAACTTATTGAATCGCACGCAGAAAAAATTTAACAAATTGTCTTCATTTAAATATTGCGAGTAACAGGTAATTTTTTTTTTCTGTGCCGACCCCCTTCCCCTGCATAACTTAAAGGTAAAGGTATCTATATACCTTTAACTAATAAGAAAAGCAAAGACATTTTTTTTAATATCTCGAAAAAATGTCTTGATATTTTTGTTATCATGATAACAAAAATATAAAGACATTTTTTGAGATATTCAAAAAAATGTTAATTCTTAATTACAAATTTTTTTGCAATGTTTTTTATTATAAATTCAGTAAAAAATTCTTAAAAAATCTATATTACAAAAAACATTTATATTCTGTATTAATAAATATGGAATATAGATTTTTTTAAAGTTTTTTACTGAAAACTTTAAAAAATTACTACTTTTTATTAAAAACATTGCAAAAAATTTGTAGTTAAGGATTGACAAACAATTTTTTATGTTGCTAAATATTTGGATAAAAAGTTTAGCGTCAAATTAATTGCTATAAAAAGGAAAGATATATTGCGATGAAAAGTTACAACAATTATTTTTAAAGTAAATTCTTTTTTTTAATAAATATCTTTACATATCGTTATTTAAAAGTTAATGTGGTTTTTTTTAAAATTAATTACTTCTTTTATGTTACCGCTAATTTAAAAGTTAAAAAATGATAAAAAGTAGCTTAACCAAAACAGCTCTAGGCGTACGTAAAAATCGCTTAAGGCATACGTAAATCGCTCTAGGCGTAACCCTTTAAAACAAGGCCTGATATATATATATATAGAGATGTGACGCGTTTTTTTGGTTCTTGTTTTTTTGGTTTTTTTGGTCGTTTTTTTGGAAAAAAAACATAGGGGTCCGTTTTTTTGGTTTTTTTGGGAAATAATCAAAAATTCATTGTTTAAGTTACTAAATTTAACTTTAATGGCAATATTTTAATTTCTGATTTAAATAGGACAATAAATACTGAAATTTACTGAATTAATTTTTGTTTTGGTATATTAACACGGTTAAAGGTGTCTTGTATAAAAACTTCTTTGATAATTTTATCTTCCTCAACTTTATCTTTACTGTTTTTAGTGTATATTGACACAATAAATATTTATTTACATTTATTATATTTAATAAAATTGAACAACTAATGAATGAGACTTAGCATAATAAAGAGTTGAGAATGAGTTTTTGTTAATGGAACTAGAGGTAATAACTATTTTGAGCAGCCGCCATGATAGAATTTGTAGAAAAGAGAAAGAGATGCAACTTTACGACAATGGGAAAGAGGCTCAAGCTTAGCAGATAGAGCTTGTTTAGAAGAAAAAGGGCATCATAAGAAGAACCAGCCCAAATATGACAACAACATTCCATACAGGGACAAAAAGATATTTGTAGAGGTAGAGAATGGAATCAAGGGTAAGAAAACGACGATAATGATAAAGGGATGCTAATTTAGCAATCAATTGTATATTTTGTGTACATGAAAGGTTAGTAGCAAATAATATTCCAAGAAAATGTAAAAAAGAAGACTCAGTAAGAGGGTTACCATTAATTAAAATAGGAATGTCAACAGTATTGTGGTAGTTGTTTGCAGTAAATAACTGAGTTAAGTTAGAAATAAAATTTATAAGCTAAAATATGTGAGCCCCAATCTGTTACAGAAGTAAGATCAGATACAAAATTGGCTGCCTATTCTAAGTGATCAAAAAGAGAAGACTTTTTGTCAAGACAGGAGCAAAAACTTGAGTCATCAGCAAAAAGAGCTACTATAGATGTAGGGTTGTGAGGAAGATCAATAATGTAGATAAGAAACAAAACAGGACCAAAAATAGAACCTTGAGATTAACCCCAGAAGTTACTAGAAATAAATAAGTAGGCATTTGACGATGATTATAATAAAGCAGTTAGAAAGAAATGATTTAATAATCCCAGATACACAATTTGAAATTTCAAGTCTAATTTAAGTTTAATTGTTTAATATTTAGTTCATACTTAAGCTCAATTTCTATTCAACAGGTCCCTAATATTGTTTAAATGGTCTCTAAAATGTTTACATTAAAAAAGTCAACTTATTACTCAAATAAAGAGAAATTTTATATAAATCTTTTCTGAATTAGAATCTAAAAATAGATTAACACAAAAAATACTGACAAAAAATAGATTAATACAAAAAATACTTTAACACTGAGTAGTGATTTTTAAAGCACCATAATATCTATATATACATACATATATATATATATATATATATATATATATATATATATATATATATATATATATATATATATATATATATATATATATATATATATATATATATATATATATATATATATATATATATATATATATATATATAAAGAGATCTTTAAATTATTAAGTAAATTTTTTTTTCTTGTTGGTAATCAACAGGAAGAACAAAAAGAATTATGATTAGGCTCTCCATACAGGGGGCAGAAATAAAGCCTTAGTCACCCATTAAACCTCTGAACCAAATTAGTAAAATGGAAAAAGATAAACAATTCTTTTGCCTTAAGATTATGTCTAAAAATTGAACTTAAAAAACAGAGCATATTAAAGAATTTTGCAAGTGTTCTGATATAGTGCTATATGAAAATATTTAGATGAACAAATGTAATTAGAAAAAAAAAATGCTGTTAAAAAATTAATTACAAATAAATAAATTACGAATCATCAGGTGAATGGGGTCTGGGAAACTCCGTAAATAATAATAATTAAAAAGTTTTTAAATTTTCCTTGAAACTAAGTTCAGTATAGAGCTTTTTTTTAATGGGCATACTAGCAATAATTCTTTTTTTGATATAACAAACAAACAATGTAAGACTTAATTACTACATAATATACAAATGCTTAATTAAGTTAATAATCTTGATAGATAGCTTATTTTTTTGAGCATTCGAAGTCTGATATCAAATTTGATAATGTAAATACATTAATGTATTTACATTATCAAGACTAAAATGGTAACTTTTTTATAGAATAAGAATAGTTTTTATATATAATGAGAGTATCACAGTTGTTAGTACAACAAAACAGAAAATAAACATTTTCATACAGTAGGGTAAAGTGAGGTTAACTGGGTACAGTTTTTTTTCGGGCGATGTAATTGTAACAAATTACTGCTTTTCAATATTTTTTCTGTTCATAACTATGAGAATAATAATATTCTATCTAATAAATTCAAATGAATTAGTTAATATATGCTGTGGCCTTGTAAATATTGCATTTTTTAGACATGTGTCCCGTGGCCCAGTTAACCACAGTGACGGGTTTAACTGGGCCACCCTACGGGGTTGACTGGGTACATACTAGTGAAACTACAATAATATTAGTTTTTATTTTGATAATATATTTAGTTAAGAAAGATAGAATTAATAAACAAAATAAACGTGATAACAATAAAATTATACAATAAAAAAAACACAAATTAGTGAAAAAATACCCCTTCGATGTGATAAAATTGTATGAATATTTCAACTGTTAAACATTAATAAAACACTATGTTTACATAACAATGGAATAATCTGAAAAATCGAATTGAAAGGAATATAAATTGGCGAATCGTCCCGTTTCTCCGTGAAATAGAGGAGTTGGCAATTATCGAACAATATCGGATGCAGGAACGAAGGTCAGCTCCTCATCTGTAATATAAAACTTTGTTGTCCTATTTTGATTTTTCAGCCACTTAACGCTGAAACCATCTTGCGTTTTCGAAATTATTTTGGCAATATAGTGCCTGCTAGACTTTTTCTTAGCTCCGTGCACCATAGCAAGCACGAAATCATCGACGGTTATGGGCTGGTTAAAATCATCCGTATCTTCTCCAGAAGATAATTCTGAAATATCCAATGAAGAATCGGCATACTCTACTTCTGATGATCCTTCATCACTGGACTCTATTAATATTTTACGCTTTTCTTTTCTTGGGGCAATGGACTTAGGCTTAGATTTATTTGCACGCATTTGTGCAGCTTCTTCCAATTGCCGTTTGACTGGAGTATCCGTTAAAACAGCAGACTTTCCTTACTGCCTTGGTTTTCTGTTATTTTTACACATTCCGGCTTTAGGGAATGGTCGTATTTGTTCCGGAGAAATAAGTTGACAGTCAGTTAGTGAGGTTGGTATTTCTATGGTGGTTGATACTGATGTTGAGGGTAATGTTGTCGATTCAATGGTTGTATCTGAAACAGTTGGATCTGGTCTATCTGTAACTGTTGCAGCTAAAAAATCTTCCTCTGTAAATATTTGGGAATCAAATGGACAGATTCCTGCTGCTTTGAACCCTTGGGAAATATTCCTTGGCGTAAATGCTAACGGAAAAGCAGTCCCCAGTAATTCTCCTATGTCATAAATTGTGATTGGAGTCGCAGGATGGTTTGTCATCCAATCATTGCAGGCTCTGTTGTAGTGTTTTTTTAAGGGACCGAATACGCTCACATCCAGAGGCTGCAACTTATGGCTGCAGTGCGGAGGGAAGGTCAGCAACATTATGCCATTAGTCTTTGCATAATTCAACGCAGCAATACTTAAGTGGCTCTCGTGGTTGTCTAATAATATCAACTTTGGACTGTCTGTTGTAGGTCTTACGTGATCGACAAAATGTTTGAGGACATCAATATAAATATCTGAAATCATCCATCCAGATTTTGTTGCTGCACCTTTTGTTCCAACAGGTGCGCCTTTAATCATGTGTTCCTTAAAAAACACTCTGGGAAACAGCAAATATGGAGGTATTGCAGTTCCTGTAGCTCCAACAATACAACATGCTGTAACCAAGACACCTCGTTCAGCTGATGTTGCCTGGCCAACTTGCTTTTGCCCCTTTAAAGCTAAAACTTTTACTGGTTTATGTACACTTGTGAGACCAGTCTCATCTAAGTTAAAAATGTCTTGTGCTTGTAGATTAAATCGGTTAATAACACCTTCTAAATTTGAAAAAAATGCTCCAACATTAGTTTTATTGAAACTAGTGCAACGGCTAAGACTAGTTTGTTCGGGGGTTCTTAGCGCCAAACTCTGTCGTCTCATAAATGAATGCAGCCATTCTATTCCAGCCATTTTTTCTTCTGTCCAATTACATTTCACGTTTTTGTTATTTGCTATGGCAAACTCAAAAGCTAAGCGACGAACTTGGGTAAATGAAAGTCCATGATGCATGTTGACTGCATCTTGAATATATTTTTTCAATAGCAATTCTTCACTTGAGTTGAAAACGAGTAAATGTTCATTTGATGGTCGAAAATTAACCTTAACTCCATCAGGTGTATTTTTAACTTTGAGCACATACCTGGCTAATGTATTTTTTGGTATCTGATGACTGGCCGCTGCTTTTCTTATCGATAGTTCTCCTTTTATAATTTTTTCAGTTGCCGTTTTTAAAGCATCAATGGAATACGATCTGTGCGTTGTGGTACGTTGACGTTGACGGGGCATTTTAATTTAATTTATTTATAAACTGGAATTAAAAAAAAACATAATTAGTTGATATAAATGTTAATTAAATGATTGTATTAAATTAATTTTTCATTGGTGGGGTTAAGTGGGCCGTCCCATATAACCACATGAATAGCCGGCCCACTTAACCCCACTATATCAAAATTCATATTTTTACAAAAACTTACCAGTATTTTAAATATTTGCGTAATTTGTGATAATTATTCAAATAGGCACTATATTAAAGTTCAGAAATCAGTTATTAAAACTCACAAAACTTGATAAACACAGATTCTATCAACTTTCTAACGCTGCAGTAAAACAATACATGTGACATCCAAGAACAACAAATGCTTAATAAAATTTTAAAATGGATGTCATTTGCATTCAAAATCAGCAGCAAGTAGTGCTGCCTAGTGGATCGTTTGGGAAACATCAATAAAAGCGGTGTATTCAAACTGCAGAAGTATGAACAGCCAGTGGCCCAGTTAACACCTGTACCCAGTTAACCTCACTTTACCCTATACCTAAATATATAACTAACTTAAAGCTAATTTAAATTTTTTATAAAAATTTTTTGTTAAACTGGTGTTTATACATCTAATTGTGCCTTTAATGGCCAAATACTAAAATCTATACTAGATTAAAGGAAAACTAGTCCAAAATTTATGTAAAAAAAAACTGAAAAATTGTTTAAAAAAAGCAATACAACACCAAAAAAACCAAAAAAACACCAAAAAAACACCAAAAAAAACCAAAAAAACGCCAAAAAACCCAAAAAAACACGTTTTTTTGACCCAAAAAAACGCCAAAGGAAAAAAACTCGTTTTTTTGCAACTCTATATATATATATATATATATATATTTATATATATATATATATATATATATATATATATATATATATACATACATACATACATACATACATACATACATACATACATACATACATACATATATACATACATACATATATACATACATATATATATATATATATATATATATATATATATATATATATATATATATATATATATATATATATATATATATATATATATATATATATATATATATATATATATACATACATACATACATACATACATACATATATATATATATATATACATACATACATATATATATATACATACATATATATATATATATATATATATATATATATAACCCTCGGAGTTAGGGTCGGCATTTGGCAATGCCAACCCAAGTGCCGACCTGAAAGTGTTAAAGGTTCGATAAATCTTAATACAGTAGAATCCCCTTAACTCGGACTCTGAACGGGTATATATATTTTGTCCGACTTAACGAATTTCTGAGTTAAGCGAAGCTTTTGTTATGTATAGAGAATGTCAAGAAGAATTGAAAATTTTTTCGACATAGTAAAAGTCTAAATTATCCAGGGTCCGAATTAACGAGATTCTACTGTAGTTGTAAAACTGTATAATCATTCAAGTATTAAATGACATCATTATCACATTAACATAACTTTCCTGACATTTTCATGTAACATGTTCATATTATATTTCAAATCAGAGAAAACAAAATTTATCAAAACAGATAAAGAAATAATAGATATTTTAAACTTACATTTTTCTAACCCTTGTTGAATTTGTTCTTTACATCCATTTTTGACAAGTTGTTGAAATTGGTCAAATAGCAATTCAAAGTCACCAACATTAGAAAGTGAAACTTTAAAAACCCTTTAAAATTAATAGATATTTATTATTAGATATTAATGTTATTACCAACATTGTTCAAGTCTTTATAAATCTTGTTTTATATTACATATAAATGTAACAATTTAAAGAATTCAAAATCCAAATCAAAATAATCTTGATAGTATTCTTAAAAAAATTTTATTGGGAACTTTTCCTTATTTACAACTACTTTAAAACAGCCTCACAATTAGGGAGGGGATGAAGGGGAGGGAAGGCAATGTTTTACAAAAGACTTTCATTACAAACATCTAGACAGCCAAAAATATAAACTCAATTATTATATAAATAATCAATGAAAAACTATCAACAGTTACTAAAATAAAAACTTTATAAGATTTGGACATTAAATTATCTGCAATACTATAAATACTACAGAATATGTTTTTGTAATTCTATATTATGATTTGAAAAAAATATGCGAACAAAATTTACGAAATTTTTTTTTGATAATTGCAAGTAATCCACATTTTGGATTTATGATAAAATCAAAACTTGAAAGAAATATCCGGAATTCAATTTTTATTAATGAAAAAAAAAAAAATACTTTTAAGCCATTTGAGCTTTTAAATTTTTCTCACTCTTTTGTGCTTAAAACATTGAAATTTAAGCAAGGAATAAGTTATAACTTGCAAAAAAAAAATTTTTTTAATTGTTGTTACAATATTCTCTCAAGTATAAATCTGAAACTTAAACCTTGACAAATGAGGCTGCTGCGAGGACAAAAATATTGACTATGATACTAGAAAGGACATGAGGGTGATAAAAATCAATTTTTCAACAATAAACAAAAAAATTTAGTTTATTATTTCTTAAAGCAGGCTTGTGTATAAATGTTTAAAAAACACAAAAATAATGCAACATAACATAATATATAAAAATAAAACAGAGATACAAAGAAGAATATATTAATGAATATAATGTTGAAAAAAACCTCAAAAATATTCTTAAAGCTGTAATTGTTTTTAAAATAAAAATAAATAAATGTGGTAAAAAAATTAAAATATATTTTAGAATCAGCACCTCTGAGAGTTTTCAGAGTTCCCTAAACTTCACCAGCTGGCCTCAGAATCATTAAACTGAGTTTCAAATCTGTAATCTTATTAAAAGAAAAAGAAATAAAAATAGTGACACAGCCACTACAAATGAGATACAAGTATAAATTAAGAAGACTGAGCATTGATTGATTTCGGCAGGAAATAATTTAATACAGGTTTAAATCTACTAGTGATGTATTGATTAATAGGCATTAGCATCAGTAATTATTTGATTTAATTGGCTGCTTTTTGCAAAATCAGCATCAACTTTTTTTATTTGTTGATTTCCTAACCAATTGCTTTTTTTAAGTTTTTTATTTTGCATTTTAAAAATAATTGTTTAATAAATCATACTCTATATATTACTCTAAAATTACTTTTTTGCTAACAGCTTTAAATTTACAATCTCAGAGTGATTTTTTTCAATTTTTCTCAAGACTGCAGTAAATAAACATGTCATTAGCAAATGTGACCAATTTAGAAGTAAAATTATCAAAAAGGTCATTGATACAGATTGAAAAGCAGCACAACAATAAGGATGGAACCTTATGGAAATGAAAGTAGTGTCCATCGGGGAAAATTTTAGTACTGAGAAAACCAGTAGAAATCAGCAGTAAAATGAGAAAATCGAATTGTCCGATTAAATTTTTTGTCTTGAAAATTGATTGAGTAGGTAACTGGTACGTGAGTAAGATTGTAATTTGATTGACTCACGATGAGTTCAAAGAATTTGAAACTAATAGTAAGAAGAATGATTCGGCGATAAAAAGGTCAGAGAAATACCCAGGTTTTTAAAAAAATTTAAATCACACATGCCATTTTCCAGCAGTCAGAAAAACAAGATTCAGCCAAATACTTGTTAGAAAAGTTAGAATGTAATGAAGGTAAAAGTAGAAAGTAAAGTAAGAAAATTCTAGAGAGTATTTTTGAAATACTGTTATAGGAATGTTTTTAAGCTGAAGAAAAAGTAAAGTAAGAATTAAAATTAGCAACGGAAGCTAGTGATTTGGGTTTTTAACAATAGATTTTGGCGCATAGCAGACGAGTAAAAACAGCAAGATTTAGGAAGGCAAGGTTATTTTTGAGAAAATACGATAAATACGTTATGTACACTATAGCTACATGCCTGGTATACATATATATATGTACTTTATTGACGAGTGTATGTGTGTTCGTGTGTAATTAACAACTATCAAAAGTCTTACATTAAATATAGATACCCTAAGGTATTTTCAGGTAAATCTAATGCACTCATTGTAATATCTACTTTTGATGCATTTTTTGCAAGAGCAGATGTAGATCCATTAAAGTATTCTTTTAATGCAGGCCAATTTTTATCAGGTGAAAAGCCTCTTATAGCAGCTACAATTTCCTCCATTTTTTATTTTTAATAGCGCTAATCGTTGATTTGGGTTATAATTACATTTGATTCCCGGTAAGTCGAACACCGGTCAACTCGAACTTTTGTTACCTCGAATTATTTTCTATAGTTCCTTGAAAACACAAATATTTTTTTTACTTCGCTTTAGTCAAAAATTCGTTTAGTCCAGCGGTTGCCAACTTTTCCAAGCCCCATGATAGCATTTACCAAGTTGGGGTAAATGTTATCATGATCACAACAATAAAAATAATGAGGTTGTTCCAAAATCACTGCGTTTTAGCAGCTAATTATTATGTTTTTTGTCTTTTAAACATCTGATTTTATTTATAATTTATATTTTATAGGCACCATTTTTTTTATAAACTTTTTTACATTTTGTTTAAAGACCGACGACACCGGAGGGAGGGGGGAAGGGCCGGTTGTCGTGCCCTGTGTTTATAATAGTTTATCAGCAAAACAGTTTTGGTTGATATTTGCAAACTAACAAAGTGTTTACATTGAAAACGTTTTATGAGAAGTTTTAAATTTTTTGAATATGTGTAACTTTTAAGATGTATAATGTAGATTGCACAATGCTCACTTAAACTTTTGTAAACTTTACAATATTTTAGGTGTGCATTTTGCAATATGCATTATACAGTTAAGAGTCACACACAACTGAAGCTATTAACTTTAACGCTGAGGCTTTAGATAATAAAATTTGAGAGGAAAATATAGCTGAAGAAAGCAAAAAATTAATTAATTGTAGTCCTTGAGAAGTCTGCGTAGTTTTTGCAAAATCAGAATTTTCTGGAGCGGTCTTTGCAACAGCACAACGTAGATCTAAGACAGAACAGGATACGACTGCAAACGCTTGATTAAAAATTTGTCAATTGTCGACATTTTGACAAAATTTGTCAAAATGTCGATCCCCACCACGTCCCTGGTAGTACCGCGCTCAACTCGTTTCTCTGCGCAGCGGCCTTGTTCGTCAAGGTTCGTGTTTCGGAGTTATAGAGTTGAGAGAGGGTTATAGCCACAAAATAAGTAGCCTCCTCGTCTGTAGTGGCCTTCTCGGCCTTGAGGAGGTGAAGTAAAATTAAAAAAAAAAAATTGACATTGAAATAGGGTTTGGCAAAAACCGGAAAATTTCAAAAAACCGGATTTCGGCTGTAAAACCGGAAATTGTTATTTAACAATCTCAAATTAACAACAATGACAAAAAGTTAAACAACAAACGAAATGAAACAACAAATGAAAATATCTAAAAGTTGATTAAGTATTTCAAGTAAGTGTTACTTGCCTTTTGTGGATTGTTTTGATTATTATAAGTATTTTTTAACAGCTGGTCCAACTATCAATAAGTAATCACAAAAAAAATCATGATCTACGTAAAGTTTTTGAATACCTCGATACAAGATATAAATTTGTCAAATTTTAAATAATCTCTACTACTTGGTTGAACCTTATCTTTTGCTTCCCCGTTTAGCTATAGGTTTTTTACAATTTTAAAAAACGTTTTATCGGCAAGGAACTTGTTATATCTCTCTAGGATTTTATTTTGCATTGTAGTATTTTTGCTGGATTTAAACACAAATTGTAGGTACGTGGGTATCCAATGAGTTACGGCACCGATAATGTAATCAAAATCTTTGACCATTTTATCAAAGCGTGCTTAGCGTTTGAGTTGTAAGGACGTATTTTATTGTGTTATTTTTTAGAATTTTATATCAATATAGACTTTTTTTAAAAATTAAAGGAGTTAAACTTCACGTTACTACTAAGATTATTCCTTGAAAAACTTTAACTTCGTTCTTCCTTCAGTCTATTGTATCTCCTTGATAAAACTAAATGCAATATTAAAGTGCTTTTTAAAACTATATATATTTTCACGATATTTGTGCTTTCCACTTACTTGTTAGCTTGTTAAAACAAGAAACCTTTAAACTATTTATGTACTTAGCAATTTATAATTAACGACCAGTTTTTTTAAGAGAAAAAAAAAACGGTTTTCGGTTTGGAGAAAACTGAGCAAAAAACCGGTTAAACGGTTGCGGTTTTCACCGGTTGCCAAGCTCTACATTGAAGAGAAATTGTTTCTTGCCTGTATCGCTGGTAATGAGTTCAAAAAACTCCATTTGTGCATTCTCGGTAATCAACTATGACGGTGAATGTACTTCTGACAAGTGCAAATGATGTGTCAGGTAATTTTGGAAAATAACTTGAAATTTCTAACTATTTTTCTAACTAAAAATAGAATTTTAAAGTGTACTTTGATAGAAAGTATCGTTCTTTTCATTGTTTCATATTCAATATCATTTTCTTTAAAGAATGCAAATAACCATGACAGCATGCAGTGGCGGACTGGCCCACCTGCCATTTGGCTGGTGGGCCCCTTGAAATATATATAACGATGGGCCCCTAATATATATATATATATATATATATATATATATATATATATATATATATATATATATATATATATATATATATATATATATATAGTATAAATCTACAATAATACAAGCACTAGGTAGTCGAGATCTTGAGTCAAATTTACAGAATACATCAGCAATAATACCAGCACGAGGTGGTGGAGATATTGAGTCGAATTCACAGAGTACATCAGCAATAATACAAGCACTAGGTAGTCGAGATCTTGAGTCAAATTTACAGAGTACATCAGGAGTTATACAAGCAAAAGGTAGTCGAGATATTAAGTTGAATTTGAAGAGTACATCAGCAATAATACAAGCTCGAGGTGGTGAGATATTGAGTCGAATTCGCAGAGTACATCAGCATTTGAATATCCATCATGATTGCAGTTAAAATGTTTTTTTAGCAAACATCCAATTCAACCACATGAACATTTGCCGTTCAATAACAAGATCTACCATAGACAAACGGACTTGAAGGATAGCATACCGAGAAATCGGTTGTCATTTAGCCAAAATTCTCAGTCTCTATATTGCTCATTTTGTGTTGCATTTGAATCACCACAGTCTAACACCGTTTCACCATTTGTGTCTGGCTTCAAAGATTTTAGACGAGTTAGCCAACGGGTTGCAGAACACGAATCAAGCAGCACTCACCGCAGGCATGTTTTTGATTACATTCGTATAATGAATAATCAAGACTTTGACTGATTTTATAGTACAGCAATAAAGAAATATAATGATGAAGTACTGATACGGAAACAAATACTTTCTCGAGTTATTGATATCATTAAACATTTATGTAAGCAAACATTGCCATTTCGAGGTCATAGGAATGAAGGTGCTTATTCGTTGGATATTAATGAAGAAAATTTGGAAAACATGGAAATTTTTTGGCTTTGGTACAGCTCTTGGCCAAATATGACCCACTTTTAGCTTCTTATCTCTCCATGTGTCAAGAGAAATCAACCAAAAGAATTTAAAAACTGAAGCGTCAAGGTAAAGCCGGCAGTAAAGGTCGCGGTGCTCTGGTTACGTTTTTAAGTAAGACTACTATATCAAAGCTTCTCAATATTATGAAAAATATGATGCAGGAACAGATTGCAATGGAAGTATCCAAAGCAAAAGTGTAATCCGTACAAGTTGATTTTACACAAGATATATCTGCAATTGACCAATTCAGCATTGTAGTTCGCTATGTTTTAAATGCTACTGAGCAGGGTTAAACCCCAAAGCGGAAGACACCGACAATGTTAGATGAACATACAGTAGGCGAACGTGACGAATCTAAAGCTTTGGAACACTACAAAATTCACACTTACAATGTGGTGATGGATCAGGTAGTCCAAATTCTTGAGTCACGTTTCACTTCACATAGACAATTATATATGGACATGGCATGTTTTGATACATCAAACTTTGGTGACCTTGTCATTTCGGGAATTCCTGAAAACAGTTTACACAGCATTATCAAATTTTTACCAATCCCGACGTTGATAAAATAAAGGCCGAATTGTTATCATTTGTCACTAACTATGAGATTTTGAAATTGTCCTTGCCCTTAACAACAACATTGAGAGAGAATGCATATCAAAAGGATGACATAGAAGAACCGCTCTGTTATCAGCATACAAATGGAGCATGCGGATCGTGTCCATCTTGTGTGTTACGAATTCTTGCTGCATATAGACTCAACGACAAAACCTATGACAATTTGTATCATATTTATAAAATAATATGTACTATTTCTGTAACACAAGCCGAATGTAAAAGATCGTTTTCTAAGTTAAAGTTAATCAAGACAAGATTGCGTAATTCCATGTCAAATGACCATTTAGAGTCGTATATGTTGATGTCTGTAGAAAAAAATCTACTTGATAGCCTTGAGTATGATACGATCATTCAAAGATATGCATCTTCGTCCTCTGAATTGAGCAAACTGTTTAAAGAATAGTTATTGCTATACTTTGCACTGTGCAAATTGCACATCACTTCTACTTTTTTAATTCAATATAATTTTA
This sequence comes from Hydra vulgaris, assembly GCF_022113875.1. NCBI lineage: Eukaryota > Metazoa > Cnidaria > Hydrozoa > Anthoathecata > Hydridae > Hydra > Hydra vulgaris. The sequence goes on along the minus strand of NC_061160.1, from coordinate 4,720,937 downwards.
TTAATCTGTAGTTTAATTGCTCCTCTTAAGACTTATTTTTAGAGAGTTGCAGACCGGACAGTCTTTGCGATATATGTATGGCCGGGAGGGCCCTTTAATTATTTTCATGGCCGGTAATATATATACAGCCAGTCCGCCACTGACAGCATGTAAAAGTTGTTTTCATTCAATTTTGTTTTTCAAAGTTGAAGATTCAATTGGAATGCTCGGACTTTTCTGACAAATCTTGACATTTAGACGTTGCATTTAGCCTTGGAACGATAAAAATCCATTCGTTTAAAATTGCCAAGATGTCAATATGGCGAAAACAAATTATTTTCAAAAGTTAAAATGGCGACCCCAGGCAAATTTTCAGACGACCCCCACTAGGGTTGCAATCCACAGTTTGGGAACCGCTGGTTTAGTCAAATCGTTTTCTTTGGTCTCTTGAAGGTTCGAATAACGGGAAATGTACTGTAAATAAAGCAACAATTTATGATTTTATAAGATCAATCGGAAAAAAAGCTGATGAGCCAAAAATTGTTCTTTATATTTGCTCTTATGTTGAGAATTTTTAGATCACCTGATTCCTCATAATAAATAGTAGTTGCACTTTGAGTGAAGGACTTTTTTACATTTTTAGTAAATGCGCAGGGACTAGGGATTAGGGTTAAAATGTTAATTGATGTCATTTAATGAGCACTAAAACGACATTCCGTACCACAAAAAAACTGAATGCATAAAGTAAAAAAGATTTATTTTGTAATATTCTTCAGCATTTTTAAATGAAACATTTACTGTATAAATCTTGATAAACCACTAGTGATCTTATTTTAATTTCCAGTTTTTCTTTTGTACCAATATATAAATCCTGATTTCACCATAACTATTCAAGAGATTTTTTAATGAATACTTTACACGTTTGAATTCAACTGTAATGCTTGAAAAATATCATGGTTAGAAGTTTAACGTTGGGATGATATAAGGAAATTGTAGCACCAACGATAACTTCTAAACACAAAATATTTTTTATTGCGCATGTGTGAATTAAGGGTAAATTTTTAAAAAAATTTAAAAATTTTTGGCCGGTAATTTTTGGTAAACATGTATTTGTTTGGTACTAGTTTTAGTGTTATTTTGTTTGCAGTGAGTTTTTCTGTTAGTTCTTCAAATTTAAATTTATATATATATATATATATATATATATATATATATATATATATATATATATATATATATATATATATATATATATATATATATATATATATATATATATATATATATATATATATATATATATATATATATATATATATATATATATATATATATATATATATATATATATATATATATATATATATATATATATATCTGTGTGTGTGTGTTTAAACAATTTTAAAAATGTATTCTACAAAATAGAGTGCTCAATGTTCTTAAAAAAACAGAGCAATTATAAATTAGTACAAAACCACTTAACATTTTTTTTTTTATTTTACACTGTGTTTCATCAATAAAGACTCAGATGAGTCTTTATTGATAAAACACAGTGTAAAATGAAAAAAAATTTTGTTAAGTGATTTTCTACTAATTTATATATATATATATAAAAATTGTTTATTTTTTATTTTATATTATATATATATATATATATATATATATATATATATATATATATATATATATATATATATATATATATATATATATATATATATATATATAAAATAAAAAATAAACAAACAAAAAAAATTTTCAAAACTATATCAAGCTTTTTGCAGACGACAGCAAGTTGTATCAAGCGAGAAAAGACGGAAATAATATTAACCTTGTAAATACTTTAAAGAGAATTTCAGAATGGTCAAATAATTGTCAACTCAATATATCTACCAAAAAGTGTTTTCACCTGCGATACGGAGAGAATCTATTACCAGAACATTCATACTTATTGGATATCGACACGTCTATCGAATCAATTGATTTTATCCAAGATATTGGGATATTTATTTCTTCTGATATGAAATTTTCTAAACACTGTTCTCAAATTGCTAGCAAAGCCAGTTCTTGTGCTTACTTACTCTTAAAGTCTTTCATCAGTAATGATTCCCAACTTTTGATAAGAGCCTGTAAAGTTTATATTTGACCAATTCGAAAAGGTCCAGAAACATTATACAAGAATTGTCTGCAAACGGTGTTGTATTCCATATAAAGGTTATGCTTCAAGACTTGATGTCTTCAATCTTGACTCTCTTGAATGCCGGAGAATAAAATTTGATCTTTTAATGACTTATAAGATTATGCACAACTTAGTTAATTTGCCTTTTTCTGAGTTTTTCACTCTCGCTCCTACTCATTATTCAACTAGATGTCATTCCCAAAAATTAACATCTCGTAACAACTACATTAATGGTATAAGGAGATTTTTTTTTCAGTAAAAGAGTTACTAAGATATGGAATTCTTTACCTGATTATTTGGTGTATTCCTCTTCATTGTCTCTATTTAAATCGAATTTAAAAAAATACAATATTTAGAGACACTGTTTACTGTTTTAAACTTGGTGTTACATAAGAGTAATTCTCCAATTATCTGTATCACCTTTTTGTATTTTTGTTTAAATGCAAATAAATTGAAATACTAATAATAAAATATATAACAGTTTTTAATTATTGCGATTAAGAATTCCTAATTAGAAAATATAATGAAATTTAAAATTTTAAGGAAAATTTTTTAGATTTTCATAATAAGAAAATAAAAAATGTTTTTGTTTTTTGAATAGTTTGTTTAGTTTTTTTTATTGGTGCTGCACCAAGCAATATTAGCATAATTGAGATAACAATGAATAAAAGTGAAGTAGATATATTTTAAGCAAATTTGATTTAGATAAGGTTTTACCTTATAAAGTATGCCAATATTTTTAGAAACTTTATTTTCGAATAATTTTATGTGGTTTATCCACATTTTCTTCAAGAAGAACTCCTAGAAACTTCATTGAGTGTTTTCTTTTTATAAATTGATCTCAATGCTAACATTTGGGAGAATTTCGTCTCTTTGATAAAGACGATGAAAAAAAATCTACTTAGTTTTGATTAAGTTTAATGACAATTTATTTGTATTAAACCATTCAGTTACTTTTAACGGTTCTTTATATATATATATATATATATATATATATATATATATATATATATATATATATATATATATATATATATATATATATATATATATATATATATATATATATATATATATATATATATATATATATATATATATATATATATATATATATATATATATATATATATATATATATATATATATATATATATATATATATATATATATATATATACGTAAGGATCAATTTTGAGGCCACTCAAAATTGATGCTTGCGGAAATCTTTTTTTAATCTACATTAATGATTTGCATAAAGCCTCTAACCTTTTAAGTATTAAGTTTGTGGATGATGCTAAATTATTTTTATCTAATAACAATATAAATAAACTTTTAATACTCTTTTTTATGAATGAAAAACTCAAAAATACAATAAACTTACCCTTAATATTAACAAGACAAAACGGATTTTTTTCATTTGATAATTAAAAAACATTATTCGCCCCCAGCTCTACCTGATATTGTTATTGACCTACTTGAAATAAAAAGAGATTGCGTCACAAATTCTTGTATGAGAACATCACATGGAAGCAATATATTGATTATGTTGGTACTAAAGTTTGCAGAAATAATGGAATTCTTTACAAGGCCAGAATCTATATTTTTTAAAAGTTTTATCCCAACTTTGTTATGCATTCATTCATAGCTATATGAATATACAGACTTTAGAAACATGCAAAACGTTTAATTATTTTTGCTGAATTTTTTTCTCACTCTAAGTAACTTTTTTCTGAAACGAGAATACTTAATATTTACAAATTCAATATTTTTTATATTTTATGCTTTATATATATATATATATATATATATATATATATATATATATATATATATATATATATATATATATATATATATATATATATATATATATATATATATATATATATATATGTAAAAGTAATCTTTCTTATGACGTTTTTAATGATCGATTTACCTTGAAACCTGAACTTCCTATTAAATGCTCTTCCGCGGTGCTCTGTGATAAGACCGTAAGGACTTCTGGGGGCACCTAAATAAAATGAAAAAAAAGTTAAAAATAAATAAATAAACTTCCAGAAACACCAACCTTTCATATAAGCCCGTTTATCAAACATATTTTAACCAGTTATCGTGCACCCCAAATTTGGAATAAAAATCTCTTGCCTAAAATTATTTTTGATCTACCTACTTGTTTGCATCTTTTCAAAATTAAGCTAAAAAGTCTTTTACTCTACCATATTATCAAAATTTGACAATAATATTTATATTATGGAAATATTTATTAAACTTTATTACCTATACTACAAAATGATATGTGTATGTATTATTTTATTATGTTGTGTTTATAGTTACTTTATAACCTATTAATTTGTTTACACTAGTATAAGGTTCTGACTATAAGATCTTACTGATCTTCTTTCAGATTACTAGTTTTTGAAATATTAGTAGTATTTGCTTATTTTATAAATTGCATTAATTTTTATCTATTCTCATTATATTAGAAAAAAAAACTAACAAATGTTAACTAAGATGTTTAAAAAATAACAATAATAAAAACTAAAACAGAGATAGTTTGATTTAATTTGAAAAAATCCATAATATATTTTGAAAAAATTGCATCATATATATAATTCATGTAAACGAAACAAATTTGTATTGTATAACTAAGTCGTAATGAGTCAATTCAATTTTGTAATAAGTTTTAAGCGATGAGTTCTTTAATACGGTAGCGTAGAAGTTGAGACTTTACAAATACTTGCGGCCTTTTATATTTTTATTATAAAAATTGTTTATAAATATATTTAATTTAAATGTGCATCAAATGTGTTAAAGTGGGTGGGGTGTAGTAGGGGGGGGGATTGCGCTCCCAAGCCCCACTTATCTACGGCATACTTATCTATCTATCAATATATATGCCTAAAATTCAACACTTCTCAGATTTTTATGCCAAAGTAAAGATTATTTTATATTTTATTTTTTTCTCAATTTTTAAGTAACATAAAATTTAGAATGATAAAAAGTTTGAATTAAATCTTTTTATAACTTAAAATAAAAACAAACAAATTCTTAAATTATATAGATAGCATCATTATAATGTCAGGAAAAAAACTCTAGATTTCAAAAAGATACTAAATGTTTTGCTTTGCGCACACTATTAAAAAAAACGCCAAGTTTTATTTTAATGCTGAACATATATCATCAACCAAATGACATGACTTAGATTCATTGCGCACTTTCTCATGCGTGAATTTAACATTTTATGCATTTTCGTTTGGAAATTTTGCTTAGCGCACTGACTCAACTTTTAAGTATTTTTAAATGGATTGGAAAGTATTATTATTTTTTTTGGTTGTTGTGTATGCCGTTGAGGTAAAGGAGGAGAACAGCCATGGTAAACAAATTTTAAATATGTTTTTTTTTTTAAATAAAATAAAACACAGGTCTTTTACATTAAAACAAAACCAAGCGGTGCGCAGGATTCCTATTAAACAGTCTTCTGTTTGTGTTAAATATGCACATTACAGCTATGAAGTTATCTGTTAGTAATATTAACAGATTGCAATATACATAATTAGAATCATGTTAGCTTATAATCAGGGAAAAAACTAAGAAAGAAATTATCAATTTGAAGTTTACGGATTATTTGGGTGGTGTTTTTTCTTATGATAGAACATTTATTATTGGGGAGGATAATTAACTAGGATCTTAAAAAAGTCGTAATCAAAAATAGGATCGATTGCAGTAAACAGTCTAAAAATATATATTAATTACATAAAAAAAAAATTTTAATTCTTAAATTTTTTTTATAGTTTAATTTTTTAAAGTTTGTCATAAGAAGCACCAAAAGGACTCGTGATCTTCCGATGCACTTATTGTTGAGGGTTGAGGATATTTTAAAATTTAGAAATAATATTGTTTAATTTATGCCTTACTTTATACTTTTTAAATATATAAAATCATCTCTATAGTCACTTAATTTAAAATTTATGAAATCAATATCAATAGTTTGTACGTTAAAGCCAATGAATAAGTATTTTTTTATATGCATATTTTCTATATGCACAAAGTTTTAAAGCAAAATATGAATAGTTTGCACCAATCGGAATTTCATAAAACTTTCTTGTGATAAGCCATATTTTACATGCTAACAACGCTTAGTATTTTAGTATTAATATTTTCACTTGTTAGCGGGTCGTTTAAGCGAAAAGTAAGGTCGTTTAAGAAACGAAAAGAAGTTCAAGCGAACTTCTTTTTTTTTCTTTTTTTTTTTTTTAACAATACAGCTTGGTTTTTATTATTGTAAATTATTAATTTAAATTGTTTATTAAAAATTTAAATTAATAATTTATTAGCAATTTTAATTTTTTATTTGTACTACTTTAAATTAATTCAAATTTATATTAAAATCGTTTTTATTAAACTTTTATCTAAAAGTTTTTCAATGTTGATAGAAACCAGTAACTTTTTCGCTTTAACAACCCTGAAACTAGTAAGAAGAAGGGTCTCAGTTTCTGGACTTGATTTTAAAGATAATTTCAGCAATTTTCAATGGGATTGTGATTGAGGTCAAAAGAATTTCCAGGTCAGGGCCCATTAAATTCTACCTCATTCTAACTTAATTAATTTCTTAAAAGCTTTGCCATGTGACCGGTTGCTCTATTAAGCTGAAATTTATAAGTATTCATGATGTTTATAAGTATTTTAAGTTCTTTAATTATTCCAAGATAACGTGGTTATTTATTGTGGAGTTAGGAAACATAAACCATAAGTTACCACCTTGATTAACTGTAATGGCATCCAATATTATGTTTGTAGGGCTATGTTTTACAGACCAAAGCAAATACTGGGGGTTGTAATGTTTGCAAGACGGATGTCTTTGGCTTGCAGAACTACAACCAAATTGTTTGATTAATAATTCTTTGCTAATTACATTCTGCTAATCTTTCGCTTACTAGTTCTTGTATTTCTGACACATAGGCATACGGTCTCTAACTTTTTTTGCAAAAAGCAAGGTTTTTTTGCTGGAACATGGCTTGTTAAATGAATTTATTAATAAGTAAAAAATTTAATTTATTTGGTTTACAAATAGAGGTGCAGTCTCTTGTTTGGCTTCTAATTCTACTTTTTAACAAATCATAACAAATTCTACTATTCGACAAATTATTTTTCTAGTTGTTGCTAAAAGGGACCTTAAAATTAACTTTTTTTTAATTTTAATGTTTTAATGATAGGATTATTCATTTTTTTTTGAGTTTTGTTCGGCAACCCAATGACGTAATTCGTTGACAACCATTAGAAATTGTAGAAATGCCAATGGAATTTGAAAATTTTTTTAAATGTTTGAAATTTAAAAAATGGTAATCTTTTTAAAGTTTTTGTCTTTAAAAAAATCAAACAAATAAATATTTTTTAAATATAAAAAGATTCAACTTTAAAAAAATCGCAATGAGCGTTTTTAAAACATTAAAAATTTTTTATAAGAAATGTATTTTTGCTTTAGTCAACTTTAAAAAAATCAATCCATTTGCAATGAGATTAATTTTTTCAAAGTTGAACCTTTTTGTATTTAAAAAGTATTAATCTGACTTATTTTTCTAAAGACAAAAATTTTAAAAAGATTTACATTTTTTAAATTTCAAACATGTTGCCAATGGTTGCCGAAGAATTGCGTCATTGGGTTGCCGAACAAAACTAAAAAAAAAGGAATAGGCCTATCATCACCTATTATTAACAACTTCATCTAGAATTGAAAAGCATTCATTACTAAATTTAGAAAAGCGTGTTTCATTTGAATGAAGGTGTTTAAGTAATTGGTAGTTTTTATCCCTCCTAAAGTGTTCAAATATTAAAGTTTTAAAATGACTTAATTATACTAATTAAGCGAAATAAAAACGATAAGAAGATTTAGGAACTAGTAAAAATTATTAAATCTTTTCTTAGGTCTAAACCTCTGTGATAAAACTCTTAGTCTTTTCGGAGTACCTTAACAAACAAGAAAAATAAAAAAAGTATTAAAAACTTATTTTTTATGCTATACTTAATACACTTTATGTTTAGCAAAAAGATTACTGATAATCATTTGTTATGACTAATAATTATCAATATGATAATTATTAGTTATAACAAATAATGACACAGTAGATTATCACATTTTACTTCAAAAACTAAAACATGAAATTAAAAACTTTAAAATGGTTTAGAAGCTATTAAACAAAGAGAAAACAATTTGTAATTAGCAACGACGGTTATTAAAACAATTGTCTTGATATCATCTGCGGTGTTTCTCAGGGTTCAATCCTTGGACCCTTACATTCATATATATAAATGATCTTAATAAAGCGCCTACCCTTATAAGCATTATGTACGCAGATGATATCAAGACAATTATTTTAATAACCATCTGTTTGTTTCAAATTGTTTTAAAATCAACGTATCGGTCAACACAAGATAACAAACCAAAAACAAAAGTTATAAAACTCTTTAATTTCCAAGTTAAAAATAAATTTCTCAAGACAGTAAAACATTTTAGAAATATTTGTTTACACATAAAAGAAAACTTAAATGTAACTATAATCCTCTCACATTCCCACAATTCGCAACCCCCCTCCTCTCGGCGGCACTGTCTCTCACATTCCTTCACTTATGATTAGTGCAACCAAAAAGTATAAAAAAAAAAATTCTAAACTCTAAACAATCCATTCAACATTATAGAGTCAAATATACGCAATTTATATGCTACAATTGTAAACCCTTTTTTTACCGTTTCTTTGAAGGTAAAGTTTTAAGGCTGATAAATTTGTATCAAAACTGTAACTCTTTCCAAATTTCAACCTAAATGTAGCTCTTTCTATTTATAATTTTTTTCTCATTTTTTATTTTATGATCTAATCTTCTATTGTCAGTATAGATATTTCATTTTCCCCCTTTCAATATCACTGGATTTTATTTTCTTTTATTTCATTGTCACTGAACTATTTTTTCTTTATTATCTACCACCAATTATCAGATATTAATGTTAAACTTTTTGAATGATTCAATTAAACTAAAATCAAAATCATTGAAGATTACTGATTACTAATTAGAACTGTCGTAGGGATTAACTTAAACTACAGGAAATATTACGGATACAGAAAAACAAAAACTAACGGTATAAGCAAATAAACTTTGTGTTTAACTGTTTGTCATTTCTTAACATTTTTATGTTACTCTCACTAAACTTGTATGTAAAATTATGCGCTCGTAATTGTCAGAATTAATTTTTTACATTTTTGCCACGGCTGAATAAAGTTTTTAGGACTGAGTTGAATTTTTTTTTGAAGCTGGGTTTTATTTTTTTTCAGGACTTGGTTTATTGTAGTTAGGCGGATGCTCACAATTATATCTAGTAAATGATTCAAAAATTTAATGTAATGAAAATTAAATTAACAGTTTTAACAGTCAAACGACTTCATTTCCTCATCAGCGCTCAGATATTAGGTTGTTTATTCAGCTTTTGTGTTTTTGTTGTTCCTTTTTCTGTTTCTTTTCTTGCAATGCTTTTTTATTAGGATTAAATTAAACTTGTAGCATTGTATTTAAAATATCTCACAAGTCCCCAGCCGACATTTGGGTCAAAAAAGACGCCTTTTAAACGTTTAAAAGACGTACAGAACGTCTTTTGAACAAAACATTTGTTGTAGCTAAAAAGCTAAAGACCTAAAATTTTCAACAACCCATGACATGCTTTACGCTTTAAATACACAAAGTCGAAGATAAAATAAAGTCCACCTGTGAACACCTATGATTGTACATTGAATTTTAAAGCATATCATACAAAATTAATTTCAATAAATTTTTTAAATTTAAAGGTTTTTTTGAAATTAATATTGTGTGGTTTTATTTGTACGTTTTATGTTTACATTTATAGAAAATTTGTTTAGCATAAGGACTATACATCAAGGCCAGCGCGAAGATGGGCGTGAAACTCCTGCCCCCCCATCCCATTTAATGAATATTTACACCATTAGTAGGCAAATTGGAGCCTATTTGTACCTTTAGTTATCAAACTGGAACCTTTTTTTAAATACAGTAAGTAAAATAAATACTTTTTAAATACAGTAAGTTGAATGTAATTAGTTGTCAAACTGGAACCTTTTTTTAAATACAGTAAGTAAAATAAATACTTTTAAATACAGTAAGTTGAATATAAATAGTCTACGTTTTACCTCCAAATAGCGATAAATTGTACATTATTTATCACTATTCGAAAAAGTGGAGAATTTGAGGACCTTTTTCTTTTTTAGTCGACAAAACAAGGAAGACACCCCCTCCCACCCACTCCTCTCTTCCTCATCTCCATACACATACTTGATACCTACTCGCGCCAGTCATGAGCAAGGCCGCCAACTCGTTTCTCCGCGCAGCGGCCTTGCTTGTCAAGGTTCGTGTTTCGGAGTTATAGAGTTGAGAGAGGGTTATAACCACAAATAAGTAGCCTCCTCATCTGTAGTGGCCTTCTCGGCCTTGAGAAGGTGAATTAAAATAAAAAAAAAAAAAAAAAAAAAGAATAGCATTATATACTAGCATTATAACGTAATTTCTAATTTATATAATAGCATTATAACGTAATTTCTAATTTTTTAATAAATATTTTACATAGGGGAAAGCGGGGCAACACGGCGAATGTTTTGAAAGGCCTAAGTTATTGCAAAACTATCAGTCGTGAAGCATTAATACTTTCTCAGTATGTTTATGTTATTAAAATGATTGATTGCCTCCATGAAATTTTACTTAACAAATCTAACAATTTGAAATAAATATTAAAATAAAAAGTTCATAAATTTGTCATCTCGTCACGTGACCGGGGCAAGATGACTTATTATGCAATTTCTACCTCCAATTTTATAAAAATTTTAAAACTACCAATAACTTAAACTAAAATAACAAAATATATATACAAATTGCAAAAAACTACTTCTAAAGAAGTTAACCTTGAAGGACACCATCCATTATGAGAAATCGAAAGTGAGGAATTTTTTTTAAGCGCAAAAAGTAAACTTATGCGTATAAAATTGCGTTAATAATATTTCAAAAAACCAATTGGTGTTTTAAAATATAAGACGCAAATACAGTTTTGTTTTCACCAAATTTTAAGATTTTTTGTTGAGTTGTTATATGAAAACCCATCTTGCCCCATTCGCCATGTTGCCCCGCTTTCCCCTATGTTTAAAGATAAACAATTGTATCACATTTATTTAAAGATAACATTTTAGAAGAAAAACAAACTCTGAATTATGCATGTTTTTTTAGGTTTGGACCAGGCCGACCTCCCTATTTCTCAACTGTTTTCAGATAAACGGTCCACAGTTGCTGAACCAGACAACAAAGAGAAAATACTAAGGCGAGATAGACGAGGATTTCGATCTTATTTTTACAATTATCTAGATGAAATCGCTATGTCTATATGTGCATCAATTCCTAGTGAAGGCCCAGGTCTTTTATATGCCGTAAGAAGAACTTGCGGAGAAAAATCAACTTGTAAAGATATATGTACAGATCCAAAGCTTAGAAAGCAAGGTATTTAAATGCTTATAAATTTTTTCAACAATAAGATAATATATTGTTCGTTACTGCTTCGGTTTTGTTTGAAAACGTTTTCCGTTATAAAAAACTTCGGACTTGGGCAACAGCACTTTCAAAAATTGTAGGATCTTTATTGCAAATAATGTATCAACTTAATAATTAGGTTTTTTTTATATATTAATTTTTTGTATCAAGAAAGAGTAAGGATTTTAAATTTAGATTTACCAGATTATATTGTATAAAATTTTACAAACAGGACCAAAAGAAGTACAAAACCTTCAGTGGGCGTGTGCTGAATCGCTCCATGTTTACAAAAGACAACCTGCATTGGCAGACAATTTTGAAGATTACACCGATTCCCATAAGTTAGGACTTGCAATATATAGGCATTATTCGTGTACAATTGGTGGATGCGGTCCTAATTATTGCTGTTGTCGAGCCGCCTAAAATCATGATATTGTCTATAAAATTTAATAAAGCTATTAAATTATATAAGGATAGCTTTTTCAAAGCAAAATTAATAGAAAAACAGATCTAATAGACATCAACTGTCACCATTCTCCAGAATTATTTAAAACTAAAAACGGTGCAATTTTATAATATACGACTATAATATACGACTATAATCTAGGTTTTTTTTTGGTTGTTTAAATATTTTTTGTTTTGTTTTTACTTTTATAATTGACAGTATTGAAAAATAGGCAACAGGAAATTTATCTATTTAAATATTTTTTCAATTTTTTTTTCTTCATTTATGACGTCATTGTTTTGCAATAAAAACAACTAATCAAAATAACTATGTTGGATTAATTAAAATCAAGATTTGTTTTTAGTTAAGATATTTGCAAATTTTATGTTAAAAGTAGATTCTTTAAATAAAAAACCAACTATGTATATCGTAGTATTTGACATCAAAATAAAATCTTAAAATTTTTTATATGTATTTTTTTAGTTTCAAAATAAAACTCATTTGTTTTCACTCAAAAATTTCATGCATGATGTTATTTTCACGCACGTTTCCATCTAGGTCCGAAAGAAGTTCAAAGTCTTATATGGGCCTGCTCGGAATCTTTGCATGTTTACAAAAGACAACCATCTTTGGCAGATAATTATGAAGACTATACTGATTCACATAAGTTAGGCCTCGCTATATATAGGCACTATTCGTGTACGATTGGAGGATGTGGTCCAAACTACTGCTGTTGCAGAGCTGCTTAAGTTACCAATAAAACAAAATGCGAAAAGCTTGCAAAAGCTTGTTATTTTTTTTATTGGTTTAGAATAGATGACAACAACATTTTTTCATGAAAATCTATGGTTATAGAACAAAATAAGCTTATTGATAAATGACAAAAAAAGTTGAGAAAAAGCGAACATTGTTGCTGGAAGTGACTTATTAGACTTGACTGATAAAAAAATGCAAGTAATTAATAAAATTTGCTGCTGCAGGTGATAAAATTAAGAAAAATACAAGCTTTTTGAAGGTAGCGTCATTCAGAAAAAATCGAAGATATTGTTAAACGTCAACGAAAAAATGTGCAGAAAATCACGATGTTGTCATAGGTGACGTAATTTTTAAAACACTAGTATTTTCTTATTTTATTCTACAAATTGCGCATGCCATATAAATGCATTACTATGATGAATGCAAATACTGTTTATTATAAATATGTACATGGTAGTTATTTGAAAAAATTTTGTTAATTTTTATCTTTATAGTTATTGTTTTTTTTATTTTTTTTGTTTTTATTCCAACTTTTATTTGAGGCTCCAAATAAATAAAAAAAAGTTATTTTTTATTAGATTGTGATAAAAGCAAAGAATTTTAAAAAAATATCTTTTTATTTTTTTGAGTACTTTATATTATTAATTTTTTACAAAAAAATGCTGTTATAAAACTTTTGAAAAAAGTGTTTGATTTAAACCTTTGTATAATACAAAAAAAAAAAAGTGTCAAGTTTTACCAACTTCTTAAAACGGTGAAAAAATAATAATAATAATAATAAACCTCAATCAATTTTGTGACGTGTTTCGTTTCATTCGATTTTCAGGTATTTCCTTGCAATCTTTAAAAATCGATCCAGGAACATTAATAGTAATGCTATTTCGTATAAAATTTATGGATAACTCAAACTTTTCAAAAGGTTCCTTGATTTTAAAAGTGTTGCTGTTAATTGATTGCAATATATTGTGAAGGACATCAATATTTTAAAAATTACACAATTTAAAAAACTACACAATTTACAAATTGAATAAAAAAAGGATGAGAAAAAGTTGAACTTTAAATCTTCCAAACGTTTTTTGAAGCCAACAGATAGCCACACGGTTGTATCGTCCATCCTTCATTGTTTATAACTCTATTAAAGCATTCCATAAGCTTTTTTGTTTCCTTTTATGCAAGTAACTATTTTTTTTTAAACCATGCAACACAAAATGTTTTTTTTTTTTTTTTTTTTTTTTTTTTACCATTATCTTGAGTTATATGAACATCATTCGGTTGGTATACACCGGTTGATTTCTAGTTTTACTTGGTCCAATGACGAGAAACCTTTAGCCAGTCAATTTTGTTCATTTAAATTTATTTTATTAATGATGCTACATTATTTTAATAAGATAACTTTAAACTATATTGTAACTAGAATATGTCTTTGGCACGAGTTAAAAGCGAATTTTATCAACTATAGTTTAGTCGAAAAGGGCTCCTAATCTTATATTAACAATTGATAAAATACTATGAACATTACATATACATTGAACTCAAGAATGTACATTACATATACATTGAACTCTCTGATAGGTTCACGTAAAGTTTTATGAGAATAGCGGAAGGGTCAACAACAACAAATAAGATACTTATTTAACATTAAAAAACTTTTAGATTAATTCATACGCATTAAAAATATTTTAAACATGAAATTTAAAAAAATTTTTTTCATAATACAACACATACGTTACTTAACTAAATCCAAAATTCTTAAAATACAACATTTACAATGTCAGTCGTAAATAATAGTAAGTTTCACAAAGATTATTTACATTGTCAAAGATGCTTTAACAATTTCATGTAAATGAAAGTAAAAACTTAACATCTGTTAGTTAACATACTTAGCAGTATTTTAATGTTTATTTAATTTTAGTTCTTTGTCAAAAGTTTTACCCCCCCCCCCCACCTCCTGAAAAAAAAACGTTGTAAAAAATCTCATTAAAATATTCTGGTTCTTCTATTTCTATGATAATGATAAATGTCCAACATTGTGAAATATTTTGAACTTTGTATATTTTTTAAACTAGTGTCTTTTTGGATGTACTAAAGCTGTATTATGAAATTCAACAGTATCGCCAGGGATACAGTTTTTGCCATAGAAAAAAAAAATTCTTTGTATCATTTGTTGTTTTAGATGTTTGTAACTTTTTTGTACCAAACTAATTATAAAATTGACTAATTCTAATATTTTCTTGAAAATCCAGTTGAACTTGTAATAAATTTTTTTGCTGATAAAATGTTCTTTAAAACTTGTTTTAGATATTTATCATCATGGCTGAAATTGGCCCTGATTTAGCGCTGGTTTAGCACATGATTTAGTGTCGATCTAAATGGTTAAAAGGTAGAATAACTTAACTGCCACTAAACGTTGTAAACAATTTTCAATGGCTGAGTTATTATGCCACAGAAATATACTTCAAAAAAAATACTTCAGCAATCCCTTATTGAGAATAGAACAAGAATTTCAAAAGTACAAACAGTTTGTAGCTCTTATTATATTGGTAGAAATGACTAAGCTTTCTCAGATCACAACTTGCTAAACATTGCTAAACATTGTCATACACTTGCCATACATTTGTTCAATTAATACACAAATTTCACCTTGCGAAAATTCTGTTGAGATATTAATTACTGATGAGAATATTTCTTGTTTAAAATCAAATAAATACAAGGCTCATTACAATATCTCTGTAGAACATTTAAAACATTGTGATGCACAAATAAAATCGTTAGGAAAATTATTTCACTTTTCAATTAATCACGTATGGACTCCTACACTAATGTCAACGTCAGCTATTATGCTTCTATTTAAGTTCTATAAAAAATCACTTTCAAAATCCAAAGATCCTAACAATTACCGCGGTATCAGCATTGTTCCAATATTTACTAAACTTTTATAACACCTTATTTTACTCATATGCCGGGAGATAAAAGAAACTCATTAACTTTAATTTGGTTTTAATAATAAGGGCTCAACCCTCTATGCTGAATTAGTTGTTAGCGAAATAATTAAGCATTATAACCGCAACTATTCGCCTATTTATTTATGTTCACTAGATGCTGAAAAAGCTTTTGACAGCTGCAATTGGGATATTCTTTTTAATAAACTTTATTTTGATAAAAATCTACCTCTCCATATAGTTAACACGATATCTTCTTCATACCGTAGTGGCAGTGGAACTGTCTCATACTTAAGTTCCAAATCAGTCTCATTTGATGTAGGGCAAGGAGTGAGACAAGGATCGATTTTGTCATCCTACCTATATAAAACACACTCTGAAAAGCTACTCGAAACTATAAAAAATGGTAACATTGTCGGTACAACTATATATGGAAACTTGAATGTGTTGTAGCTTATGCTGATGACATCAGTTCTGCTTTTTTGGGCCTAAAAAAACTTATTACAAAGTGTAAAATGTACAAATATTTAAACGGCATAAAGCTAAATGACGTCATAACAAAATTTTTACTCTCCATAAAAAGACAAATAACTGCACAATATCCCAAAACATTCATCAAATTAAATCTCATGAGAAACTTAATCATCTCGGCTTTAATTGGGATTTAAAAAAATCAATTTTTGCTTCACTTAATAGAATGAATATTGACAGTAGGGTATTAAATTTCCAGACAACAGTGCAAAAAAATATATGATTCAATATGGAATCCGGTTTGCGCATCTAAGTGCAGTCTATTATCCAGTTAAATAAATCATTAGCAATTCCGAAGCTAACCCACGGTCTAGAGCTCTGTGAAAATAGAGTCAACAATGAAAAGACTCGACACCCTTGGAAGGAACGCAGTAAAATCGCTTTTTAATGTCTCCTTATATAGTAAAAACTATATAAGGAGATATTCTTTGACACTTTAATTTTAAATACTCTCTATTTAAAATTAAGGTGTCAAATTATATACACCAAAACAAAATAAATCTATTAATAATCTGGTTAAAAAAAAGTAAAACCTAGAGACTCAGAGAATGCAATTCCTGAAGCTACTCTTCATATTTTGGTACAGGCGGTTCAATGTTGAAATGTAAAACAACAGCCAACATTTTTATAAACGCACTTGAAGAAAACATTCCTAAATGATACTTTTTTGTCTCTCTTTTTTCTTAGCTTGTATTTATACCTTGTAAATAAATTTTACAGAAGGTGAATAATAAAATAATAATAATAATAATAATAATAACAACAATAACAACAATAATAATAACAATATTAATAATAACATTATTAATACAAAAAGGGCGATTGCACCTTTTGTCCCCTCTACAAAGGGAGAGGAGGAAATTGATGCCCCCTTTTAGTATTTATACTTGGTATTTTTTTTTTTTTTTTAATTTAATTCACCTCCTCAAGGCCAAGAAGGCCACTACAGATGAGGAGGCTACTTATTTGTGGTTATAGCCCTCTCTCAACTCTATAACTCCGAAACACGAACCTTGATGAACAAGGCCGCTGCGCGGAGAAACGAGTTGATTTGCAGTCCTTCATAAAAAATGGAATTTCAACAAAAAAAGTTTAAACTTTTTCTTTAACTTTATGTAAAATTCAATAAAATTGTTGAGTGTGAATTTTTAACTGGACTTTTGGGAAACCAATATATAATGCCATTTCTTACTTACATAAATTAAAACAGTTTAAGATATTTAAAGAAAAATTAACTTAAAAAGCTTTATGACTTGTGGCCTTGCCTACGATTGTAAAAAAATACTTTATCATCTTCCCTCACCCCGCCCCCCCCCCCCCGCGACTTTACTAGATGGTCTGGATCCGCCCCTACAAATCTTATTCAAAGGAGTGTAAAATACAAATATTTTTTCCTAAAATTAAATATTCTTTAGATTAATATTCTTTAATATTTCAAAGGTTTTTAGGCCATATCATAGGTTATATCATAAGGTATATTATAGGCCATATCATAGGTTCACTCAGCAAAAAATACGTTTCAGACAATCTGGTCGGAAGCTTGCGCATACATTGCTATCGTACTTGGATCCTACAATGGATATATTTTTATGTGAAGGCAAAAAGTATTATATTTTCAAAATTTAAATTGTAACTCGAAAATAAAAAATTATTACTTCAATTATAATAAAGGATTTATCAGAAATTATTGTCAAAACTAAAAAATATTGTTTATATAAAAAATATTAAAATATATTTCGTAAAACAAAAAATTATAAATTTTAAAAGACAAAGTTTAAAAAAATAAAAAGTAATTAGTTTTGTAAATGGAAGCACAACTTTTACAATACTTTTTATAAATTTAAAAAAAATTTAATATCATGTGAACTTTTGATTATTGTTTGTTTATTTAAATAAGAAATTCACGTTTACTTTTTAAACAAACTTATAGAATCGTGTTTATTTTTTGCTGTATTCTTTCTTCATCAAGGTCTTAAACTCAACGAAATCCATATCACTTTCAGGTGTGTATTGCTGTTTAGTGCCATTGATGTCGATATAGTCAAAAAAACCGTAGTGTTGCGTATCATCTAAATCATACGCATAACATTGAATTGTTACACACATTGAAGTGTTTGTAGGCAAATTTAATAACTTATGAGTTTGATTTAGTGTAGGGCTTAACCATGTAATATCATCTTTTTTTAAATTTACAACGGCAAAAGGTTTAACACCGCTCTTGCAGGCACATAAATAAGGGTACATCTCAACATTAATAGACCCATGCAAGACTCGGATAATCGCATTTGCTTGTGAATGGCTGTGAATAGGACTGTAGTGCCCCACTGGCCAGATTTCCATAACATAAGGTACTCCGGGCGCCTCACCATTATAACCACCTATTGTTATACGCAGATATGTATTTTCTGGTATTGAAGTTTCAGGATTAAATTCTCTGCTTTTTTCTTGTAAACGCTTATTGCACCATCCGGATGGATTGGAAATGCTAGACTCAATTGCAGCTGAAAATTCAGGAAATGTGTCGTCATCCAAAACAAATTTCTTACCACGTATGCATTCATAAAGCCTTTGTGTTACAAGATTAAGGTTAGCCCGTGGCATAACACAACCCGATGCGATATCATCCATTGTATAATCATCACTGTCTCGAACAAGAAAAGCTATAGTCTTTGTTATTGGGTCGCGGAGTAAGCGTAGTGGTATCACATCTGCATCAAAATAGATTGTAGTAAGTTGCCCAAGAAATGTTTGATCACTTTTAAATTTGTATGTATAAACTGCAGTCTTGATTCGAGGTTCACCTAAACCAACCCGCAACACCTCATCTTGAGAATCTAGACTTACCCAATAATACACACCTTGATTTGATGACAAAAAAGAATTATTCGTTGGATCAGGTAATGCAACATTATCTGGAATACGAATACAGGTAACATTATCTGTTGTCAGTTTGATAAGTATTCCGTTTGATTCATCAGCATTCATAATGCGTAGATTTGTTGAGTTAAAACATTGAAACACAAAAACACCTTGACCATGTACCATAAACTGTACTGGTGAATTTTTTTTTTCAGTACAAAAATCAATGAAACAAGGAGAGAATTTATCCATAAATGTAGTACAAATGTAGTACACCAGTTATTGAAGGTGATTACACAATTGCAGTAGTTATTGAAGGTGATTACACAATTGCAGTAGTTATTGAAAGTGATTACACAATTGCAGTAGTTATTGAAGGTGATTACACAATTGCAGTAGTTGTTGAAGGTGATTACACAATTGCAGTACTGGAAAAAAAGAGATAATATAGAAGTAATTTTTAAAAGTTTAAATATTATTATGATAACAAGTGATATTTTTTTATCAAAATTAACTATTATAACCTCTATTAAGATCTTTATACTTGGTTAATACACAAAGTATACTTGAATATTTATTTTGAATAACTGTAACAGCACGGCTTGTAAATATAGTTTACATGCATAATTAAATGCAGGTTATTATATTGCGTAAAAAAAGTGCGTATTAAGTAGACATTAGATTATCGTTAATTTCAAATATATCATGCTTGTATGCATGATTGCATGCGTAACAATAAGTTCTATATCATAGTATGGTTTTAAGGCGTTATATTTTTTATATGCACATGTCAATTTAATATATATGTTCTATTATGCCAGAGTTGTTAACAAGGCCAAAAGTAGCAAAGCCAAGGCCATAATTTTGATGAAAAAGTAGCAAGGCCAAGGCCGTAATTTTTTTTCAATTTTTGAATAATTTTTTTTCAAATTTTGAATAATTAAAAGGCCAAGGCCATAATTTTTTTCATAATTTTTTTTTTAAATTTTGAAGTTCTTTTAATTTCGATTCTCTTTTATAAGTTTTTCCTATATGTAATATTTCAAATATTTGGTTATATTTTTATTGTATTTTTAAACGTTATTCTATATTTGAAATATTTGATTATATTTGTATTGTATTGCTAAACATTATTATACTTTGAAAATATTTGAATGGATATATTTGAATTTCTAAGATATTTTGAAGTTATATATTTATTGAATCGATTGAATCGATAAACGGTTTTTGGTGTTAGGATCTTACAATCTTCTTTGAGTTTCCGTGTTCTTATATTTTATCTACAACGGCATTATACCATAATATATTGCAATGAGAATCAATAAAAAAATGCGAGTAAAGGTTTCGTTTGAAGGAAAAGAGGTACAATTTTAAGTGTCATCAATATGTTCTATAATATGGAATTTGGTAGTAACCAGACACATAAAAGTCGGAAAAAGAGCTTCTTCGTCATTAAAGACTTCGTGTTAAAAATATTTTAATGCCATATCGTTTTCATGGAATGCTCATAGTGAAAATGTTCTTCAAGCATTTTCAATGTAGTTTACAAATAACCGACTGGCAATTTCCAGTTTATACTATTTTAAAATGAAAAGGAGATTCGAAATATGGGTAAACAAATGTAACAACTAGAAAAAATCACATATAAAATAAAAATGCTGATTCACTTTTACTTCTATTTAAGTGAAGTTATGATGTATTTCTGAAGTTTTAATTACAAGCTTTTCTTGATTTTATTTATTATAACCTCAGACAGGTGGACCATTGGTAGAATTATTTTCACAAAACCAGAGATATGTTGAATTACTAAAAACAAACTCCAAAATATATAAGTTAGTAAATGAAAAAATGTTTATTTTAAAAAACGTCAAAAAGTCATTAATCATGAAAAATATAAAAGCGGATGGGGGAAAACTAAATTTATGAAAGAAGAAGGATACAGTACATACCAAATATTTCTGGCAATAACTAAAAAGGTTACTGAATTCTGTCAATCCAAAAATATTACCGAGCCTGAATCGAATATTAAACTTGGTACAAATAGCGCAACTGCAACTGAAAGTTGTCAAACTCATGAACCATGAAACTTGTCAATCATGACCAAGCAATAGGTGTGGAGATATTAGATAACTCAACAACAAATAGAAATCATGAACAAGAAAATTTAAGACGAACCAGGTCATGTAGAAAGTCTAGTAGAAGAAGTTAAAGTGGAAATGCAATGTGATAAACTTGCAGATGTAGGTATAGAAATTCCTGATGATGTAGGAAAGTGGAAAGTTACATTAAAATTAAAGTTGTCAACACATTGAGAGCAATTTTAGCACGTCAGAAGAAATATTTTCAGGAGATGCGTTTAAGTGAAGTTATTCAATACCATTATTTTTTTGAGCACAATTGAACGGTGAGAAAGTTCATCGAGATTGGCTGTGTTATTCTCCAAAAACTGCTAAGGTATTTTGTGCTAATTGTTAGCTACTTGTAAAAGCCAAATAAACATCACCGTTAGTAACTAGTGGTTAATACAATTGGAAGAATGCAGTCAGGGATTTAAGTCGCCATGAAGTCAGTACTTTGCACATAAATATTATTTAAAAAGTTATTTCTATATAAACTACTGGAAAGCAAATAGATAAAAGTCTCGTAGAACAGTACATGTCAGAAAGGAACTATTGGCGTCAACTTCTCAAACAGATTTTAAGTGTTATCAAATTATTGTCGTCGAGAGGTCTTGCTTTTCGTGGAAATAACGAGATTATTGGATCTGTTAACAATGGCCATTATTTAGGATGTTTGGAGTTACTTGCAGAGTATGATCCATTTCTTACAGAACATATTCAATGATGTGTTAACAAAGGTAGAGGCCACTTATCGTATTTCTCATCAACAATTTGTGACAGATTTATTTTAATTATAAGTGATCAGTTAATGAGGCAGGTCATAGAAGAAATAAAAGATACAAAATACTAATCTGTCTCGGTAAACTCAAATCCGGATGTTTCACATTCAGACCAGTTAACATTGATAATTTGATATGTAGTAGCGAGCGGACCAGTTTAATGTTTATAAAATTTATTCCAATATATGAGCATACTAGTAAGAGATTGGAAAAAATATTTCTTACATTTTTAGAAGAGAATTGCATAATGATTACAAACTGTAGAGAACAACCGTATGACAATGCATCAAATACGAGAGGAAAATAAAATGGTATGCACGCTTGGATTCGCAAAGAAAACAGTTTAGCTGAATACATTATATTTTGTTAGAGACAGGACTAATGTTAGAGGCAGGACTAATGTTAGAGACAGGACTAATGCTGGACCATTAGTATGGTCAAAAAGAAAGATTTGACAAAACAAGCAAATGTCTTCAAGATTCAAATACGGATATTATATATAAAAACCCTTAAAAACGGTTGTTCATAAGCTTCGTTCTCAATTCAGTGAAATTCTGTATCAAAACGATGCGTATCAGAGAGAGCATAAAGGCAAATTAAGAAAAACAAAAAATGAGACTATTGTGATCCAGAAGCAGATGATGCCAGATTGCCAGATGACGCCTTCGAGCAAGTTTAAAATATTTTTTTTATTTTTTATTTTATTTTATTTTTATTTAAATGAATGTTTTAACAGGATATACATTTCAGTTATATAAAAAAACTGCTATCAATATGTGTCCTGAATAAAAATAAAAATTAGTATAACATTAAAAAATATATGTGACTAAAAGTATAAAATATAAATATAATAATATTAACAAATTTTATAAAAGTGATTTAAATAAAGTCATGTTTTTTGCACTTTTTGCCTCTTTCGTTAAATTATTGTAAAAAACAGCGCCTGCGTAAGAAAATGACTTTTTTGTACATTTAAGTTTTATCTTTGGATAAAATTTGAATGTACAAAAACAGAAAGATTGTTATTGCGTATTTGTTTTTGAGTGTTTTTGTAATGTAAAATAGTTTTTGAAGTTGCAACACATGGTCCCATGCAAACGTTTATATACTAATACGCAAGCTCTTTTTCTGAGAATTTCGTCTATTGATGGAACAGTGACTACGTTAATAATATGAGTGTTCGAAATTATTGCAACAGCTCTAGCTTCTAATTTGATGATTTTATTTATTTGGTTGCTAGTTTTCTTTAAACTTACAATTCCACAATATGTTATTATTGGAATTATCATAGAGATATAAATATTTTTTGCTGCATCCATTGCAGCAGATGACGCATTTTCTTCATCAAGTAAAGACGGGAAGCTGCCTTTTTAAACGAGTTATTGAAATTTTGGGTTAAATTAAGGTGGCTGTCTATAATTACTCCTAGATATTTATAAGTGTTATTTGATGGTCTTTTTGTGTTGTTGAAAACCAAATCTAGATTTATTGGAAATCTTTTGAAAATCGCTTAGGCATACCAAATAGCACAGATTGTGTTTTACCACTACTTAGGTTTAAGACTAAATCATTTTCTTCAAAAAATGTTAAAATTGAGTTTAAATTTTCATTCATACGTTTTTCGATGGTACTAAAATCATTATTGGCATAGTGTATTACTACATCGTCTGCAAATTCAATGTCATCGGAGTGATTTAGACATTCGTTAAAGTTATTAAAATAAATTTAAAAAAATAATGGACCAATAATAGAGCTTTAAAGCTTTCCACAAGTCACCGGTTGTTTATCAGATAGCTCATCGTGATACTTGACAATTTGGTAACGACCAAACAAGTAACATTTAAATCATTCTAACTCATACACACAATTCTTCCAATTATTATCAAGCTATTATCAGCCTTGAATCAGAAAATCTCTGCATAAAATGTTATCGATGATAGATTTGGTTTTTTGTCTTAGTTTAGTGGAAATATACAAGAAAGACCTTGAGCATCAATTATCAGATGAAATCGTTCAATTTGTTACTTCAATCAAACAGTTTAACAACGAAGATACGTCAACTGAAAACAAAAATTGTATGCGCGAAAGTAGAAATTTGTAGATTCATATTTATTGGTAAGCATGAGGTCGTGGCTTTCCCAATTGTTTCAATTGTACTACGCATGTATCTTTGTTTACGGTAAGCAATTGCAGATAAGAATGTTTGCTCTCTCAACTTAAGCTCATTAAAAACGATTTAAGATCAACCATAAGCCGACAACGTTTAAATGCCCTGTCGCTGCAGCAACAGGGCATTTAAACGTTATTAAAATTTATTTTACTAAACGTTATTAAAATTTATTTCAAACGTTATTAAAATTTATTTTGACCGTTCGTTTAACTACTGAAATCTTAGACTACTAGACGTTACCTTTTCGATACTTTTTACAAGCAAGTTCTTTAATTAGAGAATCTAAATCAAGCTGTTAAAGTAGTGTATTATTTATGCATAACTGCGCGCTGTTATGCATAGATAATACACTACTTTAACAGCTTGATTTAGATTCTGTAATTAAAGAGCTTGCTTGTAAAAAATATCGAAAAGATAACGTCTAGTAGTCTAAGATTTCAGTAGATAAACGAACGGTCAAACTCACAAGAGCTGCAGTATCATTAAAGAATTATTTGCAATTTATTGCATAGATTTGTTAGTTTAAACTTTTACAATTTTTTAACTCATTAAAAATTAAATTATTAACTACTTTTTTATTTCATTAAAAACTACATTACTCAATAAATATTTTGAAAACGATGTTAGCTGCATTGTATTATAATAATTATATAAAAATATATTTCTTTCCTGTCACATTACTGCTAAAAAATGTATTCAGTAATTTAAGTACACTTATAAAGTACTTCTATAAATTTTGAAGTTTTGTTATAATAGGCTGTAGGCCTACTCCAAATCTGCATGCAGATTTGGAGTGGGCTTTTTTTCAGTTTCATCCCGTAATGTGGCCAGATTTGGAGTAGGCCTAACGCATGTCTTTTTAAGCTGCATACGGTATGCAGCCTCTGGCTCAGTTGGCCCTTAATCCGGACCTGTATTTATATAATATAAATTAAGTTATAGATATTTACAATGATTCAATATAACGTTGTAAAAAGGTATTATAGTACACATTTTATTTATGTCTATTTTTCAAACCTTTTTTAAAGAGAAAAATTATCATTATTTGAAAGCATTAAATTACCACAAAAAAAGTAACCGGTTTTAAAATAAAAATTTTAAAGTAAAATTTTTGCTTCAAATGAAATACAAACTATTATATCTTTGAAAAAAACTCAAGATAGTGACTAAAAATTCTTAATTTTTAAATATGGACCATATTACATTATGGTTAAACTCAGGCCCGGCGCTAGACATTCCGAAGGTGGGTGAAAAAAATATTTAGGTGCCTTTATAAATCAAAGTTTATATTTTTGACTTAATTTAATACAACTCTTTTGATTAAGTAATTTATTTCGAAAATATTACTTTTCGAGCTTTCTTTTCCGAAAATTTCAACCGGATATCTTCAATATTTAAATCAGCGGCAATTTTATTTTCAAAGGAAATCATTGCAAGGTTGTTCAACCTGTCCTGGCCCATTGTCGATCTTAAATAATCTTTGATAATTTTTAATTTTGAAAAAGATTTCTCGGCGCTAGCTACTGTTATTGGTAATGTAAGAAGAATTCTCAATGGAATAGATACATTTGCATAGATTTCATTCAAACCATTTGCGTACAAATATTTTATAGCATTTTTGATCCAAATTTTCAGTAAAATGAGAAAGAAAGAGACATTAATTCAAAACTTAAATCCTCGCCAGAAACATCTTTTTTTCCATTTTCAGTTTTGTTCAGGTTCATCAAAGAATCTCTTTCTTTTTCTTACTCTTGAAGCAGATTCTGATGCAAAACTTTCTTCTACCTTTAAAAAAGAAGCAAGTTCTTGTGCAATACACACAACAGAGTCAAATTTTTCCTGTTTGTAATTTTCCTTAAAAAAATTAATCGTTCTTTCCATTGCTTTTAAAGCCTCTGAAATATTCGTTGAAGCTGCTTGAAGTTGTTTGCTAGTCAAATTAATTTCGAAAACTTTATGCCAAATTACGATTGAACACAAAAAATCGAAGCTTGTTATTTTTAAAGCAATAGACTCAGCTGTGATTTTTGCAATTGTTTCATTAGCGGTCTTAGCCGCATCTTGCAGTGCTTCATAAATTTTTGGCAGTAGTTCATATCGAAGTGTTTTTACAGCATTGGTGTGGCTTTCCCATCTTGTATCACTTAACGGTTTCACAGTTAAAGATGGACATTTTGATTGCAAAATTAACCATCTTTTTGTTGAAGCAGAAAAAAAAATTGTAAACTTGATCACTTATATTGAAAAACATAGCAATTTTAGGTGAACATCTCACAGAATCAACAACTGCCAGATTTAATGTGTGATTGCAGCATGGAATATAAACCGCTCGGTTGTTTTTTTTTAGAATAAAAGCCTGTACACCATTTCTTACGCCTTTCATGTTTGCACCATTGTCATAGCTCTGACCTCATATGTTTTCCATCGACAAGTTATTTTTTACCAGAGAGTCAATAATCTCATTTGATAAATTTAGTCCTGTCGAACCTTCAATTAAATGAAATCCCATAAAACTTTCATTAACGTGAACTTCGTTTTATCCTCTACATCAAAATATCGTACCAGCATTGATATTTGCTCCTGGTGACTGATATCTGGTATACAATCAACAATAATTGAAAAATACACGGATTTTTGGACATTTGAGCAAATTTTAAATGTGATGGATTTGCCAATCAAGTCAATGATTTCATTCTGAATATCTTTTGCCAAATAGTGCACAGAACTTGGTTTTTTTTTTGCTCTAAACAAATGTTTTTCCATAACTGGATCAAATTCAGCCAAAAATTCTAAAATTTTAAAAAAGTTTTCATTATTATCATGATAGACTTTGTCATAAGAGCCTCTGAGAGGCATATTTTGCTTTGCCATCATAATAGGTAGAGAAATTAATCTTCTCATTACGTTGTCCCAATGTTTTACTTCTTTAATTAAGTTTTTATCCAAAATTTTATCAATTAAAGTGCCTTTTTGTAATCTGTTTTTCAGATCCACTCACTTGCTGTAGCAGTTAAAATGATCAAGACTTTTTTCGTGTCTTTTTAAGATTTGCGAAATATGGCGCCAATCATTACCACCATTTTGAGCCAATATAACAGGATTAAAAAAAAAAAGTTTACAACAAAAACAAAAAACTTTTTTTGCTTTTTGTGAATAAACTAACCACGTTTTATGATTTTTTCCACCATTATCCATGACGCGGTAAAAATAATGATTTGAAAAACTCAAATTATCAACATTTTTTGGATAGTTATTAGAACCTTTTTTAAAACTGTTAGGACCTTTTATAGCAGCATCTTGTATAAAATCAATGTTTAAATTTTCCTGCCAATCGCTAATATCGTCAAAGTATTCTGAAGTAGCCGCAGTTTCATTCAATATTTCATTTGTTTGAATAGTTTCAACTGAATTAGTAGATTCAGTTGATTTGCTTTCATTTCCAGAATCAGCTATATTATGAATTATGGACTTTCTTTGGCCATTTTATCATGATGAGTTTTTAATAAAAAATTTTCTTAAGATGTTTGATTTGATTTCAATTGTTCCTTTTTTCGTAGGCGTTTTTGTTTAAATTCCCAACCTGAAAGTTTTCTTTTCTCCATTATTCTCTTTGAAAGAAACCAATAAATATCATATATAATTTTATAGCAATAGTTTGATAACTTTATATCATAATAAAAAAATTATTGAAACTCTTAAATAAGAGCGCTAAAACACTTTAGAACGAAAAAGTATTTTACGCAAAAAGAAAAGCTACTTATAAAGCCTTAATTTCTAAATTAATTTATAAAGAAACGCTTTTTTAATTTAAAACGCTTTTATAAAATTTCTTGTTTAAAACTCAAACGATTTTCTAAAGAAATGTTTGCTTTTCTTTAGAAATTAATTTCGATCCAATGATTCTTTTCTTTTTTTTTAATGGGTTTGTTTTTGCGCCGCAAGAAAAAACAACTTTACTAGACAATGTCAATGATTGGTTAGCGGAAATATTCAAACATGATCTTTTTTTAATTGGCTGAAACATTTTTAACATTGTACAATAAATAAATTAATGAAAAATTTTAATTTTTTTTTTAAGTAATTATGGTTTTTATTTAAAATATTACTAATTTTTATATAAATAAGTATACAAGTTTTTATATAATTATTCCTATAATTTATATATTTTCATACTCTCAAGAAAAATATATATATATTCAACATAAATATGGCGCCTTAGTCGCCTGGGTGAAAATCACTTGTTGTACCCGCCTTCCGCCGGGCCTGTTTAAACTTCTTCAGAAAAACAACAAGTTTTACTTTAGCTTCATATCCTTTTTTCTCAAATATTATCTAAATGATATCTTTGAACATACCTTCTATATTTAAAATATTGTTTTGACAAAATTTCTTAGAGATAATTTAGTATTAACCACTAATAAACAAAGATTGAAGTTTAGACAATCTTAATATCAGATCTTTTTTCAACTAAGAACCGGCGAATATTCGTTAAAATTCGGATTACAAAATTTACTGAAAGGCGAAGTTGACTTCGGCTTCGACGGTAATGAAGTTGAAATAGAAATTTTGCTTTCATTTAAGTTCGGCAACAATTACAAAATTTCATTTAACTTTCAATTAAGT
>NC_061160.1:4689691-4690987 GCF_022113875.1 Hydra vulgaris | reverse complement strand
AACATGATCTTTTTTTAATTGGCTGAAACATTTTTAACATTGTACAATAAATAAATTAATGAAAAATTTTAATTTTTTTTTTAAGTAATTATGGTTTTTATTTAAAATATTACTAATTTTTATATAAATAAGTATACAAGTTTTTATATAATTATTCCTATAATTTATATATTTTCATACTCTCAAGAAAAATATATATATATTCAACATAAATATGGCGCCTTAGTCGCCTGGGTGAAAATCACTTGTTGTACCCGCCTTCCGCCGGGCCTGTTTAAACTTCTTCAGAAAAACAACAAGTTTTACTTTAGCTTCATATCCTTTTTTCTCAAATATTATCTAAATGATATCTTTGAACATACCTTCTATATTTAAAATATTGTTTTGACAAAATTTCTTAGAGATAATTTAGTATTAACCACTAATAAACAAAGATTGAAGTTTAGACAATCTTAATATCAGATCTTTTTTCAACTAAGAACCGGCGAATATTCGTTAAAATTCGGATTACAAAATTTACTGAAAGGCGAAGTTGACTTCGGCTTCGACGGTAATGAAGTTGAAATAGAAATTTTGCTTTCATTTAAGTTCGGCAACAATTACAAAATTTCATTTAACTTTCAATTAAGTTCGAAAAATATTAACTTTTTTTCAACTTATAAAGAATAATAATTATAAAATATATTACATGTTTTATGTATATCAACATGTTTCTTCGCGCAGCGGCCTTATTTGTCATAGTTGAAAAGTCTCGGAGTTAAAGAGTTGAGAAAGAGTAGTAACCAATATCAGAAGTTTGACTAAAGTGGTCCACTCGGCCTCAGGAATATGAATTCAGTAAAATAAAATAAAAAAACATTAGAAACAGATTTGTCTTACAGAGTCAATATCCGATAAGACTTTTTTAGGCACAAAGTCATCACCATAACTTCTTTTAGACTTTATTAGGCACAAAGTTATCACATCATTAGGCACAAAGTCATCACATATTAAATTTATTGCCTAAAAATTTTAAAAGTGAAAAACAGATGAATATTTAGCCTAATACTCTTATCGATCTTTTTCCGTTATAAAAATGACATAAGAAAATTTTTAAATGAACGTTGTTAATGCTCTTTTGTTCATTATAGTTTAAAAACATTTAGAGTTATAAGATATAAAGATTAGATGTAAAGAATAAAGATTCCATAACTTAAGTTCTCATAAGTACTGAATTTTTAGATTTTTATTTCGACGCAAATTATTTTTTCTACTTTTTTAAAATAAAATTTAAAATTACTGCTTGGGAAAGCGGAA
>NC_061160.1:4667191-4684691 GCF_022113875.1 Hydra vulgaris | reverse complement strand
TCCTTTTTCGAGATTAATCAGTTTGGCTGTTTTCGATACTGTTACTGCTACCCCTTTGCTTCACTTATTATTTGTCATGTTTTGAGTTATGGCTAATTTTAGGCTAATAAAAAATAATTTTAGTTTATAAAAATGAATATACAGCAACCGTGGCGCAGTGATTAGAGCTTGCTTTAGAGGCAAGAGACCTAGAATAAGAATGTAAGCTCTGGGCATATTTCGTACCGGTAATGTGCGAAATATGCTCTGGGCATATTTCGCACCGGTTACCGGTAAGGTATCGGTAAGGAAGGAAGTTTGAACTTCCTAATTAAATAATTTTCCGTTGTACTCCGTGACGAAACCTTCTTCTTGGGTCTTCTTGAGGCACCTAAAAAAAAAATTTTTTTCTTAAATTTATAAAGTTCTTAAAAAATTTCCCTTTTAATTAAATCTACTTTAAAAATCTAAATTTGTCTTTTACTTAAATTTGGGCTAAATATAAGGCCTAAATTCGTCTTTCAGTTAAATTCATTGTTTATTTTGGAGATAAGTTAGTTTTATTTTGGAGATAAGTTAGTTTTAAATTTATTTTGAAGATAAGTTAGTCTTAAAAAAGTTTTAGCTAAAGCACAATTCGATCTGCTTAATTTCAATGCTAAGTCTTGAAGATGCAATGCAAAAATAAATTAAAGTCTATTTTGATTCTAAGTTATTTTATAGAGATAACTAGATTTATTTTCTGCCCAGTTAAGTTGATTGTTTATTTTCTTTTGTTTGAACAGATTAAATATAATAATTACAATTTTTTTCGCGTCAAGGGATAATTTGTTAGAGCGGAGTCATTGAAAGTTTACTTTAGATAGAAAGAAGTGAATTAGGTCGATAATTGAAGTAGTCTAGTTAAGAACCCATTTTGTGTATAGGACTTATTTTGGCTGCCTTAATAAGTTTATGAAAAATTACCATTTTTAAAAAGAATCGTATTCATCTTAGCACATAAAGGTTTAGAGATTATGTGAGCTTTTGAAGAAAAGTTGGCAGACTATTCGGACCAAGACTTTTATTATTTTTAAGAGTATCTTCTATGAGACTCGCTACCTCATTTTCAGTCACGGGATCAATAAAAAAAGAATTTAAACTAGGTATTTTAGGAAAGTTGCCAAAAACACATTTAGAGGGAACAGTATTTTAAATAGTTCGTCTTGGATAGTCGCAAAATAATTATTAAATATAATAGCAACACTGGTATGATCTGAGATGACATTTTCATTGATTTTGCGATTAAAAGACTCAGTATAAGTAGAAGATTTGATGTTTATGATTTTTCCAGGTATTCTTTACATTATTGATGTTTTTATTGAAAAAAAGATGCATAGTTTTTTATCATCGATTTTTTAGAATATCTTAACGTATTGATAATTTTATTTCTGTATAACTTAAATTTAGTAAATAATATATTTATGGTATTCACTTTTTTTTGATCTAGTAAATTTTATAAAGTATATTTTTATTAAAAATAGATCTAAGAATACCAGAAGTTATCCAGGGTTTAGATTGAAGTTTAATTTTTTTTTTGTTAATTCTTAGTATGGAGCATATCGGTGTAATACTTTTTTTAAATTAAGATTCATTTATGTTATTATGAGAAGTTCCCAGTTAATATCAGAAATTTCTTGGGTAAAAGAATCGGAATCAAATTTTTTAATTTCTTTTAAATATTATTACTTTTTTATAATAGGTGGGTTATTAGGAATACAGAAAAATTGTGCCATGTGGTCAGAGATTGAAATTGTGAGATTACAATAAACTATATTAGAAGGAAATAAATTCATAAAAATGTTATCAATAAGGGTTTTTATTTTTTGCAGTTATACGCGTTTGAAGGTTGGAAATAAGGGATGAGAGCACAAACATTCAAAATAATTAGAAACAACTGGTTTTCTATAATTAAATAAATCTATGTTGGAATCGCCCATTAGAACAACACTTTTTGCTTTATAACTTAACTTTTCAAGGAGAGAATTAAAATGAATAGATAAATGATATGATAGATTTTGGGATTAAAAAATTAAAAATGATAGATTTTGGGATTAAAGATAAAGCTAATGAAACTTGGGAAGAAAGTGAGCAAAAAATCAAAGACTTCCTCAATACAAAGCTTAATATACAAGAAAAAATTTTAATAGATAGAGCCCATCGAGTTGGAAAAGAAAACGGAAAAAACAGATCAATAATTGTTCGATTTCAAAACTACAAAGACAAAGCCCTAGTGTTAAACAAATATACGACGATGAAGCTATGGAACGAACGGTTGTACGTTAACGAAGACTTTAGCGATTTTACAATGGATTTACGCAGAAAGCTTCTCAAAGAAGCGAAAGAATTGAGAGCGAAAGGTAAGTTTGCTAAAGCAGTTTACAATAAATTAATTACGCGCGACCTATTATAAAGGAATTCTTTTAATACTCTATAATTAAATTTAAATACAAAAATGGATGACTACGAATCCATTACTTTTAATTTTCACGATAAGTACTTAAATTCAAATTTTAATTCAGATCCAGATGTCAACTTTTTTAATGATGTGAACACATGTTGTTCTTATTTTTATCCCAACGAGTTAAAAGAATTTCTTAATAAAAATGGCACTGAAAATCAAAAAATCAGAATCCTTCACATTAATATTAGAAATCTAAATACAAATTTTAAAAAGTTTTGCGATTTTTTAGATGAAACTGAAAATATTTTTAACAAAATTTGCTTAACAGAAACGTGGATTTCTTCAAATGATTTTAAAAATAATTCTATTTTCCATCTTCCAGGTTTTGAAACACTTTTTTTTTGAAAGAAAAACAAATAAACGCGGTGGAGTAGTTCTGATTTACGTTAAGGAACACATTGCACATAACATTAGGAATGATACGTGCCTTTCTGACGGTGATAAAGAAATCGTAACTATTGAAATTCTAAACAATAAAAAGAATAGTATTCTATTAAGCTGCTGTTATAGACCACCTGATGGTGCGTCTGAAAATCTTAGTTTCTTTTTACAGCAAAATATCATTCACAAAGGTAGCAAAGATAACAAAATTACTTTTATAATTGGAGATTTCAACATGAACTGTTTAATTTATAATAAAGATAAAAAAATAAAAAGTTTTTATGATGAAATACTTATGGCAGGAGCTGTTCCTTTAATTAATCGCCCTACTAGAATAACCAAAACTTCAACTACGTTGATTGATAAAATTTTTACAACAGATATTTATAATAGAAAATTAAAAAAAGGAATTATAAAAACCGACATATCCGATCATTTCCCCATTTTTCTAACAATCCATACTGTATCCTCTAATAACCCCGAAAGACAAAATATAATAAAAAAACGTGTCTTCAATGAGAGCAATATAAAATACTTCCAATATCAATTATCACTTCTGCATTGGAAACATATTAACTTTAATGAAGACGCAAATACAATATATAATAAATTCTTTGATACGTTCTTCTCAATATACGATGCAAACTTTCCACTTTGTGAAAAAATAACAAAAATAAAAACCTTAAACAGTCCATGGATTACCAAAGGACTTAGAAAATCCTCTAAAATAAAACAGAAACTATATATAAAATATCTAAAAACAAAATCAAATGAAAACCAACAAAAATATAAAAATTACCAACATTTATTTGAAAAAATTCGTAAAAAATTAAAAAAAAATTATTATTCAAATTTAATTGGTAAATTTAAAAACGACTCAAAA
Source organism: Hydra vulgaris (assembly GCF_022113875.1). NCBI lineage: Eukaryota > Metazoa > Cnidaria > Hydrozoa > Anthoathecata > Hydridae > Hydra > Hydra vulgaris. The sequence continues at coordinate 4,680,945 of NC_061160.1, read as the reverse complement.
AATACTTGGAGAACGTTGAAAGAAATAACAGGAAAACAAAAAACAAATTCAAACTCCCTTCCTAAAGTAATTAAAATAAATAAAACAAATATATATGAACCAAACGAAATTGCAAACGAGTTTAATAAATATTTCATTGACATAGGAACCAAATTGGCAAACAAGATCCCTATTACAGAAAAAAATTTTAGTGATTTCCTAGAGCCTATAAATAATTCGCTTTTTATAGATAATTTACATTCTGACTTATCTTTTGATGAGTTTGAGAGAGCTTACAAATCTCTCAAAAGAAACAAAGCTACGGGTGCGGACGAAATAAATGGCAACATAGTCATAGATTGCTTTGAAAACTTAAAGTGTATTCTTTATAAAGTCTTTAGGGCATCTATACAGCAAGGTGTATTCCCCGACCAATTAAAAATAGCTAAAGTAACTCCTATATACAAAAACGGAAAAAAATCAAATATTAGTAATTATCGCCCTATCTCAGTTCTTTCAACTTTCTCAAAATTTTTAGAAAGAATTATATACAATAGAACATACAATTAATCTAAATAAACTTCTATATAAAAATCAATTCGGTTTAAAAAAAAATTGTTCAACTGAACAAGCTATTACACAGTTCATTCGTGAAATCTCCGATTCATTTGGTAGATCACAATATACATTAGGTATTTTCATTGACCTATCGAAAGCATTCGACACGGTCGATCACAAAATTCTACTTAAAAAACTCAAATTTTACGGAATTAATGGCAAATTAATAAAATGGTATCAAAGTTACTTGGAAAATAGAAAACAATTTGTTTTCTATGGAGATTATTTTCAAAATGAAAAATTGACATTAAATGTGGTGTTCCACAGGGCTCTATTCTAGGCCCACTTTTGTTTTTAGTTTATATAAATGATTTAAATAAAGCTTCTAACCTTATGAGTATAAATTTTGCGGACGTTACTAATTTATTTCTGTCAAACAGTAGCATTTATGAGCTTTTTTCAAATATGAATAAAGAACTCAATCAGATCTCCAACTGGTTTAAGTGCAACAAGTTAACTTTAAACATTGACAAAACAAAGTGGATCCTTTTCCACTCTCTTGCTAAAAAGCGTTTTTTACCAAATAAATTGCCTAAACTTTTTATTGATAAAATTGAAATAAAAAAGGAGTCGGTCACAAGATTTTTAGGCATTTACATTGATGAAAATATTACATGGAAGTATCATATCGACTATATTTCTACTAAATTGGCTAAAAGTATTGGAATTCTATATAAGGTCAGATACTATCTAAGTAAACAAAATTTAATTCAACTCTACTACTCGTTTATTCATAGCTATATAAATTATGCAAATATTGTTTTGGGAAGTACCTCTAAAAGTAAGTTACGAAGTCTTTACCATCGTCAGAAACACGCAATGCGTTTAATATGTTTCGAAAATCGTTTTTCTCTTTCAAATATTTTATTTCAAAACGTTAAAGCACTTAACGTTTACGAACTCAATGTCTATAATATTTTATGTTTTATGTTTCGTTGTAAAAGTGAACGACCATTGTCCAATTTCAAAGATCTTTATACTTATAAAGCTATAAACAAATATGCTTTACGAAATAATAATTTATTAATTGAACCCTTTTGTCAAACAAAGTTTAATCAATTTTGCATAAACTATAGAGCACCGTATTTATGGAACAAAATTGTTGTTCCAAATTTTGATTTGTCAATTTCGTTTTCCGTTTTTAAAACTAAATTAAAAAACTATATTCTTTCTACTGGCAATATATATAAATATTTTTGAAATGTAAAATTCTTTTTTTTTACTCTGGATAATTTGTAAAATTATTTTCAGTTTTTGTTTCTTCTACATTGTTATTAGTTATTTGATCAATTGTATTTTATTTTATTATATATACACGTATTATATCTTTTATATGGTTCTGGCGACAAGATCATTGTCGCTAAGATCGACAATATAACAATATATAAACTTGGTATCTTTCAGATACCAAGTTTATATATTGTTATATTACGATTAATAATTGTAAATTAAAAAAAAAAAAATAAAAAAAAATAAAAAAATAAAAAAATTCAGTGATGTTTAAAGAGGACTGCAGGGCCGTCCTGAAGAGATTTTTAAGGACGGGGGGAGGTGATTTGTCATTTTTTGACCAACTAAAGCCAAAAAAAAATTTTTTTCCCGCAAACTTATCAAAAAAAAAAAAGCTCATCGTTTACCGACATTTGCCGATACTAATAAAATTTGTAGGGGGCTAGACACCCATCCTTGGGCGGCCTTTAAGGAATGCCAATATATACATTCAAAAATAGTTTTACTTTTAAGTGGTTATTTAACTTTAACAAAAATATACTTTAGAAATTTGGAAGCATAAGTTTGGAGATCACTACAAACTATGTAATTAAGATTTGAATTTTGGTAAAACAGTGCACCACTTTTTTTTGACTCTGTTGCATAATGCTTGTATGGTAATGTCAGTTATATTAGAATCCTACCAATACTTTTGATATCAAGTATTGTCAGTTATATTAGAATACTTATATTAATACTTGTATGGTAATGTCAGTTATATTAGAATCCTCTGTATATAATTAGACTCGGTAATTCATATCACCATGGGAGGACTATAAATGATACTAACAAAGATGGAAAATAATTGAGTGAAATGAAAGAAAAGTAATTTTAAGGTGAAGATAAATTTCTGTACCAGGGTTGTTAGATTTATTTAGTTCATTAACGTCAAGGTCAGAGCCGTGGCTAGGCTCCCCCACACCCCCAATTTGGGACGGGGGGAGGCCAGCATTTTTAGGGGCCCTTTCCAAAAATTGAAAAAAAAATTTTGTATTTTTTATAATAAAAATATTTAAATATATATAGTTCTGTTACTATTAATAAAAAAACTTTTAGTCACAATTCTACCTAATTTGTACAAGCGTAAAAAAAGCAATTACATTTTCAATGCAAAAAAAAAAAAGGAATTAACACTCCCAAGGTTTAAAAGATTAACACTCCGAATTATGTTATAAAACGCAAATTTATAAATTTATTATTTTTATTTTGCAATTTCGAATTGATTTTTTTAATTATATTTATGCGTTGTTAGTTTTTTGTATCATAAAAAACAAACAATGAAAGAAGGTTTAAATTAAGTTCGTACCAAATTCAATATCGGGGGCCTTTAGTTTGGAAAAAATTTCTTCCAATCTTTAGTAAAAAACAAAACTTCGTTTTAAACTGCACTTTGCAAAGTTTTAAGGATGATTCAAAACGGCATTTACTGAACATGGAATTCGATATACTAGATTTCAAATACCTTTTTTGAAAACAATTTAAAGGTTTAAACTAAATCACTTAAAAATAAATTAAATCTTTAACACTTTCTTTAGCTTTTATTAAAATGGTTTCAAACCATTAGTCTTTTTCGTTCATATTTTTGATGATATTAAATAATCAGCCCAAATACTTATGTTTACATATATTGCCTTTTTTTTTTATTTTTTTTATTTTTTTTTCAATTAAACAACACATTTTTTTTTTTTTTGTTTTTATAACTTTCATGACTTTTTGTCGTTTTTACTTTTTTATTTTTAAAATTATTTTGCTTGAAGATTGTTAGCAACAAATTATTTTATTGCTGAAGTTTTTGATTTGTTTTTGTTTTTGTATTTATACTGTCTTTTTGTCTTTTATCATTTATTGTGCATGTAAATTTTTGTGTGACGGGGCTCGGTGATAAGACAACCTGTCTTCTTCTTGCTCCGGCCAGGATTTTTTTTTATTGTAATTTCTTTTTTGTAATATTTATCAACGGCAAATTAAATAAATAATAAAAAAAAAAAATAAAATAAAAAAGGTTTGCAAAAAATTATATTTATCTTTCGTTAGTTTTTCACAATACAAATAATGGTATGAAAAAAGTGAAAAGTAGTGCGAATAAGAGAATAGAAAAAGCTGCAGCCAGGGAGGAAATCACAAATACCCCAAACTAACACATTTTTTGAAACCAGCAGTTTAGTCTGGAAGTGTTTTGACACCAACAGAAACTACAAATAATTGTGATTATCATTATTTAAATACTAGAGTCAGATAGGTTGATATGTGAGTCTTCTTCAAATGGCATAACAATTCCGTCTATTTTTCTCAGTGATGATCCTTCTGAGTTGTCTGATTATGTTTCTTACGCACAGAGGTGTAACATTGTTAAAGGTGGTTTTAAAAAAATTGAAATTGATTTTCCAGACAATTTATAAAGAAGACGATTTTCGCCTAATTATTATAACAGTAAGGTGAAATCTTTAAACGGACATGGCTCATATATTCTTTGAATAGCAATAAAGTGTTTTGTTTTTGTTGCAAACTTTTTGGGATAACTTCTTCACCAGTCCGACAAGTAATGAACACTTGGGAAGGCTTATCAAAAAAACTTAAAGAACACGAAACATGATCTGCACATTTTAAGTACTTTGAACACTGGATGACTTAACGAAAAGGTTGAATCATGTTTCTTCAATTCATTGCTTTATTACTTTTTTTTTCTATTTATTTTTTTCCTTAATTTTGGTAATGCAGGCATTGCAAATCAAACTATCAACGACGAGCAATAATTAGACACCTGATAGGAAAGTAGAATAAACTGTGTTAAACTGTTATTTAAAAGAAATCTTAGAGGCACTCGAAAGTTTGGAAGAATATGGCTTAAAAGAGAGATACAGCCACAGAAGTACGATCGCTCACAGAATATATTAGAACATGGTTTTATTATCAATCATTACTTGGTATGTTTTATTTCAAATCAATATTCAAGTAAGGTTTTTCAGTCTTCTGCAACCTCTCTCGACATATTAGCTAGTGAAATAAAGGCAACAAATGCATTTCTTTATGAGTATCGCAAAAATGGATTTTCCGACGCACGTATTAAGGTATCAGAAATCGCAGAAGTATTGGGCATTAAAAAGGTTTTACCAATAGTACGTTTACGAAAAAAAAATTGTCAATCTATCCATACGAGTGTTTTATTCACACTCGGCAACCTGAATATCAGTATAAAGCTTTTTTTCCCCCATTAATTGATATGTCAATTGCATCAGTAAAAAAGCGTTTTGAACAGATCAGCATTGTCACAAAGCTTAATGACTTTCTTTGCCAATCTGAAAGTCTTATCAAAGCCTGTAATTCTTTGTCTATAAATTGCAAAAATTTTCAAATGAAGCTTGGTGATATAGACTTTGAGGATTTAGAAATGGAGTTGAAACGATTTGTTAAAGTTAACAAGGTGAAAAAAAGAGCTGCAAGAAACTTATCCCAATCTAGTTGTTGCATTACGAATCATTCTTACTATATCAGTTACTGTTGCAAGAGTAGAACGTAGCTTTAACAAGTTAAAACTAATTAAAACCTTTCATAGGTTAGTATAAATAACCTTGCTTCATTAAACATAAATACATATAGCTATATTTCTTTGTATCTTTAAATAGGTCAACAATGGTCGATGAACGTTTGTCTTTTTTAGCAACGCTGTCGATTGAAATCGAGGTTGCAAATGAAGGCATAATAAATGAGTTTGGAAGCATGAAAATAGTCGCAAACCCTTTTTTTAATAGTTTGTGACGTATTTGTATTATCTGCGTAATACATTGACTGTATTTAAAAAAACTCTTTACTAGTAAACTCTATTTCAATTTAACAATTATAAAATATATTTAATTGAATTAAAGCGTTAATTTGATTGTTTTAGTCTTATGAACGGCGAGATTAAAATATTTCAGGTACCATGCTTTTTGGGGTAGTTTGTAAATTTTATCCACTTTTTTAGAAAGAATAAATAAAAAACTAGGGCCCAAATTTCTAGTTTTTTTTTTTTTTTTGGGGGGGGGGGAGGGGGCAGACCTACTTGCCACGGCACTGGTCAAGGTATTTGTATTTGGTTGTTGGATTAAAAACATTGTTCATGCTTTTAAATAAGTTTTTAAGGTAATCAGGGGTTCATGAAATTTTATTTTATAAGGAGGATTCTTGCAGGAAAGATTTAATTTAAGTTCTAGATCGGAGAGCATGCCAAATGGAGTGTAATCAGTAATGATACGTAAAATAATTAGTAAATTATATAATATATATTATCGAAGTTATAAATAAAAATTATAGGTTTATACTATTAATTAATAACAAAGATAAAATAATAAACTAAAAATAACATATAGTTATAAAAATAAATGTATAAGAATATATAATAACGATAAAGTTATAATAATGATTAAAAAATATAATAAAACTATATACAATAAAATAAGTTAAATATAATAAAATATATAATAAAAATTCTTAAGTAGGTAATCTAATGATAAATAATTAAATAAGAGATATTGCAACTAAATATAAAACGGACAAACCTTACTAAGTAAAACTAAGTGAATATAATTAACGATAAATAAGTAGTTAAAAATATAAAGTGAAAAAGCAAAAATAAAATTTGTAAGTAAAAAAAAAATAATTACAAATTTAAACGTGAAAAAAAAAAAAAAAAATAAAACAATCTTCTTATCCTCTTTAAAATTTTTTTGTTCTTCTTTTTTGTTTGTTTATTTCTTCTTCTATTTTTTTTTTTTCTTTTTTCTTGTTTGTTTACTTTCTCTTTCTTTCTTTCTATTTTATTTATTATTTTTTTTATTTCTTTGTTTAAGTTTATTTAAAGTGTTCTTTTATTTTTAATAATTCGAAGTTCTTTTAGTTTCCTCTTTGTTTTTTTTTTAGGGGTTTGATTTAAATCAGATTTTTAAAACTATTTTACAAAAACTTTGCATTCTAAGGTTTTTAAGATATTTTATATTGAAAAAACATCTGATTATCTTAAGATAAACAGATGTTTTTTCAATATAAAATTTGAACATTTTGAACGGTAAAAAAATCAAAGAAAAAGGATAGGTTAATTAACTTCAGGGCTCAAATTAAGCGTATCGCTATCGCAATTCACGATTACTTTTCGCACCTTCGCGATTAGTTTTTTTTTTTAATTTGTTTTTTCTTGACCTTTCTTTTTTTCGCGATTATTCTTTTACCATTTTAGAAAAATCTAATTTTAGATAATTAGTATTAATCGCGAATATTTAGCGTTCTTTTACAGTATAAAACTGCAGTGACTTCTGTACAATAATTTTTTTTAAAAGCTGAGCATAGAGTAAAGTAAAGAAAAATAAAATATTTAGAAAATCAATTAGCAAAAATGTATTAGTAAAAATGTAAAAAAATACCTTTTCGAATCAAGTAATAAAAGATTTTGATTAAAAAAAGAAATAAAATTTAATTGATTGAAAAGTCATTTTCTTAACTCGGATTCTCAAGGACTTTATTCTGATTTTGCTCATTCATTATGAACAAATTTAATGATATTTTTATAAGTTTAATTTGCGAAGAATTGTGGAAGGCAATACAGACTCTAAACTAGTTATTAAAAAAAAACTCTCTAAAGTTTGTTAGTATACTTGCTAACTTTAAATTATTAGCAATAAATCGATATAAATAAGGACCACAGACGCAGATTATCTACAGTTAAAAAGTAGGAAAAACTTTTGAATTGCAAGTTAGAATACGATTTAAATGGAGATGAAGTTATAAGATTAGGATGCAGTTTATATGAAAAATTTGAAAAACGGATAAGTCAAACAAAAATGTTTTCTATGACCTGGATCAAACCAGAAACAATATCAATAAAAAAAGACTCACTGGCAGCGCACTTAAGTAGTGCGCAACATAAAGAGGCCACGCGAATTCATCAACAAACAACATTAGGTTCAGTTTCATTATTTAACCATGTTATTCATAATACTCCTATCGGGCGTGGTTTACGTAAAATGGCCGTAAAAGACGCCGACTCGTTACGGAAAAAGTTTAATATTGCATATTACTTGGCAAAACGAGAGCGTCCATTCACAGATTATCCTTATTTAATTGCATTAGAGAAGACTAATGGGGTTACAAAGTTAGGAAATTCTTATGGCACTGACCGTGCAGCTGCAATATTTACAGATTACATTGGCACCGTAATTAAAAACAAATTAACTGAATGTTTAAAAAATTGTAGATTTTACTGTGTTCTCTGTGATGGAAGCACAGATTCAGCTGTATCGGAACAGGAATTGATTTATATTCTTTATTTAAAAGACGGAAGTCCGAAAGTAGAATTCTTATCTAGTGAAACGACAGTGAATTCTAATGCTGTTGGCCTGAAAAAATGTATAGCAGACGCTTTGACAAGAGTTGACATTACCAATTCTTATAAACATCTATTGGGTGTAAATCTTGATGGAGCTAACGTTAATCTAGGAGCTTATGCTGGTTTAGGCGCATTACTAAAGAAAGGTTCTCTTTGGCTCGAAGTTGTACACTGTTTTAACCATCGACTTGAACTTGCTTTAAAAGATGCGTTTGAAAGTTTATCTGCCTGTTGACAAAACTGTTGACGAACTCCTTTTACAACTTTATTACTTGTATCAAAAGTCACCAAAGCGCTGCCGAGAACTACAAGGATTAGCTGATGCTTGGGGTAATAGCGTTCCGAAACCAACAAATGCATGCGGAACTCGGGGGATTGATCACAAGTATAAAGCAATGAAAATTCGTTTTTAAAATTATGACACATATTGAATCATTGGCTATAACAGACTCCCAGATAGCAAAGAGAGCAGAGTTAAAAGGTTTTTTAAAGCGATGGAAAAATGCGTCTGTGCCTATTAATTTATCAACATATCTTGATGTTTTATCTCCCCTTCGGCGTTTGAGCTTAAGTTTTCAGAACAATATTCATGATCCAGTAAAAGCTGTAAGAAGAGTCCAAGAATTTACATGGACAATGGCCAAGCTGTAAATTCTACTAGAAAATTCGTTAGACAATTTTCTTGATGATACAAGTGTTATGACCCATTATAAAAGACTGTCTAAAGATATTGAGACAATTGATTCAAAGCAATGTTATCAAAATATTCCACTTTCTCAATATACCGAAGTTAATAGCCATGTTCTTGAACAGTACAAACTAATTATTGCAAATATTACCATATGTATGGAAGGCCGTTTTCAATATCTCCAAAAATCACCATTGTTTATGCATTTGGTAGCTTTACTTGACGTTTATAACTCGCCGTTAAATGTGAATGACGGTACTTTTGGCGATAAATCCAAAATGAAGGTGAAGTTGTTGAACATTTTTCTGAATTTTTAATTGGTGTAGGATGTGATTTGAATAATATACTTTATGAGTTGATCATTTTAAAAGCATACATGTTTCCCATCATAAGTAACAATCAAAATGATTATTATTTGAAAATTTGGGAAAATGTTTTTTCCAAATCAAGTTTGGTCAAAGAATGCCAAAATATTCTTGATATTTTTGAACTATTTTTAATTTGTCCTTTTACAAATGCGAAGGTAGAACCAATGATTTCATGTATGAATCGCGTAAAAAATGACTGGAGAAGTTGCCTTAGACGAGATCGTTTAGAATTTCTACTTCGGATAAGCGAAGAAAGTCCTGAGATTGACAAATTTGAACCTGATACTGCTATGGACGAATTGTATAACGATAGAGTTAGACGATTGTCAGCCAATTTTCATCGTTATCCGGAAAAAAGAAAAAAAAAGTCAGGAAAAACAGACATTGATCTAGCGACAGTTACAATATCAGATTTGAAAGAAAGTGAGAGCGAGGAAGAATATTGTGACAACTTTTAATTTTATTTTAGCGCATTGTAACCCCTTAAAATTAAAATATTAAATAACAACTTTAAATAGCGTATGATTTTTAGCTTCCTAAAAATACTTTTACGTTAGTAAAAATCCTGAAAAATTCTAAGCATTAAACTAGTGAAATTATTACAAAACGATAAAAATATTTACGATTACGTTCTAATTTTTCTATTAACAATCAAAAAAAGTATTAGATCGTAAAAGATTCTATTATTTAGACACATCTTTTCTTTCGCTTAATTTTATTGAATGAAAAAAGTGAACGCTAACTTTTATTAAAAAATGCATTGAATGAAAAAGCAATAGATAAAAATATCATCGGAATTTGATAAGGTTACTTAGATAAGAAAACTGACTTAATAAGAATTTAATTATCATTCTTGTTTGTTGTGCAGGTTTTCGTCAAAATGTTAAGTTTTAACATTTTATCACAATAATGTTTTCGTCATTTTTAATAGTTTTTTATAACTGTTTCAAAATTAGAGTTTTAAATAATTTTTTTTTACTGTTAAAAATTTATAGAAAATTAAATATTCTAGTTGTTTTAAACAGTTTAAAATATGTAAATAAAATAGAAGATGAAATAATTAATTAAAAGAAGGTTAGCAATATCAAGTTCATTGGTTTTACAAAAATACAGCCGTTAGATTTAATGCGATATGATAATAGTAATAATGTAAATTATAACTAAAGCTATTTAACAACCGCTAACCGTAAATGTTATGACATCTTATGCAAAAATGAGACTTATTATGTATGTTAATATAAATAAGTTAAAATAAATAATGCCCCCCTCCCACGGGGGAGGAGGGGGAACGAGTTATGAGCAACAAAAAAATCGCGATTAGATTTTTTTACGTTAATTCGAGCCCTGAACTTATTCTTTTTCTTTGATTTTTTTACCGTTCAAAATATGACGCATTCGCATAATAAATGTCCATTATTGAACCACGGTGATGAAATCAATATAATGAAAATAATAATAACAAAATGATATCAAAAGTATTAGAAAATACTTCACCATTATCTATAATACAAATACAAACATATTTTTCATTTTTCATTAATTTTTTTCACTTTTTACGTCTTTAATACTATTGAAATTATATGTAGTAATATAAAATTTTATACCATTAACTTTAAAAAACTCGCTTTAAAAATTATGAATACCTTACGACTAAAGCAACCTTCAATGTATAGCCGGTTGATTTGATTGAATGTCGATGAACAAAACTTTGAATTTATAACAATTGAACTTATATATTCAACATATTTGTGATTGGTTCACAATAATAATTAGCAAACGCATTGATGGATTAAAGATGAGTTCTTCACACAATGTTTTAAGCCGGAAAGTAAATAGTATTATTTTTGCTTTTACTGTTCTATTATTTTTATTTGTTCTATTAATGAATAAAGTTATTTTTATTGTTATTATTATTATTATTATTATTATTATTATTATTATTATTATTATTATTATTACTATTATTATTATTATTACTATTATTGTTATTATTATTTATTAACATATTATTGTAATTAGATGATTGTAAAGTTTGAGGAAAATTTCTTTGTCGTTCGAAAGAATTTTATTTTGGTCTCAGTTGTTTGCATATAACCTTTCAAAAAAATTGACGAGCAAAATATTTAAACTAAATACTTAACCGTATATGTGTACATGTTTGTGATTGGTAAAAAATAGAAACTATATGTGGGTTTTTCTCATTATGGGTTGAGCCAGGAGAATTTTAATTAAGTTTGTCGCATATAATCTCTCTGTTGTTTGCATATAATCTATCAAAAAAATTGACAAACGAAAAATTTAAACCAAATATTTAACCTTATATAGTTTTGTGTTCTATTTTAATGTTGGTGAATTGTACATGTTAAAAACACGTAGATGCGTGTTGAAAATCACGCGCTATTTTATTGTTTAAAGCATGGACGTATAAAAGATAAAACCTTTTGTTTTACATCAAAGAAACCGCCAAAATCAGCGAGCCATGCGTTTTCACAATCTTATCAAAATGTCACGTTCAACCATAATCACAAGAATAGATAGTCTGGAAACACGGGCCGTAACAATTGATTTCGAACTATTATGTCAAAATTGTACTTTGGGCCCGCTGAAAGTGCAAAACAAACATTAAAGTGAATCATGGAAAGTAGAGAGTTGCAAGTTCTTTTGAGTTTGATAGAAACAGATCAGTTTGAAAGCGATTCATTTTATCAAGAAATCGAAATAGCAGCTTTAGAAGAATGTAAAGAGACTTTAAATTGTAGTGATTGCTCGAAGGTATTCAAAACAACTAGCCCAGTGGGCACGAGACGTAAAAAAGATGTCTTTTGGACGTTCAATTAGCGTCCGTCCGTCCCATTTAAATTCTAAACGTCTTTTGAACGTCTTTTTCGCGTCCAATAAATTTTTCGTCTAAAAAAGATCCACAATGCTTTATTAAATCAAAATTAATTTAGTTGAATCACGCAATCATCAAGGTTGTACCTAAAACCCGGCCCGGCCCAAAAACCTAAAAGCCGGCCAAGGCCATTTTTTTTCGGGATAGTTCACAAGTTCAAAAGTATTGAGGAATAATGTTTTATTTTTTTTATTAAAAATAACATTTTTTTTTACAAAGTTGACAAAAAATTATTGAGATTTTATAAACCAGTGATTTATTTTTTCAAATGCATCGGCTACATAAAAAAGTGGTGAGAGAAGATTGGCATGGTGCGCAGGCATTATGACACCAACGATTGCACTGATCACACTGTGACCAATTTAAACGAGCCCCACGGGGTTTAACACAAAACGGTGTGTCACATATATCTTCGTTATTGACGTTAGCGCACATGCGTTGTACTAGTCTAGCACGAATGTATCGACGGTAAAATGTTACAGCCGTTGGATCTACAATACTGATGTCCACATTGTTGGTAACAGCTTCTGCAAACATTATTGTAAAAATTCCACAACTATTCCCATCAAGTTGCTGAGGTGCATTAAAAATAACTTTTTTTCATGCCATCGCTGAGCCAAAAAAGAAAGCATGATATAAACTAGATTGCCCTTTGTAGCCTTGTTTAAGTCCATAAGTAGATTGAGGTAGGCGTGAATTACAGCATTATTTATCCACTCATCTGAATTTAGTGTTGCTAAATCGTCACTGTTAAGTGTGCAACTACCGATAACAAATTTTTCATGGGGTAACAGCATATCAACTCGTAATTCAACGTCCAAGTATTCTTTAGAATTAATTTTTTCCATATGTGATGCGGTTGCATTACATTCTTCGTTATTCATTGAGACAATCTCTTCATCACATTCGGCGTCAGGAGCAGCATTGACATCACAATCTCCGATTCGCGGTTGCTTTCTTCCTAGACGTTGTTTGACGTTACGTTTGTTTTCGAGGTAGTTGTGTTAGGTTTATTGATTTTTTGTCAATTGCAACCGGTGCACCAACGAGACGTTGCACAGCTTTAATATGGTAACATGTTTTTACTGGTCGACATGTACATGTTTTTTTTAATCCGTTTAATCGAACCAAATATACCTCGTTACTGGTTCCTTTTACCAAAAAACATTTCATAGATGGATTGAATTGAATTGACCCAGCATTCTCAAGAACAGCCTGATATCGAACATTTTTGGACATGGTACAAACGTTTTTTTCTTCTTTTACTACATTGTTTATAAAATCCTTGTTCTGTCGTTTCATTTCAGAAACAAGTTCCTCCGGTGGCAGAACTTTTTCTACAACTACGTTTTCTTTCGCTAGGGCAAGATGAGGAAACTCGTCTTTTAGTAGATGATAATCTCCTTGATCACCAAACCCAAGATTGATGGAGTTGACATGATAGCACTGAAGGTGGTAAAGAATAAGTACACTCATATCAATTGAAACCTCCTGCCATTCATGCATACGACGCATGACCGTATTAAAACCTTCCGACATGTTTTGTGTTATACCCGAGTTTTTGTCGTATACATTTAGCCGTTC
>NC_061160.1:4614691-4662191 GCF_022113875.1 Hydra vulgaris | reverse complement strand
ATGGGGTAGTAAAGCGCTTGCCTTCTACTCAAAAGATATCCGGCCTAATCTTATCATATGTCACCAGAAGTAATGAGCTTCATTTGTTTTGCTATACTTCTCTGAGGTCTTTTTTTTTTTTTTTTTTTCGTTAAATTTTCACAACTATATTAATTACAAATTTTTTTTACACTGCGATAGCATAAACAAAATATACTTCCAATACAAAAAATTAAATATGCTATGACTTGATAAGGGTTTTGACTGTTGTAGGGAACTCGTAGAAGACTGAGTTTAGTCTTATCATCGAGAACCTTGGGGTATTGCATAAACTACACATAAACATTATGATTCTCATAAAACAAATATTTTAAATGTTATTGATGTAGACTTTTTTTTTTCTTTTTATTATTCTATGAGTGGTGTTAGTGTTGTGGTTTATAATAGTAATATTATCTTTTTTTTTAATTTAAAAAAAAAATACATTTTCATTTTTGGTTGATTGCTGATTGTTTGAATGTGAGCTAAAATGTTATCATTAGAACTAAAACATTTCTATGTAATTATCTGTATTGAGAACATGATTTTTTAGTTTTGACTTTAGAGAAGTTATATTGTCAGCAAGAGAAATTGAGGTATAATTCGAAATTAATTTGTTATATAAATAAGGGCCGCGATAAGAAATAGAAAATTGAGAATTTTTTTGTCTTTTCCGGGGTACAATAAAGTTACCAGTTGCTCTTGTGTTAAATTTGTTGATATTAGATTGAAAGAAATTTTCTGGGAACTAATCCTAATTTGTATTTTAGCATGAACAATATATTAGCATAGATATTAATTTGGTAAATGTTTAGCGCTTTCATTTCTTTTAATATGGGTGTAGCGTGGGTCAGTTTGTTCTTATGATGTATTATTCTAGAGGCATGTTTTTGTCGTCGATAAAGGGACATTAACTTTGTCTTGTGTGTGCTTCCCCAAGCAATGTTGGCATTTGTGAGATAACGATGTATAAAGTAAAAGTAAAGAAGATTTAGGTTTTTTTGTGATAAAACGGTCAAGCTTTAAAAAGTATACCAATACTTTTAGATATTTTAGTGCTGATGGCTTTTATATGGGCTGTCCATGATGTCCATTCATATTACTTCGGAGCAGCATACTGATGAAAAAACGTTTTTACGTACTTTTTCATTGCTAATACTTTAAGTAATTTTAACTTTGGAAACCTGTTCTTGTATATTACACTTTGATATCTATTTAACACTATTCTCGTTTTCCGAATGTATTTAATACTGTAGCTTAGAGCGGTAATAACTTCTGCGCTAATCATTTATGAATCTGTGCAAAATGTTTT
Source organism: Hydra vulgaris (assembly GCF_022113875.1). Classification (NCBI taxonomy): domain Eukaryota; kingdom Metazoa; phylum Cnidaria; class Hydrozoa; order Anthoathecata; family Hydridae; genus Hydra; species Hydra vulgaris. Next base: position 4,660,861 of record NC_061160.1, on the reverse strand, counting down.
AGTGTGTCACTAAGATAATGCACATTAAGAGATTCCAAAATGACAGTTGATATCAGAAAAAAGTTGTTTGCAAAAGTTAAAGACCGACGTCTAAAGGGAGAAAACCTTGCAGTGAGGTATGACAAAATTATTCATTTAAAAACCGCGGTAAAATACTCAATCAAAGTTCCAAAGTAAAAGTAATGCATTTTTTATTTATTTAACTTTCCATTTTTTTTTTTTTTTTATTATATTTTTTTCCTGTCTTTTTAAATGGCGGAAATAATTGATTATAATTTTTTTAATACATTTTCTGGTGAAAACGTATGTCACTTTTCAAAAAACATTGATCCTGACGTAAACATTCTTGACAATTATTCCTTAGAAACTAACTATTTTAAAGTTCATGAAGTTGCAAGTATTTTAAATAAATCACTACATTACATGTCATTACTAAATATAAATATTAGAAGCATGAGCGAAAACTTTGAAAATCTATAATTAGTGCTAACTATAATAAGTTTAAAATTCAGTATAATTTGTCTTACAGAAACTTGGTGTCAAAGTGAAGATATGAGTAACTCCAATTTGCATTTAACAGATTACAATTCTGTTCACCAACCGAAAAAAAACGGTATTGGCGGAGGCCTATGCATATTTATTTACAACTCGTTGACGTATAAAAAAGTAAATAGTCTAAGTATGAATAACTCGAATTGCGAATCATTAACTATAGAGATAATAAACCAAAAAGAAAAAAAGTCGTTTATAACAGTTTTATATCGACCACCCAATGGCAGTTACAATCAATTTGAAAATGACTTAAGGCAATTATTAATTCAATTGCACTAATTTTAAGATTGCAACTAAGTTAATCTAGATTTGGAAAAGAAACAATAACTGTTAGAGTTGCTTGATGAGAGTAAAAATCATGTAACATGATGGTTTATCAGTAGTTTTTGACCATCATCCCGCTTTTATTATATTTATTTTGTTGACATTCTTGTGTAAAAAAAGGTAAAATTAGCTGGATGGTATTAATTTGGTTGTAAATCAACTTTAAATAAAGTATAATTTTAATTGTATTTTTTTTATGAAAAAAGCAAGCACTTTTAAAATTTTATTTATAATTAAAAGTTGTTGTAGCGAGAAAAAAATCTATAAATAGAACTTTTTACAACAATGAAAATATATGAAAAGTTATACATATATAAAAGTATAGAAAAAGTTTATGAAAAATTTTTCCCATTTTGTTTATTTATTTTTTAATACTATTCATCTGTTTTCAATCGACATTACTTTTTAATACAATATTATAAAAATAAGAAATATTTAGAGATTTAAATATAATCTTATACGTAAAAATTTCGTATAAACCATGGTTAATTACATAGAATAGCATCCGCCCCAGAACAAACAGTAGCTTTGAAGATGAAAAACAAAGTAACGTCAACAAAATGTAGAATTTTTTTTTTAAAGTAAGAAGTTTAAATATACAATGTGTATTAAATATATTTTTTTACATTATAAAAACTAACATTGAAGAAAGATAGTAAACAAAAACACAAACAAACATTGTGTACATATAACCGATTTTTACAAATCAAAGAAATGTAATTTGTCACAACTGGTGATATTTATGAATTTTACAAAGCAAGAGGCTATGCAAATACATCATTTGTCTGGATGCTTTAAAAAAAATTAATATATTTATGTAAATAGATGTATTAAATTTTAATTGGAACAAAAACAGACTTATCAAATTTTTATCCTCAGTTAAAAATTATTATATTAATAATTAAAAAAAAAAAAGTAAAATATAATATAAAAATACATGTTAAAAGTAAAAACCATTTTAAAAGATATAATTACAAAAAGTTAACACTGGGACTATGTTTTTCATTCTTTTTTAAAAAAAGCTTTTTAACTATTTCCGTTATCGCTTATTTTTCTGTTTTCAAGACGACTTTAATCAGGAAAGAATTACATGATATCTAAATTTTATGAAATAAGATTATTCGATTATTTGAACATTTCTTGTTAATCATTCGTTGAAATACTGGTTTCTAAAGCAACCTCATAGACAAATTAAAAAATGTTTTCAACTTGATCGATTAGTAATTTTGCAAAAAACTATTTAAATTTTTGTTACACAATTATATTATACAATTTTTGTATAAATGTTTGAGTAAAACAAACAAATGTAATGTTAAACAGTTACAAAATAAAACTGTTTAAAAACTGTATTCTATGAAATGCATGTTTAGAAAAAATTTCTAAATAATTTTTTTGATGAGTATTTTTTTGTAAAAAGCTGTTTACAAAAATATTGCATTTATCCTAAATGAGCATTTAATTGATCATTAAAACAAATATAATTGACCATATAGTTAATAACAATAATGATAATAATAATAGTAGTAATAATAAAGATATTAATAATTAAAACTAGTAAAAGTTTTTATGAAAAATAATAATTAGGACAAAATATTTAGTAAAAATAATAACATTAACAATATTGATTGTTTTTGTTATAATAACAAAAACAATCAATATTGTTAATGTTAAAACTATAATAATATATTTAATAAAAGATTTAGCAGATTAAAACAATAAATCGCCTATAATGAATAGCCTATGAATATTAATAGTGCGCATAGTTACGCGTATTGTCTTATAGTTACGGTACGGTTCTGTATCTGTAAAATACACTTTTTAAGTAGTTTCTAGACTTTTCTTTACCGCGTGCTTACTTACAGATTTCTCTTCAACCTTTCATGGTACGAGTTCAAAATATCTAAGTTGACATTAAGTAGATAATGTTTAGTAGCTTAAAATTATAGGTAATCTAAATTTTTTTTTAAATTTAAAAGTAATTAATTTATTGTAATCTTTTTTAAATTGTAATTTTAAATTTAAAGCTTCGTGTTATAGATTACTTTAATTCTTAATTTGTGTCTAGCGTTAAAATATATTTATGGGTAGTTTCATGCTTTCACTTAGTTTTGGTTATTGGGATAAAAGCCATGACAACATTTTGTTATAAATTTATCTTAATTTAAGTTTTATTGAAAATTTTGTTATAAATAAAATTTGTCTTTAATATTGTTAATACTTTAGCTCTTTGAAAAAAAATATGTTTCTGGCTCTTCAATAAATATAAAATTATTTGTCTTGCATGAATGAATTTTGGTTTAGGGTTTAATTGTGTTAGTTTATGTTTGTCTATCTGTAATTTATTTAGGTTATTAAAAAATTCATGTTTACAGAGTTGTTATAAATCATAATCGAGTTGTTAAACCAAGGAAATTGTGGAGGTTTATTTATCATATATACTATATATATTATATAATTATATTGGAGGGAGTAAGTTTAGAAGTCTTTTTAAATTTTTAAAAAGAAATAAAAATACTTTTCAATATATATCTGTTTTCTTTGAGGTAGAATTAAAGTTTCAGTTTTTTAAAACTTTAAATTAACTTAACAATGTTAAAATGGTTTAAACGGATTTTTGTAAATGAATTTAATCCTCAAAGATTAAATTTTTTTTATTATTGAAGAAATTAAACTAGATTTAAGAATAAGTCGACTTAAATGTTTGTTTGTTTTTCTATTTAGATGATGACAATATTGAAGCAAGTAAGTTAAAAAGCATTTTTAAATTTTTAAAAAGAAATTTTTTCTTTGTTTTCTTTGAGGTAGATTTAAAGTTTCAGTTTTTTAAAATCATATATATTTTAAAATCCTATATATAACTCATATATCTTTGTTTTTCTATTTAAACGTTGGTAATAATATGAAACAGGTAAGTTATAAAGCATTTTAAAATTTTTAAAAAGAAATAAAAATACTTTTTATTATATATCTGTTTTCTTCGAGGTAGATTAAAAATTTCAGGTTTTTTAAATCATATATATTATAAGATTTACAAATGAGTCGACTTGAATGTTTGTTTGTTTTTCTATTTAGACGTTGGTGATAATATCGAAACAAGTAAGTTATAAAGCATTTTTAAATTTTTAAAAAGAAATAAAAATACTTTTCAATATATATCTGTTTTCTTCAAGGTAGATTTAAAATTTCAGGTTTTTAAAATCATATATATTATAGTATTAAATTCTTTTTTACTTTAAAAATATCTATATTATAGTTACACTGAGTCGTAGAAAAAAAATTAAAATTTATTAATAAGGTAGTAGATTATTAGAGTAGATTAAATTGTTTGATCTATTAATCAACTTAATAACGTACTATTAATATGAAGATTTTTTTTGGTTGTTTGTTTGTTAAAATTTAGTTAGAGTTTATTTAAAATTTAAATTCTTTAGTTAATCAAGAGAGATCTAATAAAGGTATTAATTACATTAGTTGAATGTGGCATTTAATATGTATTTTATCGATATAAGGAATAAAATAATAAGGAATAGAAAAATTTTAAAAATTTGCTCTGGAATTTGTCAAAAGAGTGTTGTGTTATGCTTCATTTTAAGGTATCTAAATATATATTCATTAAAAATTTTTAATTTTGTTTTTAAATGGTTTATTCTTTTTCACTACTTTAGATAAATATATACTGACTGACATAACTTCATTTTTATTAACAATGTCGTGCATTGTAGTCTGCATTCTTTGTTACATTAAAAATAATTGATGCTAATAAATGTTCTTTTATAGTTGTTAAAAGTTTGCATATATGTTTGCATTTATATTATGATCAAAGTTAAAATTTTTTTGATAAATACGTGTATGTGGTGATACTACTCAGGTATCACCGCAGCTTATCTCTATCAGGTACATTGATTTTTAATTCACATATGATGTTTTTCTTTGTATTTACTTATTCATTATATTTTTAACTTCAGATTTATGGTGTATTTATTTGCTATAGAAGAACAAATCATTTTGAATTTTTTAAAAATATCTACACCAATCAACATTTAAAATTCAATGTAGCATATACCAGCTTCTAGGCTTTTTTGATGCTTTTCTTATTCAAGTGGTTTCATAAGCAAGGTCTACAAGCAAATTTGAGATAAAAAGTTTTTCAGCTTTCAAGGAGTATCAATGTTGTTCTCTGTATACTTTAATTTGTTTAAATAGAGTAGTTTTAGTAAATAAATGTTTGTTTGTTCTTGGTTTTTTACTTATTTGTTATCAGATTCTTAAGAATTATTCAACTTAGCAAGCAAGATTTATTTTATTTTTTAGTGCAATTTGAAAGAGCTAAAGTGCTTTTTAGTTACTTCAAATCATTTGTTTTTATTTTTTAAATAGAAGGGTTAATAATAAAAATATTTAGACAGTCGAACTGTTACTGATTTGAGTAAGTTTAATTTTTTGTTTAATTTTATATTAGATATATATTTTATGTATTTAACATGAAAAACTGACTGTAATTTTTGACAGGTAAGTTTATATACTTAAATGTGCCTATATATCGGAATATTTTATATTTCTCTGAATCTATATGAATATTATCTCTGAAAAAATTAAGATTAGAAAAAATTTGAATATATATACATACATATATATTACTTTAGACTGACATTGCTTCATTTTTTATGCAAGATTCTGCATTTATTATTTTTGTGCATTAAGATTGTGGCTGAAGGCTTTCTTAATTTAGCAAAGAATTTAGAACACAATGCAAATAACTTTGCACTGTGTTCTAAATTCTTTGCTAAATTAAAATAATGTAAATAAATTTTGTTTTATATTTTTCAGTTGTAAAAATATAAAACGTTCATTTATTCAGTTGTAACAGTAGCATAACCACTGGTAATATATATTTAATGATAACAGATTTATAATATTAGGCTCGAAGAAGTTATTAGTGTAAATGGTTATAGGTGACTTAAAATTGTTGTCATATGAAATAAATAGATCTAGGCATGATAAAATTAATTGTCGTTGAAATATAAGAAATTTTGCTTGATGAACCAAAAACTTACTTGGCAGAAATTAGTGTCAAGCGCTGTTGATGTCTATTATTTGACTTTACATTAGACACTTTAAATTTTACATTAGACACTTAGTAAAATTCATACTTTTAAAGCAAAGTATGAATTTTACTATTTATAGTAACAAATAATAAAAATTTCAGTTTTAATTTTTTTTTTTTTACTTTTGTAATCTTAATATAATTGTTCATTTTTTTTTTAGTTGTCTTTGTCATCACTTGATTATTTTGCTTACTGTTGAAACATGGTTTTAATTTTGTAAATTTAATATGATGTGAAATTTACAATATTAATCATTTGTCAACAGTTAGAAGCTGGAAATAAATTAAGAAATGCTGGAAATTAACTTTTAGTTAAGGTAAAAATAATTTTGTTTATTGGTAGCATAATAAAACCAATTACTGTTATTTATTGCATGACTTTTTTACTTTTTCTAACATGGTGTTTTTAAAACACTTCCTCTCTCTATTAGATGAGACTTTAATAAGAATTAGTATTGAGAATTGTAGAGAGAGAATTGATTGGGGGGTCGTATGGGTTGAATGGGCGGTCGTAACTAAAAACCTTTAAAAATATGGAGAATATTGTAGTTTTGCGCATTAATATCGAGTTACTTAAGTTTTATTTATGTGTTTAACTAATTAGTTAGCTTAGTCTGTATTTGCAACACTTTTGAGGAAAGAAAGAAAACATTTTTATATAAGTAGATCATTGTTTTACATTTTAATATTTTATTTTATTCACCAGGCCACCATTAAAGCAAAAAGAGGGAAGGAACCTCTTTATTAGAGCCAAAATATTTAGAAAAATTAAATTTCGAGTTACAAAAGGAATTTTTAGTAAATGGTGGCAAATTACCGTTTACTAAAAATTTTATGAAATAAAGAGGCCAAATAAATAATATACAAATGGTCTGTGTTGAACAGACTTAACAAGACCCGGGTCGGGTCAGCTTGGTTTACAAATTTTTATGTCTACTTATCTCTTATAATTTTTATTTTAGTTTGTTCTATGATGCATTAATGTATTAAAAAATTTGTTATACCTATGTTTGATCGTAAATTAAATTTTCTTTTGTTTGAAAGGTATTCGTACTCAGTTGCGTAGTATAATAAACTTTGTTATTTTTTATAAATTTATTTAAACGTGTGCATTTAATATTTTTAAGTTAACAATTTTCTTTTCTAAAGAACAATTAATCAAGGGGATAACAAAAAATTGATAACTCCTGTATAATATAAGTTAACTTCATTTTAATCTTAATGGTTAGTGTTATAAAAATTAATTTAAGGATTTAGTTGACACTTTCGTCAATTTAAAGTATAACCAAGTGTTATTATTTTGCGTCAGTAACTAAAAACGTATTGTGTTAAACTTAGGAAATTAATAGATTATATAATAGTTTACTTTCTTATTGTATGCAGCAACTGTCACATTATGTTTTTGACTAACAGGATCGTAATTTTTTATGCAAAAATCATTAACAAACAGTTCAACTTCGGTCGATGAAAATGGTTCTGCCTTACACTGTTATGACCTGTGCCATTTGTAAATTACTTAATAATGTTAAGTAGTAGTTGGTAAATTATTTTACCTCCTCATAATTTTTATGTTAATTTTACAGATGGATTAATTTTTTCAAGCTGAAGGCAATTTTCTAAAAGGGTATTAGTTAAGGTTTTGCAAGATTAAATTGTGGAAAACAGCTACTATAAATTAATTATGTAACAGACCGACCAAAACCCGTATTACGGGTTGCCTTTTGCTAGTCTATAATAATAGTATTATTAACAATTTAAATAAAAAAAGTAGAATTAAAATAAAAAATGATATAATTTAAGAATTTAATAACTAAATGACAAAAATAAAATTAACAGCAAGGACATAGACTGCCCATGTAAAAAGTATGATTTTCGTGTAATATGTAACAACATGTAATAAAAATAAATACAAGAATGTACAAAAAAAAAAAGAAACCAATTTTAAATATTTATAGTTTAATTCAGTAATCAGTTCACATAAACTCTTCCATTATATTAGCTAAGCATTTGATGCATTTATAATTCAAAAATAGTCGACCATAAGTGAATAAGCTGCTTAATAATGTTAAATTGTAAATACAATTTCATAAGTAAACATAAGATTTAGGTCAATTGGTGAATAAGAAATTCAAGGAAAACAATAATCTAAAAAATGGATACAGTATACATAAGTGATAAATACTTTGCAATAATAGTTTAACTTTATTGACAATTTGAAGTGTAAATGATACAAGCGAAATTAATAGATTATATAATAGTTTACTTTCTTATTGTATGCAGCAACTGTCACATTATGTTTTTGACTAACAGGATCGTAATTTTTTATGCAAAAATCATTAACAAACAGTTCAACTTCGCTGCAACTCTCAAATAGTTTTCCAATAACAAGATCAGCCATTAATTTAGTTTGTTTTTTAGACAAACGTGCACTCGCGTCGGGAGAAATACAACATTTAAAATATAAACAGAACATTAGCGCATGCGTTACTTTTCAGAATATTCAGCCGCAGAAGATTTATCCATATATATAATATACAATTGTATATTATATATATAACTTATACAACTTATACTATAAGTTGTACAATTTATAGTATAAGTTGTATATTATACATATATATAAGGCCGGCACGATAGGGGGTGTGGGGTGTGTGTGACTCCCCCATTAACCCCCCCCCCCATCAATGTTTTTTTGTCGGCAAATCGGACCCTTAGTCGGCAAATTGGACCCTTTAGACTAGTTAGTCGGCAAATGTCAACCCTACTATACAGGTTAGTCGGTAATCTAGACAGTCGGCAAATGTCGTCAAGGTAGTCGGCAAATTTTGGAAAACGAGGACCTTTTTATTTTTTTTTTTAGTCGGCAAAAGTTGTAATGGCAACCCCACCCACTCCCTACGTGACACCTACTCGCGCCGGCCCTATATATATATATATATGTATATATATATATATATATATATATATATATATATATATATATATATGTATATATATATATATATATATATATATATATATATATATATATATATATATATATATATATATATATATATATATATATATATATATATATATATATATATATATATATATATATATATATATATATATATATATATATATATATATATATATATATATATATATATATATATATATATATATATATATATATATATATATATGTAACTAACATCAATGTAATTATGTATTATGACTATAGAGTAGCCTAGCAACAGCTTACAAAAAGTTAGTGTTAAAAAAATATCTCTTAATCTTGAAAAAAAAAGGAGTACTAATACTAGTAAACATTATAAAAAAGATCAATAGTACATCTATCTGAAAAAGTAAAATTTTAAAAATTTCTACGCTCAAAATTTTTTTAATAAGAATTTGAAAACAATAAACAAAACACACTAAAGAAGCTGTTGCTGTTATTACATTTTATTCATTTTTAGAGGTTTTATATTTAATTTAAAACATCGTATCGTGTACTTGAAATTACTTTTATTATAATTTCTTTTTAATAAACGGCTAAATGCATATTTAATAGCTAAAAATTAGAAAAGTAGCTCGTTGTCGATGAGAATTTTTTTTATATTCGTTATCCGTAGCCATTTTTAAAACTCTTGAAATATGCTAACTCTACTGCGCTTGCGTATAATAATTTTCCACATATTTAGTTGGTCTGAACAACCGTGTTAAGTTTACTTTTCAAAGCCAGAAATAGATTAAAATAAGCTCAGCTGAGCCTATTTTTGCAAAAACAATGTAGGGTAAGGTGGGATAATCTGATCATATTACCCCACCCTACATTGTTTTTCTAATACAGCCTTTTATATTATTACGCTGTATATAATTGTTATTATATATATATATATATATATATATATATATATATATATATATATATATATATATATATATATATATATATATATATATATATATATATATATATATATATATATATATATATATATATATATATATATATATATATATATTATATATATAATAAATAATATTACAATATATATATGATAACTTTTTATATAATTACGCTAACATTGCATGGTGTAGTGCCAATAAAAGCAAATTAAAAAAACTTTTTAATGTGCAAAAACATTTAATTAGAATTATATCCAATAAAAGCCGCTATACCTTGCCAACCTTTATTTACTAAGTTAAATATACTAAATATCTATATACATTTATATAAATCTACCAAATAAATATTTTTCATCCTCTAATTTTTATGATTAAAATTAATAAAAGTATTTTAAAAACTTAAAATAAAAATAAAAGTATTTTAAAAACTTATAATCCCTCATTCGAAACTAATCGGAACAAATACTTAAATAGATATTCAAAAACCACCGATATACAACCCAAAAGTTTATTTGCGTCAACTAAGTTTTCAATTCCAATTAGAGGACCAAAGACATGGAATAAAATACTAACAACTGAACTTAAAACTCTTACAATGTTAAATGAGTTTAAACTTAGACAGTTATTACTAAAAAATGATTACCACAAAAATTTCTGAAATTGCAAAATATCCTTATGATTGATCATTCAGTTAAATGGAAAGTATATTTATTTTAGAAAAGCTTAGTTAAATGCACTTCTAAATATTTTTGTGCTTTGAAAAGATTATGTTTAAGTTAATAGCGCTTCTTGTTACTTTTATTAATAGATGTTTTATTTATTATTTTACCAATTTTACGTTTGTTTATTATATATAGAAATTGATTATTTTTTAACTTATCAAGAGGCTTGACAATAAGACATATTAGTCTTCTTCTCGCCCCTGCTACCTATATATCTTGTTAGTAACAAAAAATAAAAATCTCCGACAGAGAACGAAGTATTTCAAAGCGAATAGTTTTTATCATTTGTCTTATTGTGATAAAAGAGGGGAAAAAAGCGATTTTTTTTTTAGTTTTCTCAAAACATGAAAAAATGACTGAGGCGATTATGAAATGGCCGTTAAAATTCCATTAAATAAAATATAGAATCGTTCTCATTTCAAAAGCCTACTCTCGAGTTCTTAATAGGGGGACATTAATTTTTTGAAAAAAATTAATGTCCCCCCCTTCCCTCCCAAGCTTATTAAGACCCCTTCCCCGTTTATTAATTTTTACTTGTTATCAATAACAACAACAAAATTGGTGAAAATTGGCCTTAAAAATAAAAGAATAGTTATTTCAGTCAATGATAAAAACAAAAACTTTCAGTGTAAACAGGCTTTAAAAATTGTCGACAAGTAAACCTCAACTTGTGGAAAAGTTACTGCTGATAATCTTGACTTTCCACAAGTCAAGATTATCAGCAGTAACTTATATCAGCATATTTAATCCTAATGAAAATACTATAAAACATCAGTTAGAAAATGCGCATTTGACCACAAGCCATGCAAGAATTATATAGTTTTTTGCATGTTTTGTAAAAAATATTATTTTGGATTAATAAACTAAATTAAAATAAAAAACTTTTATTGTAAAATAAAAAAAATTTCCATACCAACCCCCTCTTTATTAGATCTGGACTAAAATTCCCCACCCCTTTTATCGCCCCTTCCTTGTATAAAGGTCGAGATTACTTACACTGCAAAAAAAATCCTTTGTTCCAACTAATTCTTTTTATTAGCCAAATTCATTTCAGAGTCCTGGTTTCGAAATTAATTCGATGTTAAGAAAAAAAATAAAGATGGTAACTTTATTATTAAAAAAACCAACTAAGTAATACTTTCGTTGCTACTTTTAGTTCCTAATTCATCACGATTAAAAACGTAAATGATTATAAAAGATAGAAAAGAAGTCTTATGTGTTACTTTCAAGTACCACATAAGAGTGTATTTACTTATTTAAAGCTAAAGAAAAATGAAGCCTAATAAGCTACTAAATATTGTTATTGAATAGCAAACACGCTTTTTCAATGCAGCCTCACTTAAAATACCTAAAATTATAGCTGAACGGTTATCATAAAAGATCTTTTACGATGAGAAACTTAGTGAAGATATCGTTTACAAGTTTTGTGATAAAATGAAAGGGAACAGCGGACTTCCTGAAAAAATATAAAAAATGTTACAAAGCTGCAAAATAAAATAGTTATCTGCCTATATGTTGCGTGCATTAAATCTATGAGTATAAAATTATATAGTGACTACTTGAGATCAGTTGTTTTACTTTTTGATTGACATACTTCTGAAATAGGACATTGCAGTTGTCCTGTTAGTTTTAGCACTGGGTTGCTTACTTTCACTTCTGTGTTTTTAAATATAATAATGATAAGTCATCAACTACAATAAAAACTATTTAAAAAAAAAAAATTAGGCTCTATTTTGAACAGAACAGTTATAAAGTTTAACGATTTTTTATGATTAACTGAGTCTTAAAAAAATAAAATTAAAAAGATGACATAGTTGCTATATCTGCAGATCCAGAACTAAACTATTTTTAAAAGGATTTATTGTTTAGAAATTGAAATTTTAAAATGTCTGTTTAGATGTAATGTGTTTATTTTGTACTAATGAAATTGAAAATTGAATGCAAATCATCTGTTTGTCAACATTTACATTACAAATACTCACAAAGAAGTGCCTTTGATTTATAAGATTATATTTGTTTTAACAATCTATTATTTAATCCAAATATACTTTACATAGATAACAATACTAAAAATATTGAGTTCTTTATCAATAAGCTCACAGATGATATAAATGATAATAATACTAGGAAATAATAACACTTTTAAAAATAATACCAAAAGTGTCACTACTATCATCCCAAATCATACTGAAAACAAATCAGGTGATTGGGATGGCCGTATCATAATTTTTATAAGTTTTTCTTGTTTTTTTCATTTAAATAGGACATACACAACTTTGAAAGCATGTTTCGGATCATTATCCTGTTGAAATATGAAATTTGATCCAATAATTTCATTTCCATAAGGCAAAGCGTGGTCCTGCAAAATTTGTAAATATCCTTCTTTGCTAAGTTTGCCATCTATTTTTACTAATTTTCCTTGCTTATTATTTCCGAAACATCCCCAAACTATTACATTACCTCCATCATGTTTAATTGATGGCACTGTACACTCTGGCAAAGCAATTTCATTCTTAGATAGTCGGACAAAAACTCTTATGTTTGAACCGAAAATTTGAAATTTCGATTCGTCCGTCTAAAGTCCATTTTTCAAGTGTCCAATATTTATGAGTTTTAGCCCAAGCCAACCTGTTTTTTTTATGTTGTTTTGTTAATTTCGGTTTTTTAGCTGCTACACATCCTCGAAGACCGGCAGAGTTCAATCGTCTTTTAACTGTTGAAACTGACACTGTACTTGTACGAATTTCATTTAATCTCGCTGCAATTTGGGGGGCTGTTAAATCGCTTTGAAGTTAATTTTATAAATTGATCTTCATTTACTGTTGTATTTACTTCATGTACTGTTGTAATTTTAGGTCTCCCACTACGTTTCCTGTTTTGATTACTGTTGGTTTCTTGTTGCCTTTTTAATGTATAATGAACCCCTTTTGCAGAAACACCCAGTTTTTTTGCAATTTCTCTCTCACTATACCCTTTCACCTCTAAGTGTACAAACTGCACTTCGTTTATCAATTGTTAACTGAGATCGTTTTGCCATTATAAAAATTAAAAATTTGTCTAAAAACACCACTCGACTATAATTGGTTTAGCGCATTGTTATTAAAAAGATAACTTATCGGTCTGCTAGTAAATAACTGACTGAAAGATGTTTACTAATAATTTTCGCAACATAGTTTTACCGATTTCATGTTCAGACAGGTTCAGACGTGTTTGTTTTGTTTATTAGATAAAATGACTTCAAAGCGTCTATTACCTTTAAACATAAATAAAAGTAGTTATATAAATCAGATTCGATTAAAAACATAGAAAAGTATATTGACTTGTAAGAAATGATGTAATTATATTATAAAAATCGATTTTATCAATATATATTGACATTATATTCAATTTTTCGAAAAAAATTAATTGCTTCCAAACTTTTGAGCAGTAGTGTATGAAGCACTTGTAATGGTTTAAAAGGTTATTTGTTATTAGTAGAGTTAGTAGAGAGATTTTTTATAATAATATGGTAAATAATGACCTTAGTAACCTCATGGCTCCAAAACGATTTGGTATTAATTACATAAGCATAACATAGAACAAAATGAAAAAAGGGTGGCATGATCACAGAAAACATAAAACTACAGCTGCTTTACGATCTAATTTACTTGGTCTTTTAGGAAACATTTTTTTGCTTTATATTAAATTGGAATGTTTTTTATAAAAGGACATCTACACCAGGCAAAGGCAATTTTAAAAAACATTAAAAAAAATAAACTATTTAAAAACTTCTTTCTAAAGCAGAAATTGAAAAATGTCTATACTTTATTAGCCTAATCAACAATAAATATGGCTCTAGCCCTGATAAATTAGTTCCATCAAGTTTGACTAGACTAGACTAGAAAACTCAAGATTGTGTTGATTGTGTTAGGCCATGAACAACAAGTAGAAAATTTTCCTCAACTTTATGTTCAATGCCAGCTACAGATTGAGTGTACAGATGCAATACATAACGTCTTTTAATCATACTTGCTAGAGACCAATATATCAAACATTTTCAAATTAAACAAAATTATACCTTATTAGTAATTGTTAAAGAAACAATAAATTCAATATATGGTTGTAAGACAAAAAATTTAAATTATCTTGAAATCATGTTTTGCAATCTAATTTTGCTATGTCAAAAGTCAATTTTGGCAATCTGGTTTTGTTATGTTAAAACCATAATTAAAGTTTATAAAAACTTTGCTCCCATTGTTTCCATTGTCCCAAAGTTTGCTCCCATTGTAATTTTTTAAAGATAAAATCATTTTTAACATTTAGAAAATTTTATTTTTGAACTTGTGTATGTAAAGGACTTCTTTTATGATTTTTATAACTATAATTTTCTCTTTGTTAAATTGTACTTTGGTTTCAGTATATCTCTTTGCTTTAAAGATTGATTCAAGTTTTATTTACACATCTTTTTTCTTATTATAAACTGGAATATAAATGGCTGGAAAATAGTTTATATTTTGGCTTTCTTTTTATAAACTTGTTTTAAACGACTTCGTATAGGTTTTTTTTACACTTTCTGATCTTGGTAAATGATAGTAATTAAGTAGACCGTTGGAATCATTTAATTTAATATTATTATAAAGCATAAAGCAGATGCACAATACAAGTAAAGTGTTTTTTTGTACACTTTTTGATCTTGGTAAATGATAGTAATTAGGTAGACCATTTGGATCTTTTGATTTAGAATTATTATAAAGCATAAAGCAGAAGCACAATACAATTAAAGCGCTTTAAAAATCTGGCCAGAAAAAGTATAAGTATGAGGATGTAGAACACTTGTTAATACTTTTAATTACCTAGTGTTGATTTTGGCAGATATAGAGCTTTTTATAGTTTTTGGTTAACGCCCACCTAAACAATTTTTGTATTAAAACTTTTTTCAACCTGTTTCGTTTTGACCTAATATTTTAATATATAATTTTTCGCTTGATCATAATTTTTAATGATTTCTAAATGGATGATGTAAAAGCTTTGACTCTTAAACCGATGATGTAAAAGTTTTGACTTTTAAAAAAATATAATTAAAATAAAAGAGCAATTTTTTAAAAAAAAAAAAAAATATATAAAACTTGTAAATAATTTTAATGAATTAAACTTTTATCATGTTTATTTTGTTAGGCTTTAAGTATTACCTTCTAGGAGAATCCATGTGAACTAAATTAGGATGAAGTTCTAAAAACTCATATAGCCATATTTTATTATTTTCTTTCAGAAAATGAATTTCATCAACAAGATCTGTTATTTTATCATCATTTTCTTTTTCTTCGTAAACAAACGACTTTAAAGGAGCTCTCAATAGATGCGCTAGAGCCGACTTAACGTTTAATTTAGGTTTTTTATAAACATATTTCAATGACTCATTTTCGCTTTCTATTCGCTGTGGAAAAGTTTCTTTTAAAGAAATATTGGATATAGTTACATTCGACATTTTAGTAACACTTGACATCCACTTCCAAAATATGGGTTCATTTTTCAACCATTGTGAATGCAGCGTAAGTAAGTATACCTGTTGCGTTAAAGTTGGTAATAATTGTTTTTGTAATTTTTTATTACCGAACAAAACAAAATCTAATAATCTGTTTATTTCAAATTGCTCCACCATTATTAGAGTTAAGGGATATACTCGACTCAATAGTTTTGAAATATTTCTTGCAGAACTAAATAAAACTTTAAAAGTAATGTCAATATGCTTGCGCAATATAACTAAATCGTTTAAAGTTGAAATATCAAATCTTTTTATTGCAGAATCATTTATAGTATATAAAGGTTGAAAAACCTTTTCTGAAAGAACAAGAAATGCGTCTTCTCTTAAGTGATCAATGAAACTTGTTTTCTCGAGTAAAAATCCAAATACAAGTAGTAACTCTCGGCTTGAAACATTTTCTTGATTACATAGACATATTACTGATAAACGAGGATACTTGAGTACCGATAATAAAGAAATAATTTCAGAAAAGTTCACTGTCAATATTTCAGATTGAGAGCGTTTTATTATTGAAGTTATTATTAGCATCAAAAAAGATCTTGCTTCCGATTTATCAAACTTTGCTTGGCGAATAACCTCTGGAGTTATTTTGGGATAATTATGAAAATGAAGAAGTTGACATAATATTTCAATTACCTCTTTTATATTAATCAATGTTTTTCTTTGTTCATTCATTGCTCATTAAGCTGTTAATTTAGTAATTAATTTTTTTTAGTTTTAAACTTTCATAAATAATAACAATGTATAGAAAATAACTAACAAAAATAAAATTAAAAAAAATATGAAAAAAATAAGAAAAGAAAATCTGAAGAGGAAACACAGTAACAATAACACAGTAACAATAACACAGTAACAATAACAGTGAACATACATTATCTGTAGGAATAACAAACTTTGCTTTGTAAATTTCTTGAAAATTAATGATTTGAGACCAGTGAAAGTATTCGATATTTAGATCTTCCTCCAAAGCTTGATTGCAATAAATTAAAAAAGTATAACCATAAAAATATGTAAAAATTAAAATAATAATTAAAGACTGAAAGTTACTTAAACGTTCAACTCTGATTTCTCTTTCGTCCCGAAAGATTTGTAATTTTCCAGTAACTGAAACTAAATCTCCAAGATTATACGAACAAAGAACAGAAGGTAGATTTTCATTGAGCCACAAACAACAGCTGATTACTCCTGTACCATCATCAACTAAAACAACATAAACAATATCTAATCACTGCTGTACCATCATCCACTGAAACAATTTAAAAAAATGAAAAAAGGTAGAATGTGGGGAAAAAAAAAAAAAAAGGAACACTAAACATTTTATCAAAGTATATAATAAAAAAAAAGGAACAAAAAAAGAAAAATCGTAAAGTCTGAGAAGGCATTCTAGCCAAACACTGTATTTGATTATTTATTGAACATACCTTACAACAGTTTTGTCACACAGCAACAAATGGATTACTAATCTACTTAAGCCAACTTACAACAAATGCAGCAACAAAATTACAGCAACAAAAACAAATTACAACAAAATTACAGCAACAAAAACAAATTACAACAAAACAGCAACAAAAACAAATTACAACAAAACAGCAACAAATGGATTACTAATCAACTTAAGCCAAAGTTGTTGTTTGCCATTACGTTGCGTCATTTTTAATGTTTTTCTTGAATATTATTGGCGAAACTTCAAAATACTATATTTTTAAATTATTATAAACGTATCTATTTGCGTCAAAGTATAAAGATTAAGCGTTTAAGTACAGTCTTGATGTCGTTTTCTTTTTGTTTATGAAACAAAACGTTACAATCATAGTCCCGAAGAATTTCAATGCGGTTGAACCTCCATCTGTTTTATACTTCCATGGTAAACCAAAACTTTTAAAAAGTACAGTGAAAAAAGTTCAGTGGCTGCATAATGTTGTGAGGCCACTGCATAATGGTGCGTGTAAAATTTACAAAGCTAACATAAGTTCTTAACATTTTTTTCTTACATAAGATAAATCTTTTAAATTAAGCTAGCATACAGAACAAAATCTAATTTAGTATAAACTACATCTAAGTTGGTATAAACTATAGTTAATTGTGACCAATACAAAAATATAACTAAAATAGTATGTAAATAAATTTCATTTATAATTTTATGGAGCAGAGATAAATGTTTTCCAGATTTTTAAGCAAAGATGTTTTACAAAATGGATCATGTAGAGATGTTTTACATACGCCTTAAACGATTTTACGTAAGCAGTAAGCAATTTCGGTTAAGCGACTTTAACTTTTAAATTATTCTATAAGCTAAAATTTATCAGTAAGATAAAAAAAGTAATAATTTAAAAAAAAGTCACATTAACTTTTGAATGACGTTTCTGCGAAAATATTTGTTACCAAAGTTTGAATGACAATTATGTTTGAAATATAAGCGCTATTTACTAATGAAAAAAACTCAAATAAAATTAAAAGTTTATTTTTATTTTATTGTAATGATTGACTTTATAAGCTTGAAGCAAAGATCATAAAAATATAATTCAATTCTGATAACAAATATATGATTTAATTTAAAACTAATTTAATAAAATTATATAATTTTAAAAAAATTTAATTTAGATTTTAAAAATATGTAATTTAATTTTGATTTAAAAAATATATTTAAGTTTATTATTTATTTTTAATATATTTAAATATATTTTTAATATATTTAAGTATATTAAAATATATATTTAAGTTTAGTAAAATAAAAGTTAATGCTTGGGTTTAACTTTACTGTCAAATCTATTTAAAAATATGACTAAATATTGTTCAATATTTAAATTTTATTTGTTCTTAAAAAAAAATAGCTTATTTTTATCGCAATTGTTTTTTTATCTACTTTTTATTTATTTTTATATGTTTATTTAATTGCAATAATTAAAAAAGGTTAGTCTTTAAAAAAAATTAAAAAAAAGATAACTTTATGACGTCAAATACCGCGTTAAGCATTAAGCATTTTTTATTTAAAACAAAGCCTGAATTAATGAATAGCAAATCTCTCACTGAGTCCTCTTCTTTACTTCTTCTTGGATTATTGTTTACTACTGACCTTTCATGGAAATTGTATAAACAAATCATGCAAATCTCTTATTTGTCCCTGTATGGAACACTGATGTCATATTTGGGCTGGTTCTTCTAATGATGCTCTTTCTCTTCTTGACAAGGTCTAGAAGAGAAAGAGCCAAAATACCAAAAATGCATTGTAAACGTAGGTGGACCTGCTCTATCTGCTGAACTTAAGCCTCTTCCCCATCATTGTAAAGTTGCATCTATTTTTCTTTTCTACAAATACTATCATATCATAGTCACTGCTCAAAGGAGCTATTATTTCTAGTTCCATCAACTAAAATTCATTCTCCCTTGACGTGTCATTCAGCAAAGTTGACGCATCATTCAGCGTCTCATTCTTTTACTATTACTTTTACTATAACTATTTTATCCCTACTTGCTCTAAAAATTTTTGTCTAGTTTTTTTTCCCTGCGCTCAAACCCTTTGGAAATCTCTCGTCTTCATGTTTTTCTGATTCATACAACCTTCAACTTTTTAAGTCTTCTGTCAAACATTTCCTTGCTCTATAACTATTCTTTTTTTCTAGTTCCCAACATGATAGTGGTTGCTTGAAGGCTTGTTGTGAGTGAATCAGAATAAAAATTTTAAAAAATTTAAAAATTCTTTTAATTTTAATTTAAATGATACTTAAAGCTTAAAAATAAAATTAAAAATAACTAAAATATATAAACATTAAATAAAATCAAAAACTTTTTAAGTTGAAGAAAATTAAGGAATCTTACCAGCATATTTGATAAAATGATTTGTCAAATGTTTACTAACAATGCAACCTAAAACTTCAAACCTTGTAATAGGATGTCCGTGCAAAACAAAAACACCTTAAAAAGAATGAAATATTAAAAAAACAAAATTTCTACTGAAACAAAATACTTTTATATAAAATAAACCGACATTCTACCTTGAAAGCCTTGAACTTGAGGTAAGTTATTGATCTGCTTTATGAATAACTTTATACTACATCTATGCAAAGGATCTAATCCCCAAAATTTTACAGGTGGCAAATTACTCAAGCTTACATAATCCATGTACTAATAATAATAAATTTAAACTGATATATATATATATATATATATATATATATATATATATATATATATATATATATATATATATATATATATATATATATATATAATATAAAACACATTTGATATTTCTAATTTCTATAATAACTTTTGTAGTGATTACTACTGTTTACTGTTATTTTTATAAATAAAATATATAAATGAGGTTTGCTATATTTTGCCAACCTCAAACACTTCTAGGTCGGCAGTTAGGTCAGCATTGCCGAATGCCAATCCTAATACCGAGGGTTCTATATATATAACTTATATTGCATGTTTAGATAAGTGTTATACTGAAATAGCCAGCTGCCAGAAACTTTAGTACATACATTGAATGAATAAATAGAGGTCAAATGCTATGAGTGCTTCTACATTAAATAAGGGTTTGGGTTGGCGCAGCAATCTTTTTTTTATTTTTTTCATTTTTTTCTGAAAAAATTGATGGAATAATGTAAGCAAAGGTGGCAATATATAAGTTTGTGTATATATATATACACATAATATATGTATATATATATATATATATATATATATATATATATATATATATATATATATATATATATATATATATATATATATATATATATATATATATATATATATTATAGCTTATTACACTATACCCAAAAAAATTATAAAAAATTTCATTTAATGTGAAACTTTTATTTGCTGCCTAATATTTTAAAATATTAAAGATACCACATCAAAAAAGAAAAAAAGAACAAAAACTACTGTAAGTAAATCAAGTCGAAAAATACAAAAACAGAATTTACATTTAAAACATATTCCCAGTAATAAAAAACAGCAATGACTTAAAAAAAGAATTGTTTAATAACTTTAAATGAAAAATATTAAAATTAAATGAGAATTCTATACAAATATCCATTAGTCAAAATCTCCAATAGAATTTTCTTGTTTTATACAAATTTACAAATTTTTATGTATTTCTTATTCCACATAATGTATAAAACGAACTCTAAGATATTCCAAGTAATTCCATTCCTCGTTGTATTGAAGCAGGCATAAAAAAATAAGATGACACTAGACTCATCAAAATTACACCAAGTAAAATAAAATCTTATTTTTAATTAAGGAAAAGTTTTAATACTATATATATATATATATATATATATATATATATATATATATATATATATATATATATATATATATATATATATATATATATATATATATATATATATATATATATAAAGTATAATTAAATAGAAAAATATATGATTTGTATAATATATATGGCTGAAGATTGCCAATAGGCATAAAACTTTTAGTTCCATTATAAAGTTGTATATTTCTATTTAATTATACTTTATATATATATATATATTGATCTATTTTGTAAAAATTGCTTTTACATTATATTGATCACTCTTAAGTAAACAAGAATATTTGTATACAATAATAAACAACAATATATATATATATATATATATATATATATATATATATATATATATATATATATATATATATATATATATATATATATATATATACAGAGCCAGATTTACAGTTTTAGGGGCCCTAGGCCAAAGAAAACCTGCAGCCCCATATTTAGAAATAAAATGTTAATTTAAAAAATATAATCTTAGTTTAATGTAATTAAAGGTTTCGATTTTTTAAAAATATTGTTTAAAATCTTTTTCTGTATTTTTCATTAACGAAATCATTAATCAATGAATCTAAATTAATTGACTTCATTTTGTCTGCGTTATTTGATAATAATGCAAACTGTTTAACGTTTTTTGTGACATAGTTGATCACAAATCATTTTTTGTTAATTTTAATTTTGAAAATGACCTTTCTCCAGAACAGTTGCATATCATAAAACATATGAAAATCCTAAGAATGATTTCAGTATTTGGAAATGTAGCGTCTGTTTTTTTTTTTTTTATAAGTTTGTACAAATCCATATGATATAAAATTTTCTTTTAAATACAGGTGTAGATGTTCAATTTCTGCATATAAATGTTTTCTGTGTAGTCTTCCACTAGACGATTAACGCAAGCCTTCAGCTTATCTTTATTGAATCTTGTGTCTATTAAAAACACAAATTTGTCATTCAATTCCTGATAGCATTGAGCTCTTTCTTTTAAATTTGTAGTAAAATTGATGGTTTTCAAAAAAATGTTTGTCTTAAACTCTTCATGTGGACTTAATTGAGGTTCTTCTGATTCATTTTAAAAGCGCTTTCTTATTACGGCGTCTCTTTTGTAAATAACCTATGTCTGGTAACAGTAATTTCGCATCTTGTTCTATTAAATCGAATGTGTTAATTAATCCAAGAAGATAATCACCAAGAGAGAAATAAAGTTCAGCACATGTATCTAGAGTAATAGTTGCACTTTGCAATGATTTGGAAACAGCATTCATTCATTGTAAAATTCGATCCCATATTTTTGTTTGATCCCATATGTTTGTAAAGCAAATTCAAAAGTTTACATTTAAAAGCAAATTTGCAGCTGCAGCTTATGCTTTTGTTTCAAAACTTTCACTCTCATTGATTTTGAACCACCCTACCATTAATTTATAGTGGTTTTGGTGAATGGTTTTGAACGAGTGAGTCAGCATGAGCGCTCCACCAAGTATTCAATAGTAATTTTAATGAACTACTTTGCAAACTGTTCCAAAACACTCCATAACTTTGTAGAAGCAGAGAAAAAATTTTACAGTTCTTGAACATCACCAAAAAAATTGATTCCCTTAATGCAGCAATCTACAGCAGCCTCTCCTATTAAGTTAAGAAAATGACCTGAACATGACAAGAATTTTTCCAGCTTTTGAACTCCGAAATTCTACTTTTCATGCCTTTATATTTTCCACTCATATTGCTTGAGTTATCCAAGTTCAATTTTATGTCTAAAAAGTCCACGGTTGCATTTGCTAAATTTTTCTCGGTGTGATTATTGATGTGAATGAAGTTGACAAATCTTTCAATAGTCTTATTAGAAATTTGATCAATGTGCCTCAAGATCGCACATAGTTGATCTTTGTGACTCACATCAGGTGTTGAATCTACTGATAATCCATAATAATTAGATTTTAAAACATTGTCATTGATTGATTACAAAACTTTTATTGCCAATAATATAATTAATTCATCACATGTATTCTTTAAGAGGTAGTTTGTTTTTCCAGAACCGCTGTCACTATAATTTTTTATGTGCTTGGCCATTAAAGGACTAAACTGTGCAATCAACTCAAGCAGACCAATTAAATTTCCGACCACAATTTTTCATTTGAACCTTTAAAAGCGAAGTTTCTTTCAATCAATGGGTAAATTACAGCTGTAACTCTTCATAGAACCTCTCTCCAGTAGTTTTTTTTTGTTGCGAATTTTGTTTAGAAGTTGATCATTTAAAAAAACCTTGTTATTTTTTCTGTGAAAGTATGCTAAGGAAGCTTTTCTGTTGTCTGATGAGTGTTCATGTCGCAGAATTGATGCTCCTGAAGTTTTCCAATCTTTATATCCCATTGAACCTAAAGCACATTTGGAGGGTTCAAAAAGTTTGCAGACAAAACAGAATACACAACCCAATGCTGGGGAATATATGAGCCATTCTCTATTAAACATTTCACCATTTACTTTTTTCCCCACAAACAAACTTTTTGGAGCAATATTGATCACAATCTTGATACGTCATTTTAGAGGATTTAAAGACATAATCTGTAATTTGACATTTTAACGGACCGTTCTATATCCAAAATTGTATATCCTCAGCTGAAAGAGTTTCACAAAATCCTAGATCACTTTTCGCATTCAATGGCAAATCGATAGGGAAACATACCCTCTCCTTATTGAGTTCCGATTGTTCGCCTAAAGTTTGAGTTTCATTGACTGAGTCCTCTAAAATATCCAACATATTTGCTTCTTTACTTATGTCACAGTTTGCAAGATTAGCTGAAGTTGGCGAATTAGCATGACATTCTGTTTTTAATAAAAAACTATTAAGTTTTCGATGTTTCTTTATATTTTCTTCTATTATTGCTTTTTTCTTTTCTTTTTGCAGCACCACTTTTATACTTTTTCCCATATCTGTTAAAAGTTTCTGAAATTGAACACATTTAATTAATTTAATTGCTATTGTTTACGAGCCCTGATTTTACTAACAGATAACACTACTTTTTATATTCAAAATTAAGTAAAATAGCTGAGCAAAAGTTTGTTAAAAATAAACAGGAAAATGAACGTTAAAAAATTATGATTACTTTTTTCACAGCACGCTTATTTACTTTACTTAAAAGCGTGCAAAATTTTGCTTAAAGTTTAATGCAATTTAAAATTTTAAACAATTACTTTCTTTGATTACTTAAATAATTTACTTAAAAGTGTGCAAAACTCTTCTTAAAATAAACTCATTTATTTTATTTTAAATCGCATATTTTAAAACATTATGCATGAATAATACAAAAAAAAAATTATTAAATATTGTGTTATTTTTTTTTATTGTAAATCTGGAAAATTAGTCGGGCTGTTTTAAAAATAAATGTTTACTACTGCTATGTACAGGTATGGTCGGGAAGCAGGTGCAATCGCACTCGATAACTGACCACGAAAATAATATTGAGAACATTTAAATTTATGTATGTTTCCTTAATTAAGTTCATTAATTTATCGTAAATTTTAAAATATTTTGTTTTACGGACATACATGGAAACATACATAAACTCAAATGTTCCTCTAACATTTTTGTGCGGAAAAATAAAAAAAAGTATTTGCGAACACAAAAAACCCGCCAAATCTACAAACAACTAATTCTATTGGTTCATTTAAAGAGTTGAGAGAGGGTTGTACCACAATTTACAAAAAAAAAAAAAAAAAAATGAGTAGCTTCCTCGACTGTAGTGGCCCCCTCAGGCCTTGGGGAGGTGAATAAATTTAAATATATATATATATATATATATACATATATATATATATATATATATATATATATATATATATATATATATATATATATATATATATATATATATATATATATATATATATATACATATATATACAGGCCTCAGTGGAAAGAAATGAATACAAGAGCGGTGAAAAGTTCTCCTAAAACAAACATGGCAAGCTATGCGAGCTGCTTCTCTAAATTATTTAGACAATCATTGTTTTTATTGCTTATAAAAAAAGCTTTATATTTTCTTATTGTAATAGAATGCAGGGATTTTAGAAATTGTTAAAGATAATTATTAAAATGACTGTGTTTTTTATTTTAGTTACAATGATAATTAAACTTTTGAGAGAAAAAATTATACTTTTGTGAGATCCGTAAATTGCTCCCATAAACCGCTTTAGGGTAGTGTGGGCGAGAGCTAGAGCTAAAGCTCTCATTTTCCCCTGAGGCCTGTATATATATATATATATATATATATATATATATATATATATATATATATATATATATATATATATATATATATATATATATATATATATATATATATATATATATATATATATATATATAGGTATTTAGCCATGCATAAAAGACCATTGATGCTATAGTGTAATAACCAGTTATGGCAGCTTCAGTACATAAATAAACTGTGAGATTAAGCAAATGTAATCTATGTAAAAAGAGACATTTTTTTGTTTTCTTGTTTCTTACTCAAAAAGCAACTTATCAACTTTTATCAAATGCAAAATGAAATTAAAAAAAAAAAAAAGCTGCCTGCCTAATCTAAACTCCTAGTCAATGTATGAACATATATTGGAATGTTTATAGATATAGAGTCTAAATATATATATATATATATATATATATATATATATATATATATATATATATATATATATATATATATATATATATATATATATATATATATATATAAATGTAAAAAGTAGCACTAAATATAAATTTTAAAAGTAAAAATCTAAGTATTATTACAACTGCAAAACAACTGCCTTAAGTAATAAAGACACCAGTGTCAATATATTATTCATGATCCAACTTTATTTATTACATTAGGAAAAGATACTAAACAACCGTTTCTCCCACGGTTCAAGCATGTAAATAGATGTATTAATTTCATATTGATAGTACTTTAACTTAAACCAATCAATGATTTTTTTACTATTCATTTTAGTGCTATTTGAACAACTAATTTTGAATAACTAAGAACAAAAATGTAATATGTATAAAATTAAGTTTAATCACAAAAAAAAATTACAATTTAATAATATAAACTATGTTTAGTGAACTATGCTATTTATATAATATTTCGTGATAAAAAACAACTTTCATTTAGTAAATGATTTACTTAAACTAATATAAATAAATATACAAGTTTGTAAAGGTATAAAATAAATATATAATAAAAAAATATATATAAACATAATATGCTATATAAACATATGTTTATAAATGTATATATATAGGATAACTATTAATATATACTTATAACAATTTTTGTTTTTAAATACCTCAAGTAGGTTTAGCAAAAACTCGGCCCGAATTGTCGGTGTCGCAAAACAAATTGCTATTAAAAAATAACATAAAAAAACTCCGCAATAATTAACAAAGAAGTTATTATATTACATAATAAATAAGTTCACAATAAAAATAAAAAAACTAGCATGCTTCAAATAATATCAGCAAAAATTATATTGAGTGGTAGTGCTGGGGACCTTTTTTTTTGTAGTTATTTTTTCTCCAAAAAAATAGCCTTGGGCCCCAATCCGCCACTGTGGGGAGGAGGCAATTCTACTTGGGAGGTCAAATAGTACACCCCCAGCCAGAATTCATGATAACTGTATATAGCTGATCCAGAGAAATGCAGGGTGCATAAGAAATCCCTTGATGTCTGGATTTCAAAAATATAAAATTTGAAATCCAACTATTTCATCTCGGAAAATGAGTTTTTATTTTTATTATATTACAGCAACTAGACAAATGACAGCATAACTATTTTTTGCATTTTTACCGTATACAAAAAAATTTAAGCGAGTGATTGGTTTTTTGTTTTTATGACTTTGCAAAAAGAGCATACGTGTATTTCTTACATAAAATGATATTTTGTTATTATTGGTGGTAAAATTACGGGAAAGGGGTATTCTCAATACATCAAAACAAAGAGCCACTCATTTTTACGATTTTGGAATCATTTGGTCTTTCAAAATGCCCAATCAAACTAAAACTCACAAAGATTGCAGGAAAACTGTGTGTTTCTTGTGCTTGAAAAAAAACACAAGGACAATATCACCATCAATGGCACAGAAAATTTTAAACAAAAGATCAACTTTGAAGATGAACGAACGCCAATTGGGATTTGTGAATAATGTCGTTCGACACTGCGCAAAAAACTTGATGGAAAAGAGGTTTTCATGCCTAAAATCTATGACTTTGAAACCATCAATTCCAGGCAACCTGCAAGCGGACTGATCTGTGATTGCATTATATGTCAAGTTAGGCATCTGAAGCTAAATGAATCCCATCCTCTTGAAAATGTCAGAAAAATGACAACATGTGAATAGAAAGCTGTGAATAAAAATTCAACCTTTAACCACAGATGTTCCAAATGCCTCTCGGTTCTGGGGAAAGGAATTTCTCATGTATACGCTGAAGCTAAGTTTCGTGAAAATATGAGACTTTTGGCATCAAATGACAGCACAGTTGCTCAATAAATTTCAGCTTCTGCAATAGCTAGCACATATGCTTCCCCTCAAGTAACAATTCGTCTGGCTCAAGCAAAAAGTGGACGACCTTTACCTGTCACTCGAGGTAAAAATGACTTTATTGTAGTATAATTAAATGTGTTCAATTTTATTTGTTCTAAATGTCAAAAATGTGGTCATTTCTTGAGAAAAGTCAATTACTTTAATTGTGACAACTTGTAAAATTTAAATAAAAATGCCAAAATATTTACTTATAGGTTCTTCAGGTGCAAGAAGACTCTTTGGAATATCCTTAGTTACTGCAAGATATCTCGTTCAAGTGCAAATCAATACTGGATTGTCAAACACAAACGTAAAAATGTCAGCGACAACTTTGAACCAAGTTTCAGCAGTCAGCCAAACATTCGCTCCAAATTTTCTGCATTAGGAAACTCACTTGCCGGATTTTTTGATCAAGCAGATATTCTACCTGAACAAGGCAATGGAGTTATTGGCAAGAAACTTGTAGTTCACTGTAAAGATTTGCAAGAACTGATAAATTAAATTTTTTTGTCACGAAAAGTCTTCACCAAGCCACTAATCAAACTTGGCATTAATGGTGGTGGTGGGTTTCTAAAAGTCACACTGAGAGCTATTGAGATAATGTCTTGTGAAGATGATCCTCCTCCATGTAAGAAAAACTTGACTACAAACTCTTCCAAAGATAGTGGCTGCAATCGTCAGTATATTCAATTGTGCTGAAGATTTATCTGAAACCTATTTGAATGTAAAAAATGTCTCTTTTCAAGCCTAACTCTAAGGAATTTGTTGTTTCTTGTTATCTGAAGCTGGCCAACATCCTCTGTGGACTTTAGTCTCACTCATCATCACATCCTTGCACCTGGTGTGATGTGCCATCAAATAACCTTGCACAATCTGGAAACCTTCGCATCTTTGGGTTTATTAAATCATCCTGTCAAGCTTTTGATGCTGCAGGACGTGACACGAAAAAGGCAAAATAATTCGGAAATATGGTTCATCCTCCATTCCTTGCTTAGGATGATGAGCAATTGTTTTTGGATCTAATTCCACCTATGGAATTGCATGCTGAAAAGTGGTTAAATGCTTTTTTACATAAAACAACAACCTTTCCACGGAGAACAACTTGCTGGAAATGATTGTCACAAGCTTATGAAGAACATGGATTTGTTGCAAAATCTTGCAGAGAAAACGTCCTCAATTTATATTTGTCTCATTATTAACACTTTCCGGAAATTTAAAGCTGTGGTCAGTGCTTGCTCTGGGTCCACATTATCTTCTAATTTCTTTAGAAAAAATGACTTATTCAGAGAAGCATATATGGCAATGCCATCTAACAGCGTGACTCCAAAAGTGCATGCAGTATTTTTTCATGTGAAGGACTTCATCCGAAAGAAAAATACTGCTTTGGGAATCTTCGGTGAACAAACGACAGAAGCTATGCACCATCACTTTCATCAACACTGGCAAAGATACAAGAGACCGAACATGCATAGTTGACTTTAACATTAAGCATCTTTAAAGGCAGTTTTGAAACAGGAGCAGAAGACTTATTTCAAGAATTAAAAAAGTTTTGCAACAATTTTGTTACAGTCTTTTTGTTAGAATGTATTATTATTTATTTTTATCAAACCAGTGCTGTAAAATGAATGAATACATATGATATAATTGAAGATATAAAATTGTCAGATATAAAATTGTCAAACTCAAACTTTTGATGCTGTAAAAATGCAAAAAATGGGTATGCTGTCATTTGTCTAGTTGCTGTAATATAATAAAAATAAAAACTCAATTTATTTTCTGAGACAAAATAGTTAGACTTTTTTTGGAATAGTTGGAATTTTATATTTTTGAAATCTTGACATCAAGGGCTTTCATATGCACCCAGCCATTTCTCTGGGTCAGCTATATACAGTTATCATGAATTCTAGTTAGGGGTGAGTAGTTAGAGTTGCAAAAAAAATCGTTTTCTTGTATTCTGAGTTTTTTTTTGTGTGAAAAAAACATGTTTTTTTTTTGTTGTTTTTTTTGTTTTTTATGGTTGTTTTTTTTGTTTTTTTTATTTTTAGATTTTTTAAATTAAAAAAACTTTTTACATGTTATTTTGAAATTTATTATAATGTTAACAAATAATACGAAATTTTAAATAATTGTCTAAAAAATGATTTAAATCATTTTTTAAACAAAAATTTACTGAACCAACCTTACTAAACATACATAATGTTTGCATACATAAAACGCCCGTTCAGTAACTCCGTTCAGTATTCAGTAACTGTCCAGAATAAATTCTTGTTGACTTCAAGTCATAGATTATTCTGCATCACATATTTGATTTTGAAGACCTAAATTATGGGAAATAAAAAATAATTTTAGTACTCCGTCATTTGATAATTAAAGGCCGGATTTACATCGGTGGGCCCCTATATCATGTTGATGTGAAAAACCATTCCCCAACGAGGGTGTGGGAAATAGTCTTCATGGGCTGTGAATTCCAGAAATTTTTTTTCAAATCAAAATTTTAAGAATTTCTTTTTTAAATAACTAAGCAAAGTTTGCCTTTTAAAATTTTTTTTGTTCGGATAAAATTATTTTCTTGATTATAGTGTCTACTATAATCAAGTCATCAATATTGTTTGTTTGTTTGATTTATTCATGATCAACAAAATTTACAAGTTATTAACAGAGAACGGCTACCAGGTCACTCTGTAATGAAAATATAGTTTTTATATTTCAGATAAAGTTAAGACACCAAAAGCAAAGAAAGTTCATATTTAAAATTGTTCAGGTTTTTCGAGTCCATCGCATTTTGGGTAGAAACATTCCATGGTTTGACAACACGATTAGTGAGAAAGTTATTTTTTCTGCACAGTTTTGTACAAGTTGTGCATTTAGTTGTTTTGTGTTTCTATGCGGTCGGATACTGTACTTTAAAGACTTGTTGTTTGGTTGCAGCTTTGTCAATTTTGCTGATGATTTTGTATTGCTTAATAAGATCTACTCTTGTTGTTTGGTTAGCTTTGTTAAGTTGATTTTTCTCTAAATATAATGCAAGTATTTGAAGTAAGCAATATGTATTGTGGCTCGGTTTTGAACTTGTTCAAGTTTGGTTATGTCTTGAGCTGGAAATGATGGCTTCTACTGCAAATTCTATGCGCGTACGAACGTATGAAGTATACAGAGTACGCAATAATGTTAAACTTCGACCTCGAAAAACCAAGCGTTTGGTTGCCAGCTGATGCAGCTGATGCAAAAGGTTGAGAAACAAGTCTTTGCTTGTACTTTTAAACTTCAGATTGTTAGTCATTACAACACCTAGGTTTCGTTTAAATGTTGTACACGACAGCTGATACAGCTAGCATGCTATGTTATTCATAGTGTAAATTGAAGTAAATGTTTTGTTATTGCTGCACCCAGGTGCATCATAAAACACAAGTCAATTTTTTTATCTTTGGTTTTTTGAGACCCCTAATTTTTTGGGACCCCTGTACTATGGCACACCAAGATTTTGTCTAAACTCGGACCTGTATTTAAAATCAAAATCTATTTTGCTTATAATTGTGTATACATTAGTCGTAGAACTATTGTCGTAGTAGTATCGTACTACGAAGCGATAAAATTTAACCAGCAGTATTGGACAGTGTTTGAGCATATGAACAACATGTTAATACAATAAGGTCAACAAGGTCAAAAATACATATTACAGACTAACAAAATCTACTTTTCAAAATCTACCTCGTGGCTGTCCGTTAATAATGTTAACAATTTTTTGACAATTTTTACACCCCCTCCATCCCGCTTGTCAACAATTTGTCAAAATTCCAAAGCCCGCTTCCCCCCTCTACTATTAAACTACGTCAACATTTAACTGCTCTTTTTCCCCTCCCTAACCTTATTAAGTAATTTTAATGAAAGGAAACATTTTTTTTAAATAATTTAATTTATTCTATAAAGTAACATTATTGGCGTCAACTTTTCTTGACTTCCCCCTTTCCCCTTGTCAACAATTGTCAAAAACTTTCAGGCTTCTTCCCCCTATTTTATTAAAATAACTAATGGACATACCTTAACTATGTTTTAAATTTAATACAGTAGTATTTTAAAAGAGTAACTTTACAAAACGCAATTTTTCTTATATTTTGTTATGTTTTTTTTAACATTGATGAGTAAATGGTTATAGCTAATATATAAGGTAACACACATTATATTGAACAAAAAACATGTATATTTTAAAGTTTATTTGAGATGTAACTGTTTCAAGGTTCATTAACATCTAAAATTTAAAGAGAACTAAAAAAAAAAAAAACTATAAAAAACATGTTTTTTTTTTGTGCCTTGTTTTTCTTTTGTAAAAAAAAACGTGCTTTTTTTTAAAAAAAAAACGCGTTGGTTTTTTTTGAGTAATAGTAGTAGGTCACACGTTTTTGTCAAAGGAACTTACGCCGAAAATCCGGATATCAAATTAGATCTTTTCTATCTTTTTTTTTTTATATATCTTAATTTGTAATCGTTTGCCTTTTTATAAAAACTAACTTCAAAACTTTTTATTTAAAAAATTTATTGGGGGAGAGCCCCCAATGAATTTAAAAAATAAAAGTTTTATTGACCACCACCCACCGACCCTCACCAAAAACCCCCCACCACCAATAAAATACTAAACAAAACCAAACGAGGTAATCTAACATTACTAAACAAAATCAAACGAGGTAAACTAATAGCCAGAATGGAAAAAAAACAGCAGAAAAAAACACATTTGCTTACAAAGTATAACCATCCGCAGGGTTATATTCTGTGCTTCTTAACACCTGTTACCGTACTATTACCATAACCGTTTTTGCGGTATTGCCGTTTCCACTCATCCCTTTTTTCACGGGAATGGGAAAGGAATGGGAAAAATAATCACGTGAGCATGCGTAGTTTTCCTTCGAACATATTAAAACTTATACTACGCATGCCCACGTGATTATTTTTCCCGTCCCTTTCCCGTTCCCGTGAAAAAATGGATCAGTGGAAACTCGCCTTGATTTATAAAACATTTCCGCGGTAATTATCGTGACGATCGCGGTAATTATTGCGGCGATCGCAGTAATTATCACAACAGTCGCATTAATTATCGCGGCAATTGCGGTTATTATTGTGACGATCGCGGTATTACCGCAATTTCCTTTACAATGTCACTCTATAGTTGAATACTCAGCTTTCTTAATCAATCAATCAATCAATATATTTTTCACAAAAATAGATACCGTTTACAATATAATATAAATATTACAACTATATTATTGTGAAGGGACAGTGCAAATAGTACACGACTAATTCAAAGCAAAGACCTTATAAAACAAAACAAAACAAAAAAAAAAAACGAAAAAACCTTGTAAATATTAAATTAAAAAAAAAATAAAAAAAAAAAAAAAATAAAAAAATAATAAAAAAAAAAAATTAAAAAAATAAAAAACAATAATAATAATAACAATAATAATAATAATAATAATAATAATAATAATACAGCAGACACAATAACCAAGGAACAAAAACTAAAGTTATATATATATAATAAAAGTACTAAAACTAATAAAAACAAGTACGTAATAATACTGACAATAGATAATAATAAAAATAATAGTAACTGATTAAAATAGTTAAATAATAAAGGTTAATAATATGAATAATGGTAGAAGGAAAGAAGTGTTATTGAGTAAAGAGAAAAATTATTGGATTAGAGTTAATAGAATAAAAGAACTAATACTAACTATTTAATATAAATACCAATAAATATAATAATAAAAACTAATTAGGGAAATATTATTTAAATCTAGTATAAACATTGAGAATGGTAACTATGGTAATAGTTACCATTCTTTTATTTTTATACATAGCTGTCAAGATAGCTTTGTTTAATTTTACTTAAAAAGGCAGATTTCGAATTCGAGTTTTTTTTTTTTTTTTTTTTTTTTTTTTAGTTTACAATGTTAGTCGTGATACAAAATAATATAAGTCGTGATATATAATAATATAAGTCTGATACATATATAATAATATAAGTCGTGATATATAATAATATAAGTCTGATACATAAAAATATTTAAGACTTCTACAAGAAAAGAAAAAAAAAATGAGTATATATATATATATATATATATATGTATATACAATTCAGCGTACTAACAATATAAGACTAGGTTTCCGAAAGAAGATCAGAAGGATCTTATCACCGGAACCTTAAAAAAGACATAATGCAAAGATTTAACATAATGCAAATATGCAATATACTAATACAATATATCATAATGCAAATATACAATATACTAACATTTTAATACTCAATATGCTGAAGATTTGAAAAATACATTTTACATAAATTTTTAGTAGAATTTTAGAATGTTATCCATACAGAGAATGAAGTTTTTTAATTTAGTTTTAAAAACAGGAAGAGTAGTAGAAGGGTCAAAATTTGGTAACACTATTTTATTCCAAAGATGGGGTGCACGATATGCAATACAGAATTGGTTGAACTTCGTTTTACAAAATGGTTCATTTAGAAAACTATTACTTCTTAATGTGTATTTATTTATTGGTTTTAAAGAAAAAAGGTCATTGAAAACAAATAAAGATAAATCGTTTTTCCACATAAAAGTAAAACATAAAACATTAAATATGTTAAGTTTATAAACATCTAGTACATTCATATAATCAAAAAAATATTTCGAACGTGAAAAGCGATCCGCATAATTAACTACACGGATTGCATGTTTCTGACGGCGATAAAGATGTTGTAATTTACTTTTCTCCGTACTTCCCCAGGCTATGATTGCATAATTTATATAATTATGTATAAATGAATAATAGAGCTGGGTTAAGTTTTTTTTGTTTAGATAATTTCGAGCTTTGTATAAAATGCCAATATTTTTAGAAACTTTGGTGCTTATATGATCAATATGCTTTCTCCAAGTAATATTTTCATCAAGATAAACACCTAAGAATTTTATAACAGTATCTCTTTTTATTATAGTTTCATCAATGTAAATTTGAGGCATATTATTTGTTAAAAATCGTTTTTTTGCGCAGGAGTGAAAAATAATCCATTTTGTTTTGTTAATATTTAAAGTTAATTTATTAGCTTTGAACCAGTTCGAAATGTGTTTGAGTTCTTTGTTTGTAGTTGAAAAGAGTTCATAAATATCAGTATGGGATAAGAAAAGATTAGTATCATCAGCGAACATTATACTTTTCAATTTGGAAGCTTTGTTTAAATCGTTTACATAGATTAAAAATAGTAGTGGTCCGAGAATAGAGCCTTGTGGAACACCACAAGTTATGCTCAGGGGTTCACTTTGATAACCATCATTACTATACACAAGTTGCTTTCTATTTGTTAAATAGCTTTCAAACCATTTTAAAATTTTATTGTTTAAACCATAATATTTAATTTTTTGGATTAAGATGTGGTGATCGACCGTATCAAAAGCTTTTGATAGGTCAATAAAGACACCTAGTGTGTATTGAGATTTTTCAAAAGATTTAGAGATGTTATGTATAAATTGAATGATGGCATGTTCAGTTGAGCTCCCTTTTCTGAAACCATACTGATTGTTATATAATAAATTGTTGTAATTAAAATAATTGTATACTCTATTGAAAATAATTTTTCAGTTTTATTTGAAATAATTTTTCAGTTTTATTTGAAATAAGTTTTCAGTTTTTATGGCGTGGGGGAGATTGTTCCACTTATTGGTGCATCTAAATACTTACTTTTCACAAAAATCCAAGGTATTAGGGGAAGTTGCATTGCAAATGAAATAAAAAACAACATTCTAGCAAACAAACAAAAAATGTAAAACAATTTAACTCAATAGATGTTAAGCAAATATAGCGAGTGACAATGGTATTTTTTTTTTGTATGTATTTAGGTGCTCCCAGAAGTCCTAACGGTCTTATCATAGAGCACCGCGGGAGAGCATTTAACGGGAAGTTCACGCCTCCTTCCGTACCAATGTCACTTGTCGTACCAAAGTCGTACCTTCCGTACCAATGTCAATGTCACTATATGTCGAACATATCGTAATAGGCCGCATGTATCAAATTTATAATAAAAACATAAGTTCTAGAAAAAGTCTCCAAATCAATTAGTTAAATAAAACAGAGCTCATCCTAATTCAGCCTTATTCACGGCTATTTTAACTTTAGAGACACAACGTAAGAAGTTCTTGACACCGATCAAAACTCAGCAATCGTGCACATATTTGCATCAAATTTTTAAAATTTAACGGCATAGTTCCGACAACAAAAGAATGTTAAACTAGAAGGTCTTAACCCTGAAAGAATAATAAGTGACAGTGATTTGTTGTCCAAAAATATTTTATTTTTTTGAATTCTACAATTTGGTATTTCTTGAACTTTAAATAGAGAATGTGTATAGTTCTTACCGTACTTTGAAACATTCAATAAAAATTTTTGCCACCCTTCTTCTTATTATATCCAGTTTTATATATATATATATATATATATATATATATATATATATATATATATATATATATATATATATATATATATATATATATATATATATATATATATATATATATATATATATATATATATATATATATATATATATATATATATATATATATATATACATATATATATATATATATATATATATATATATATATATATATATATATATATATATATATATATATATATATATATATATATATATATGTAAGTAATGGAAACTGGGCGAGTAAAATTAAGTCCATACTAAACTAGAGTATGTACAACAGCTATAAATTTTATGACTAAAGTATCGGGCTTTATTAAGATACGGTGGGTAAAAAGGCCCACTAGTATTATTAACCATTACCGCGAACATTCACACATTCGAAATTGTGGACTCAAAAGGTTTACATAAATGAAGATTATAGTGATCATACGATGGAATTGCGAAAAAAACTCTTGAATGAGGCAAAAGATTTAAGGGCAAAGGGTAAGTACGCTAAAGTTATATATAATAAATTAATCAAACGGGATTTATAACAGAAGTTCTTTGATCTCATTTCGATTATGAAAAAACAAAAATAAAATGGATTCTAACGAAACCTTAAATTTTGAGTCTAGTTTTTATAATTTTTTTCAAACAAATGATTTCTTATTAGACGATGAATCTGATCCTGATCTTAATTATTTTACTAATTCTGGTGCTTTGCAAAATAAATGCAACTACTTTTATACTCATGAAATTAAAGGATTTCTTGATCAAAATAATATTAACACAATTCACATTAATATCCGCAGTTTAAAAAAAAATTTTGAAATCTTTCGTAATTTTATTGAAGAAACTTGTAATCTATTTTATATAATTTGCTTAACAGAAACATGGTGCAGTTTGTATGACGTAAATTTTTTTACCAATTTTAAACTGCCGGGTTTTAATGTATTTTCATTAGCATGAAAAACAAATAAGCGTGGCGGAGGCGTTCTTATTCATGTTAAAAATAACTCACGATATTTTACCCGGACATGATCTACATGACATGACATAATCTATATGACATGATCTACATGACATATTTTACCCGGACATGATCTACATGACTACTTTTGACATGATCTTTGATATGAGCATCTCTGATGCTGATAAAGAGGTTTTAACGATTGAAATTTTAACCAATAAAATAAAAAATAAAATTCTAAGTTGTTGTTATCAGCCACCTTCAGGTAAAATTAAAAATTTTAATACGTTTTTATGTAATGACGTTAATTGAAAAAGTAATCTCGAAAATAAATTTATCTACTTAGTGGGTGATCTGAATTTAGATTGTTTTCAATACCACGTCAATAATAACATTAAAAGATTTTATAATGGCATTTTTGAAAATGGTGCGATTCCTTTGATTAGCAAACCGACAAGAATTACTCAATCAAGTGCCTCTTTAATTGATAATATTTTAACCACTGATGTTTTTAACGAATCCTTAAAAAAGGGCATAATTAAAAATGACATATCTGATCATTTTCCTTTTTTTTTCTATAAATATAGATAATAAATTAGTTCCTAATGAAAAACGAGTTTTCAAAAAGCGAATTTTTACAAATGAAAACCTTAAATCTTTTAAGGATCAATTATCTCTAATTGATTGAAGCATTATTAACACCTCTGATGATACAAATTTAGTTTATAACTCCTTTTTTCTATGATATTAAATTATTATAAATTTTCTATGATATTAACGAAACTAATTTCCTTGAAGTTAATTTAAATCTTAAAGCTAAAAGTATTAAATCGCCTTGGATTACAAAGGGTTTG
Source organism: Hydra vulgaris (assembly GCF_022113875.1). Lineage (NCBI taxonomy): Eukaryota > Metazoa > Cnidaria > Hydrozoa > Anthoathecata > Hydridae > Hydra > Hydra vulgaris. The sequence continues at coordinate 4,622,611 of NC_061160.1, read as the reverse complement.
CGGAAGTCTTCAAAAATTAAACCAAAATTATACATTAATTACTTAAAATCTAAAACAAATGAAAATAAAATTATATATAAAATTTAAGCTAAACTTTTTGAAAGCTTCAAGAAAAAACAAAAAAAAAATATTATTTAAATTTACTAGATATATATACATTAAATTTTAAATGCACTTGGTTTATAATAAGTGAAATTACTGGCAGTAAAAAATGTACATATCACTGTTTGCCAAACACGGTTAAACATAATAATGAATTTTTATATGATAAAAGACAAATTACGGAAGAATTTAATAATTATTTTGTGTCTGTAGGACACAAAATAATTATTAAATCTGGCAAAAAGAATTCATATCTGGCAAAAAGAATTCATATAGCTAACAGTTTAATGAATGATCTATGTTTCCCTCTAAACTCTTACTTGAACTCTTTTGAATTATCTTTTAAAGAGTTTGAAAATGCCTTTAAAATGTTAAAATCTAACAAAGCAGTAGACCCTGATGGCATTAATGGCAACATTATTATAAGTTCATTTGATGTTCTAAAACATATACTCTTTAAAATTTTTTCAATATCAATTAAACAGGGAATTTTTCCACAAGCTCTAAAATTAGCAAAAGTCATACCAATATTAAAAAGTGGTGACATTTGAGAACATAAGTAACTATCGTCCTATTTCACTCCTTTCTGTATTCTCTAAAGTTTTAGAAAGAATTTTGTACAATAAAATTTATAGTCATCTTACTTTAGACAATTTATTATACAGCGGTCAATATGGATTCCAAAAAAACAATTCTACTGAACATCCCATTCTACAATTTACAAGAAATATATCTGACTTATTTGAAACTTCTCAATTTACTTTAGGTGTTTTCATTGACTTGGCGAAAGCTTTTGATACTATAGGTCACGAAATTCTTTTTAAAAAATTGGAGTGGTACGGAATTACTGAAAAAATATTAATTTGACTAAAAAGTTACCTAAATAATCGAAAACAATTTGTTTATGCAGATGATAACGTTTCATCTAGTTTGTTAAATATTCATGTGGAGTCCTCAAGGATCCATATTAGGACCTCTCCTATTTTTAATATATATTAATGATCTACCAAAAGCTTTTAACCTCATGACAATTATGTTTGCTGATGATTCTAACCTATTTCTTTCTCATAATAACATTATTACACTTTTTAGCAATATGAACATTGAACTAGTCAAAATTTCCGAATGGTTTAGATTAAACAAACTCTCATTAAATATTGATAAAACTAAATGGGTTCTTTTTCATCCTTATGGTAAATAGCACCAGCTGCCTAGCAACATACTTTTTCTATTTATCGATAACATAGTTATTAATAGAGTTTTAGTGACAAGATTTTTAGGTGTATATATCGATGAAAATCTTACAAATCAAATCATCTGGAAATGCCACATTGCTAACTTGCGCAGTAAAAGTTCAAAGAGTATAGACATATTTTAAAAAATAAGAAACGTTCTTGATAAAAATACCTTAATTCAATTACATTATTCGTTAATTCATTGCCACATCAACTATGCAAACATTGCTTGGGGTAGCACTTATAAAAGTAAACTTAAACCTCTCTATCGGCAACAGAAGCATCTACACGCCTTATAAATTTTAAGGACCGTTTTGCTCACACCAAGCCTCTTTTATATGATATGAAAGCACTCAATATATATGAGTTGAATGTTTTTAATATTCTTTGTTTTATTTATAAATGCAAGACCCACCTATCACCCGTTTCTTTTCGTAACTTGTATTTACAAAGAGATAAAAATAACTATATTCTAAGGAACGATAACTTAATTTGACAACCATTTTCTCAAACTAATTTTGGAAAATATTTTATTTCATTTCGCGGACCATTTTTATGGAATAGTATAGTTTTAAATACTTGTAAAGATTTTTCTCAAGAATGTAATATTGATTCTTTTAAACAAAATCTAAAAAATTCATTTTTTAAACTGAAGATATACTAATCTACTTTTAAATTTTTGAAAACCCCTTATCTATATTAGTATATGTATATATTTAATGTACATTCTTTTTTATTTATTTATTTTTTATCAACAAGCAATTATTTAACATGTTTTATTTTAGTGAATTATTTAACATGTTTTAGTTTTTACGTTTTAGAACTCATATATTGTAATATTGAATGTTTATTTTTAATATCATTGTACAAATTTTATATACTTTTATTATTAAATTTAATTTTGTAATAAAAAGAAATTGAAACAAAATTAAATAAATACAAAGAATGAAAAGATTGAATAAAAATAATAATAATAAAGAAAAAAAAAAAAAAAAAAAGTTCAATAGGGGTTTCTCTGTGACAAGACCTGATAGTCTTCTTTGAGTATCCGCGTTCTTTATAATTATTTTTATTCTTTATTACTTAACGATATCTTGACTTGTTACCTTTCCTTTTTTCTTTTTTATATTATTTGTATCTGTATCATAAATATTGAAATAAAGAACAAACAAACAAAAAAAATTAAAGGAAAAGAATAAAATTGGAACTTCTTTCTAGTTACAAGACTTAATCAGGGGCATTCATAAAAACTTCTGTTATGGTTTGCAGATTGACATTTTCAAAACTCTTACTTCTGTTATGGTTTGCAGATTGACATTTTCAAAACTCTTACTTCTGTTATGGTTTGCAGATTGACAATTTCAAGTTAAAAAAAATGTTTGTTTTTTTGTGTGAAATAAATTAAGCCATCATAATTGTGCGGCACTTCATATAAGTTTACAAATCAAAACATTTTTATTTACAAATCAAAAAACATTTTTATTTTATTTCATGAAGTTTAATTGCTTGTTGATTTAAGTTTTAGTTTATGAATAAATAAACAGTGCCGAGGCCCTCCCAAAACCTGTCATGAGAGCCCCAAAATATTTCCACTAGGTAGTACTAAAAAATGAACTTTTTGAAATTCATTTTTTAGTACTACCTAGATGAAAATTTCAACTGGAGCTGGTTTTTTTAAATACACACATCCGTATCTACATATCGCAACGTTAGAATAATCTTGTTCTATCTCCATCTATCTCAAAACTCAAAAATGTGGAGATAGAACAAGATAGTTCTAAATTCGCGATATTGCGTCAGAATAGTAGAATAAATACATTTTTAATTACCTCCCATGTAGCCTTTTTGTTTTTACTACTAGAACTGCTTACTCATGCTTCCCATTTATGAACTACTAATACTTTCCTTAGTTTCTTAGTAATAAAATAATTGTTCAAACACATTTTGTATAAGGGACCAGCGCACTATTGACCAAATAATATTTTCCATCTCGAAAATGCTTTTGACGAAAATTGTAAATTTTAAAGTTTTCTTTATAATTTTTATACTCTCAAAGGATAGAACTTACAAAATAAATCACAAAAAAATTTAAATAACTTAGCTTTACGTTAATAAAATGAATCTCAAACATTGGGAAGTATTTTCATGCCAATTAAATTACTATTAAAGAAGTTCAGCACAAAATTATTAGGAAGTTTTCTAAGCAAGCATGTCAGTGTTATACTTCATTAGATAGCTTAAAATGTACACTTTGCCACCGCTCTTGGTTTTACTTTTGTTTTATTTTTTAATAATTTTTTAGTAAAGTAAAGAAAATTTCGTTTTTGTTTATTTCAATTGGAGTTCTTTTTGTATTTTGTAACGCAACATTTTTTATTTTTTTTTAGAGAAGACGTTCTTTTAATTAAAAGAGTATCTGACGAAACTAAAACTCTCAGTTGATGTATCTACATGTTGATTGTAAAATTAACTAGGCCTAAATCTTACTTAGTCGATGTGTACACTCCGTTACAGCCTGTTAACGAACTGTTACAGCTGTTTGTGCAGTGCACGTTCTGCGCTTTGAATTTATATGGTTCAAGTGCAGTACTTAATTTTGTTGGTGCGCAAAAGTGTGCATCAACAAAAAAACAATCTTTGTGCAATAACTCAAAAAAAAAAACATTTCGCTACCGAGAAAACGAACCTGAAACCCTTGGTTCATTTGCCGGAGGCAGAATCCACTCGACCACGCTTACGTTGCTAGTTGGAAGAAAATTGTATTTATAAATTAATATTTTTGCATGTATAATATGTAATTATTTATTATATATTATATGTTTATAATATTTTGCATGTATTATATTTTGGAAAAATAGATTCTTAAAATTGGTATCATGTTTAGGAGATGTTAATTTATACAATTTTACACAGAACTATTGGGGTGAAAAAAAAAACATTAAACAGACGTAAAACTACTAATTAATTAACTGCGTGACGTAATTTATGGACGACCCCTAAGCGCTAAAAAATTTGTTATGTAAGTGTTTGCTTAATAATAAAAATTTAGTTTTAAACTTATTTTAAGCAATCTTTTATTGCTATTTTAATATAACTGTATAACTTTTTGTATGAAATTTTGTATAACTTTATATTTGTAATTTTTTTACGAAAAATATATAATTTTTAAGATTATGATGTTTGATTTCCTTTATTGCCTTAATATTTGCAAATACGTGAAAAAAACCTCAAGGAGAAAAATCTCAATTATCAATTTTTGAGTTATCAATTTTTGAGATGGAAAATAGCGGTTGGTCCCATAGTGCGGCGTTTGAATACAAGAAAAAAAAAAACACAACAAATTTTTTGGGTATCTACGGTTCAAATCGAGAATTATAATGAATAAATTTTGAGAAATTTTTGTCTTTCCTCGTAAAACCTTTTTTTTTTTTTCATAAACTTTTATTTTTTCGGTAAAGTACAACGAGATTTGTTTTCTTGCTTCCATTAAAGCCACTGTGCTAGTTCCTCAACCAGTTTTTTGATTACATCATATTCGTTTAAAAAGACCAACTTAGTTTAAAGAGGTTGTGTAAATAAAAATCGTTCTCTATGGCAAAGGGAATGATACTCCAGACTAAACCGTAAATTTGTAGCGGAAGCTCTTTGCAAGATTGCTTGACTATACTAGTTTTACGACTTTGAGATCCTTGCTGCTGTTTTGTGAGATTTCTGTCAAGGTTGAAAATATAGTTTAAATAAAAGGAATAGCCGCTTAAGTGTCTGTTAAAAACCGGTCACTTGCAATCTTGACAAACCTTGACACTGAAGCCAATGTTTTGATTATCAAAAAATATCTGGTACAACAGTTATAATAATTGTTGTACCAGATATTTTTGATAATCAAAACACTGGCTTCAGTGTCAAGGTTTCTCAAGAGTATGAGTATTTATTATACTCAATGAATATGAATCGAGCATGAAGAATTATTATTCATACTCAATTTCTCTGCATTTTTTCTCCAACAGTTGGCAAGCTAAGAAAATCAACGTATCTTATTGGACAACATGGTTTCTGTGGTTATGGGTTGTTTGTGTTCTGGAACTCTCTCTGTAGTATGGTTTAGGCTAGTTTTTAGTAGATGGTCTACACAAGCATTAAACAATCAGTAGTGAGTTGGGATATTAAAGCCATCATTGCAGTAGCAGCAACATGCACAAACCATTTCTGAGGCACATCTTTCAAGACTGGGTACTAATTGATCATTTAACTATTTAGTACAAAGTTGCTTAAATATATCTATAATAACATAAGTAATATAATAAATTTATAACTTAATATAATAAAAATATAATAACATAAATAATATAATAAATATTATAGTATAAAAATGTAATGATAAAAATCTAGTCTTCTAATTTCTTTAATATTCTTTAAATAAAAATTAAAAAAATAATTCAAACCTTTTGTATTGTTTATTTATCTTTTTCGTATTTGTTGTAATTGTTATTGTAAAATGTTATTGTCTTAATAAATTCATCATAGTTTATAAATATTTTTAAACCTTTATCAAGAAACTTAATCAAATGCCAAACAAACAAATATTTAAATTTGATAGTTATTGCCATTCGTAAAATTTTATTATAAAAATTATTATAAAACCTTTACAATAATGTAAGGAGTGTGCTTTCCTGTGATGCTGTCAACTTTACAGTTGGTATTGCTTTAAAACGTAGTGATATATCAAAGATGTAAAGAGGTTTTCATTGCTAGATTTACAGCAGTCAGTAGTCATAGTAGTAGCTCCATCCCTGCAATAAGGCAAGTTATTCTCTAATTCTGATATACAGCAGCCTTATCAATAATAGGACGAAGTATGTAGAAGGATGAAAGGTTAAACCTCTTCAATGTGGTTGAATCCATAACTGACTCTTTATTTACAAGCTTTGAAAGGTTCAAATAGTAACACTGTAAAAAAGTTTTGTAATATTTTAGCTGCGCTTGCAATCAATTTTATTATCTCCGTATCGGTTTCTAACTGCTTCTTGTGTTGGGTATCTTCCCAACTCATATTCTTCTTTGCGCCTATTGTCCTCTGTTTGACATGCTAAATTAGGGCGTATAGTGATACTTAGTCAAGATTTTCACCAAGCTCAACAGTAACAGCCTGAATTTTACGCATTATCTTATGCACTATCGTTAGCTTCTTTTTTCGCAAAAAAAAAAAAAAAAATCCTGTCTGTGAGTAATTAACTCACAGTTAACTGTTAAAACAGTTCCATTGAGTTTCGGTCCGATGAATGTTATTTTCGATTTAAAGTTTAAATTTTGGGACAACAACAACACCAGCATTCTTTGTCTATAAATCTACCAACTTTATTTTACGTAATGGCCTCATTAATAAAACCATTGTCGTAGAAGTATTTAACAAAAAAAAACATTTTACTTAATTTTATTTATAGTCAATCAGCTGGTAGTTTAAAAAAATCCTTTTATGTTGGTTTGAAAAAAAATTAAAACATAACACGGAAACATGTTTACTTAGCAGATAACTTTAAAATAATTTTTTGCGACAAACACCGGTCTTTATTTGTTGTAATAAGTAACTTAATTTTATTTTTTAATTATTTACAACAAAGTCAAAATAAAATATAGCTGGGTTTAAGTTTTTTAGCTATTATATTTCTTTTTTTAGCTATCATATTTCTTTTAAGCTATTTATTTATTTTTTATTTTTGTTCGGTAATCCTCTATACTGGATCTACCATAGAAGGAATTGATTGCTTTCCCAGCTTCACGTATTTTTCCGTTGTAGATTAAATTTAAATAAATAGTGTTAACGGTGAGATAAATTTTTACTTATTTATCTTAAATATAAAAAGGTTCCCGTTTTGGTTAGACAAACAGTAATAATCATAAGTGACATCTATAAACAATTGCTTCAATACTAAATGATCTTTTTTTAAAAAAAAAAACAAAAAACAAAAACGAATTATAAAACTCTTCTTAAAAAACAATTTTTATATTTTAGTCAAAAATCTACTTAATCAGAAAACGTTATTCTAGTACCAGAAAATGCCACTGGGTTTAATTTCATTTTCTTCTTTGCTTGCCACGATGGATGTAAACTTTCAATATCATCATTTATTTTACGTTTAGATTGCTTGAAATCTTTATGTTTTGTTTTGGGTTCCTTAAAATCATTTCCTTTTTTAAACCTATTATAGCTTTTAACACCGAACTTTTCTTTCTTGTTATTAATGCCAGATTTTTCATTATAGGCCTTTACACCCAACTTTCCTTGATACAACTTTTGTCGTGTGCGTTGACCCATCCGATTTCGCTTAACTTTAGTAGCTAAACTATTAAAGACAACTGATGGTGCAACATTAAATTCTTCATCAATATCATGTAACGATGTTGTAGGTCTGTTAAGGAAAAAAGAATCTTGGTGCATTTTGACGTCAAGTTTTTTTTCAACTTTATTACATTGCATATCTTTATTAGAAATGTTGCTAGATTTTTTTGAATCGTTAGCGATAAACTTTTTCATTAAAGCAGTTTTACTTAGCACTTTAGATTTAGGTAAGTCAGTAACTTTTGA
>NC_061160.1:4519042-4613691 GCF_022113875.1 Hydra vulgaris | reverse complement strand
CCATTTTCTATCAGCTTTAATTTTTCGATGATATCCTTAGAAGTAAATATTTTTAAGTATGCTATTTCAATAAATTTACTATCTGACTTTAAATTACTACCTAAATCTTGCAACTTTTTCTCTGTTTCTGATTTTGATAATGCAGCAATCCATATATCCTTACAAAAATCATTACAAATACCTTTAAATACGTCAACTAGTTTTTCAGCCATTTGCTCAATAATCAAGCTTTTCATGGCTTCAATTTCTTTTAAATAGTTTGCAATTTTACGTTTGTGTTTTTCTAGCTGTAGTTCAGTGCCTTTTAATGAGCGCAAACGTTCAATGCGACGAGTTAATTTCCTAATTTGATATATCCTTGAACGCTTTAATAAGTTTCGAATAACTTCCTTTTGCTTTTGAGGGCCTATCTTTTTATCCTTGTTAATTATAACTTTCTGTTTTTTTGCTCTTGGTTTCTTTTTTATATCCTCGGCGGAATCTTTTTTTAAAACATTCTCTTTATCACTTTCTGCAACATTATTGTTTAAATTTTCACCATTATCATTGCCGTAGTCATCATCATCACCATTGTCATCATTGTTGGCATTGTCATCACCATCACCATTGTCATCATCATCACCATTGTCATCATCATCACCATTGTCATCATTGTCTGCATTGTCATCATCATCACCATTGTCATCATCGCCATTGTCATCATCACCGTTGTCATCATCATCATAATCAGAATTGACATTACTATCATTTAATTTGGTAAATAAATTTAAATCTAAATCCATTGTTTTATGACTAAAAAACAATTACTACAAAACATAAAAAATTTGCATTTTGTGTTAATTGGTAATTTTTATTGACTACCACATAAAAATAAAGAAAATTAAATACTGATATTTTATACAGTATTATAGATTATTATATTTTTATATTATCATAGGAGTTAAAAATTTGAAAAAATTAAAAAAAAAAACCACAGTCATAAACTTATTGTTAGAGTATGATTAAAAAAAAGTTAATTGGCTATATATATATACATATATATATATATATATATATATATATATATATATATATATATATATATATATATATATATATATATATATATATATATATATATATTTAAACAATTTAAAATGTATTCTATATATATATATATATATATATATATATATATATATATATATATATATATATATATATATATATATATATATATATATATATATATATATATATATATATTTATATATATATATATATATACATATACATATATATATATATATATATATATATATATATATATATATATATATATATATATATATATATATATATATATATATTTAAACAATTTAAAATGTATTCTACAAAAAGAGTGCTCAATGTTCTTAAAAGAACAGAGCAATTACAAATTAGTAGAAAATCACTTAGCAAAATTTTTTCTCATTTAACACTGTGTTTCATCAATAAAGACTCATCAGAAAAATTTTCTGATGAGTCTTTATTGATGAAACACAGTGTTAAATAAGAAAAAATTTTGCTAAGTGATTTTCTACTAATTTTTATATATATATATATATATATATATATATATATATATATATATATATATATATTATATATATATATATATATATATATATATATATATATATATATATATATATATATATATATATATATATATATATATATATATATATATAGATATATAGATATATTTATATATATATATATATATATATATATATATATATATACACATATGGATATATATATATATACATATGTATATATATACACATATGTATATATTTATATACATATGGATACACACACACACACACACACACACACACACACACACACACACACACACACACACATATATATGTAAATATATATTATAAATAACATGATTTACAATAAAATAAATAATGTAGGAAAAAATGGTCCAATCAATAAAAACCATAAACCTTAGCAACAAAATACAAAAATAAAAATTGTGCATATAAAACAAAGGAAAAAATAAAAATAAAAAATAAAATAAATGATAAAAAGCTCTTATTCGCCATGATAAAAATGTTTTATTCTAGCAATTACCATCCTACAATAGAGTATTGTGGAATAGGATGGTGTAGGTAAAGAGTTTGATTGGACAACAAAATTGTCCAGTTAATATTGATCAAATCTAAAAAAAATTATAACTTTAAGTATTTAATTTTGATAAAAAATAAAATTAAAATAAAAAAAGTGAAAAACTTGTTAAAAAGAAAGGTTTTTCTTAACTTTGATTTATATATAATCAAAATAAGTTATTAGTTAGTTATACTATATGCATATAAAAATAACAACTTGACTGCAATTTTTTATGCCAATAAAATAATAAAATAAAAAGTCATTATATGTAGGAATAAACAAACTATCCCATGTTATGTCCACACATTTTTTGATTTAGATACACACTCTTTAAAAGGAAGTAAAATATCTATCTTTTAAAGAGACAAATTTAGTTGATTAAAGTTTAAACGTGATTATAATATAAATAAATTCAAACAATAAACATTAACTAATAATATCATCAAGAAAATTTTACATATTTAAAATTTGATGTTGTTTACCTAGTTGATGTAATAATGGATATTTGCAAAAGCAATGTTTGTCCAATAAGGTTTAACATTAAGATAAAATATTTTATTAAAAATAAAATATAATATAAAATAAATAAAAAGAAATAACAAAAATGTATTTTTTGTTATTTCTATTTATTTTTTTTTATATTATATTTTTAAATATAATATAAAATAAAAAATTATGATTATTATATACAATTAAAATAAAAATAAAAACAACAGAACAGGAACAAAAAAAACGTATCCTCAAAAGTCGTATATAAATATATATATATATATATATATATATATATATATATATATATATAAATATATATATATATATATATATATATATATATATATATATATATATACATATATATATATATATATATATATATATATATATATATATATATATATATATATATATATATATATATATATATATATATATATATATATATATATATATATATATATATATATATATATATATATATATATATATATATATATCAGTGAAGTACACTGGACTTTTAGATTTTTGAGATTTGACACTTACAGGTATTGTGCAAACTCCAAACTTTTGTATGTTTATGCTTATGTCAAATGAGAATGTTTTGCAAAGAGTTTTGGTGATAAGAGCTTAGGGACAAAAAAAACCCAATTTTTGGGTCCACCCAGCCCTTATGGTGGGAGCAAAAAGTTGATAAAATAATTTTTTTAGTATTTTTATCTAAGTTTATATTCATCAACAAATTTCAAATTTCATCCAATAATTTCTTATTTTTTTAAAATTATGACCATATAAAGTTTTAACCCCCCTCAATTTGAGGGGGCTGTAAACTTTGTAGGGTCATAAAAACTAAAAACTAAGAGGTTATTGCATGAAATTTGAAATTCGTTGATGAATATAAACTTAGATAAAAATACACAAAGAAATTATTTTATCAACTTGTTGCTCCCACATTAAGAGCTGGGTGGGCCCGAAAATTGGGGTTTTTTTGTCCCCAACCACAACTTTTTGCAAAACATTCTCATTTGACATAAGTATGAACATACAAAAGTTTGGAGTTTGCATAATGCGTGTAAGTTTTAAAACTCAAACATCTAAAAATCCAGTGTACACCACTGTATATATATATATATATATATATATATATATATATATATATATATATATATATATATATATATATATATATATGATATATATATATATATATATATATATATATATATATATATATATATATATATATATATATATATATATATATATATATATATATATATATATATATATATATATATATATATATATATATATATATATATATATATATATATATATATATATATATATATATATATATATATATATATATATATATATATATATATATATATATATATATATATATATATATATATATATATATGTATATATATATATATATATATATATATATACTTTATAGTGGTTGCTTGCAGCCTTGTTGGGAGTGAATCAGAATTAAAAAAAAAAAAAAAAAAACAATTATCTAGTTTTTGTCTTCAACAAGTTGTTTCGTCATTAGCATGTTCATTAGGAAGCTTCCTGATGAACCTACTGATGGTGAAACAACTTGTTTAAGACAAAAGTTAGATAAGTTTTTTTTTTTTTAAATTCTGATTCACTCCCAACAAGGCTGCAAGCAACCACTATAAAGTTGGGAGTTGATAGAAAAAAATAATAGAGTTATAGAACAAGGAAATTTTCATGTTTTTCATGTTTTTCAGAAAAACATGAAATAGAAGAGGTTTCGAAAGTGTACAGATGCGAGGGAAAAAACTAGACAAGTAAAAATTTTTAAAGCATGCAAGGACAGATACAGTTAAAGAATGAGACTTTACTGAATGAGAAATCAAGCAAGAATGAGTTTGAGCAGCGACCATGACAGTATTTGTTGAAAAGAGAAAGAGATGCAACTTTATGACGATGGAAAAGAAGTTTAAGCTTAGCAGATAGAGCAGGTACAACTGTGTTTACAATGTGTTTTTGGACCTTGTCGAGAAGATAAAGAGCATCATTAGAAAAACCAGCCTAAATATGACAGCAGTATTCCATACAGGAATGAATAGCAGATTTGTAGAGGTAGAGAATAAAATCAGGAGAGAGAAAATGGTGAGCACAATAAAGAGAAACAACCTTAGCAGATGCTAATTTAGCAATCAATTGTATATATTATTTCAATTAAAGGTCAGTAGTAAACAATAATCCAAGAAGACGTAAAAAAGAGAACTTAGTGAGAGATTTGCCAGTCATTAATATAGGAACGTTGACAGTACTGCAATAGTTGTTTGCAGTAAAAAAAAACTGAGTTTTGTTAGGGTTAAAATTTACAAGCCACTGTAAGCCCCAATCTGTTAAAGAAGTGAAATCAGATTCAAGATCAGCTGTCTGTTCTAAGAGCTAAGTTTTACTAATTTAACTTGATTTATTATTGCTCTGTTCTTTAAGAACATTGAGCACTCTATTTGTAAAATACACTAACATAATTTATATATGTGAGTGTGTATGTGTGTGTGTGTGTGTTTACATGGTTATGTTTCAAGGTTATATATATATATATATATATATATATATATATATATATATATATATATATATATATATATATATATATATATATATATATACATATATATAAAATATAAATAAAACTTGAATCATATATACATATATATTTATATATAACTGCATATATCATATATGCCTATACAACACTTGGGATTAAAATATATATATTTTATATACATGTATATATATATATATATATATATATATATATATATATATATATATATATATATATATATATATATATATATATATACATATATATAAAATATAAATTAAACTTGAATCATATATACATATATATTTATATATAACTGCATATATCATATATGCCCATACAACACTTGGGATTAGGGTCAGAAAAAAAATGCCAACTCTGTTTCTATGTTTTAAGGCAAGATTTTTGTATCAAAATTTTTTTACCAACCTCTAAATTCTGAGGGTTGCATATATATTATAATATAAATATAATATAAATATGCATATATTATATATATAAATATCAGTGACGGATCCAGGAATATTTGATGTTTGAGCTACCTTCCAGACATGGAGAACACTTCAAACATTTTTATGTTGATACTTATGTCAAATAATGAGGCTTTGCAAAAATTGAGATGATTGGGGGCTGGGAAAGAAAAAGGTCTTTAGCTAAAACTTGTAAACCCTTTAAAATGAGGGGGGTTTAAACTTTATATGGTCATATTTTTTAATGAAATGAAATACTATGAAACCTAAAATTTATCGATGAATATATGTCTAGTTAAAAATAGTACAAAATTTTTTTATCAACTTGTTGCACCTTATTTTTGGGTGTGTGTGTGTGTGTGTGTGAGGGGGTTTAAGGATGGAAGCTAAAGGGTTTTTTTGTTCCCAGGTTCCAATCATCACAATTTTTTGTAATGCCTTGTTATTTGACATAAGTAAAAACATACAAATGTTTGGAGTTTGCTCCAAGTCTGAAAGTCAAAAATCTCAAACGCCAAAAAATCTTGGATCTGTCACTGGTAAATATATATATATATATATATATATATATATATATATATATATATATATATATATATATATATATATATATATATATATATATATATATATATATATATATATATATATATATATATAAGGTAGTTTTATCTCTAACAAATATTATTTCCACTCAATCCTGTAATGTTTGTAAGACAAAGTCTAAATGAATAATGTTAATAACGTTCAATAATTAGATGAAGGCTCAAGGATTGGCATTACACCTTGTCTAAGTTCTCTTCACTGCTCTCTTCTCTTCATTGTTTTTTTTTTTTTGAATATCTTCTACATTTGTGATAAAAAATGGACAATTAAAAGTTTCAGTCAAACATAATTGATGAGAAATTAAATGTGACCTAAAGAAAAGAAATTGTTCAACAAAAATATAGAGATGAACCGAGCCTTGCAACAGACCAATTCAGATCAGGATTTAGTAACACAAATTATGGTAATAATGCAAGAAGAGCACACAAAGATTCATAATTTTTGGCTAATATTATAGGCGGGGATAATAAACTTGTAGAAAAACTGAAAATTATTTTGATAGCCATATGTTCTGGCTATGATCTTAACCCTGGCATATTTCAAAACTACTGAAGAACACTACTAATTTAATATTTTCTCTCTACAATCACACCAAATTTCACATCACAATGTTCACAAACTTCTGGAGCATGGAGTTCAGATTTCAGAAAACTTAAAACTTCCTATAGGATTTTACACAGAAGAAGCCCAAGAAGCTTTAAAAAAAGCTACCAAACAATGTCGTTTCACTGTTGAATGTCTAATAATTAGCAAATATATGTTTTTATTAACGTATTTTGAGAGAATTAACAAAATAAACACTAAACAATAAACTACTTATCCCAATCATCTATTAGTGTTCTAGTAGCACGCAGATAAGAGAAGTAAAACTCTTTTCACATTAAAATTTATTCCTTGACCCTTAATTTAATATATCATACAAAAAGAATAGATTCTTTGAATAATTTATTATTTTTGTATTTATAAGGTAGATTCTAAAATTTCTCAGCATTCTTTTAGTCTTCTGGTCACAGTTGTAGAATTTACTTTTCAACCAAAAAAAACCTAGGTTAAAAAAAATATATCGAAGTTAAAAATTTTGATGAATCAAATGCACTCGAATCAAGAATAGTTAGATCCAAAGTGTTAAGCGTATCTTTTAAAAAGCATAAAAAATACCATTCCTATATGAATTTATAAAAATCTTTGTGTTATAAATAATAAAAATCTGAATTTGAAATACAGTTTTTTTTTAATACGTATCAGAATACTTTAAAAACCATTGTTATAAAAATATCCAATAAAGCAATGTATCAAAATGTATTTGAAGATTAAAAATTTTAACTTATTATTTACGCGTGTAGTTAAACGTAACGCGCGGATAAATGCGTATGCGCGCATTTTACGCATATTTTTATTAACAAATTAGAATTCTTTGAACCAAAAATTATAAATTTAACATATAAAGTAATTTGTTACATAGTTTGTTAAGTTTTTTCCGTTGTTTGATAATTCTGAGACACAGTGCGACGTCGCAATAGTAACCAAAATGATATAAAAACAACATTGGCAACCGATGTTGCGGTAAAGCAAACTCGTAATATTTTAACTTATATTTGAACCAATGTATGTGTGCTAGTTTTTACACACACGTTGGTACAATCTTTGATTAAACAAAGGTTTTTCTAAAATCATATTAATTTTTTTATTTGAAGCTAGTTCTCGTTTTAAGCTGGAGACCTTTTAAAATCCCTCACGACTTTTTTAGTCTTATTTATCAAAGGTTCGATTACTTTGTAATTATTACGACTTCAACTAACTAATTGAATTATCTAATTAGTTATTAAGCCTGTTGCCCGTTTCTTGAGAAGAAAATTATTTTTAAAAATGTGTTTTCAGTTTAGTGTAATTGTACCTCATAACAACAATTCTATAAAGTTTAGATTTTTTTATAAAATACAGGAAAGGTCTTTGAAAAATTAATAATCAATAACAATCATAAACCGAATAGTGTTTTTAAATTTACATTTGAAGTAATTCCTAATGGAATTTTAAAATTGCTATTAAATATGATTAACTAGTCTAGAATGGTCTACACATGGTCCTTTAAACGACTTAAAAATAAAAGCAACACGTTTTTTTATTTTGTTAATCGATTTTTGTCAGTTTGAGATAGGGCAATAATTTTGAAAAGCAAGGTAAGGATTTATCAGAAAGATTGATGACTTAATTTTATTACACCAAATTTTATTTAAAACCATTTTTCTGATTTAAGAAAAAAATCTGCAAAAAAATATTAGCTTTATTTTTTGCATTCACTTTTACTGATCACTTTAATCAGAAAATTGTAAATTTATAAAATTTATAATTTATAATATTTCAGAAATTTTTGATTTATTTATTTTTAATACAGATCATGATCTGTATTAAAAATCATCAACTCATCACTTTTGACTGTTGATTGTTATCCAAAAGTGTCTAAAAAATCATCAACTCATCACTTTTGACTGTTGATTGTTATCCAAAAGTGTCTAAAAAATCATCAACTCATCACTTTTGACTGTTGATTGTTATCCAAAAGTGTCTAAAAAATTATCAACTCATCACTTTTGACTGTTGATTGTTATCCAAAAGTGTCTAAAAAATCATCAACTCATCACTTTTGACTGTTGATTGTTATCCAAAAGTGTCTAAAAAATCATCAACTCATCACTTTTGCCCTGTTGATTGTTATCCAAAAGTGTCTAAAATCTCAAACTTATTTGATTTTTTTATTAAAAACGTTTTATAATACAAAAAAAAAATTACTACTTGCAGAAAAAAAACTACTATATATTTTAAAAGATATTGTGGTTCATCCTCGTACAGCTAACTGCCGTATGAAGACCATATACCTAATTGTCGTATGAAGACCATATACCTAATTCCGCGGTAAGCAGATTTAGCCCTCTACACATAGACTAAATGAATCACATAATTTTGCAAATGTTCTGTTTACTTAATAAGGAAATTAACTACGATTATGCTATTTATTTATTTCATTTATTTATTCTTTTCATCACCCAAAATTACAGGTAAAAAATACAGAGGTCATAAAACTAATAGTTTATACTATAAGTTAAAATTCTAATTTAGATTCTTCTTGGAATGCTTTTTTCATTAAATTTTTGAATACCATTCTCTGCTCTCTGATGTTCCAGAACTCAAAGAACTGGTTTAAAATTTCTGCTATATTATCTTCTACGTCATCGTGACGACGTTTGATAATGATTTTTTCCCCCTTAATCAAACACTACATGAAGCTTAGTTCCAGGTGGTTGCAAATTTTCATTATTTCGTAAATAAAGCAGTTTTCCTTATTAACATTAGATATTTGAGTTAAAATCAAGGAAAGACAAGTCAGATTGCTAAGTAATCTGATAAACAGATTCAATTTGTTTTGAACAAGGATGGTAGATACGTCATTGATTTTAAAGTAGGAATGCAGATAGTTTTTGCTGTATTTTGAAATACTAAAGAGAAATTATAATGCTGATCTTCCAACAGCGTCTAATTTATTAAAAAAAGTATTGCTATAGTCACAAATTCCTAATCCATATGATAGATTTGGTATAGCCAGAGATTTGAACAAATGCACTATAGTTACTGGTTGACAAAAACGAATTCCAGATTTTATAAGAGCTCTGGAGATTGATTGAAATTGAATAATTGTTTCGTTTACATTTGCTGATTGGATTGTAAATATATTTTGTCCATGGCATTGATTTTCCCATAAAAATCCGAGGAATTTCAGTTTATTATTAAGTTTCAGGAAAAAACCGTTGATTTGTATTATGATTTTTGTAACTAAACTTTTACCGGAGATAATGAACTCGGTTTTTTCTGTGTTTAATTTGATATAGAGGTTTTGACATTGCGTTTGAACTTTATTAATCAAGTCTTGTAGCCCAGAAAAAGTAGGAATTTGCAGGATTATATCATCTGCATTAGCAATAATACCAGTGTATAAACCCATTACTGTTGTTCCAACTTTATAATCGGAAACAATTTGACTTAATATACTTTCAGTATAAATGTTGTATAAAATGTGGCGATAAAATGGATCCTTGTCGCACATCTTGAGACAAGCGGAAATTATTTAATTTATGTCCAAGGTATGATATATTAGCTGTACCCGAGCGGTATAATGATTGTAGTGCGCGAACTACTGATAGCGATAAGTTTTTGTTGTAATAAAGTTTCTCAAACAGCAAATCCCAGTTACAGCTATCAAAAGCCTTATTTGCATCTAAACTACAGATATATACTGGCGAGTTATTATTGTTATAATGTTTTAATGTCTCGCTCAATAGGAACTCTGCATGCTGGGTAGAGCTATTTTGCTTGAAACCAAGTTGATGAGAGTGGCTGTCTGATATTTCCGGACATACTTTCATGATAATATATTCAAAGAGTTTTGTCAAGATAGATGTAATACTAATACCGTGATAGTTATCTGAATTATTAAGAGATTTTTTATAAGATTTTACTATTTGGATAATTATGGAAGTTGATAAGTACTCTGGCACAGCTCCATTATTAAAGATACTGTTATAAAACTTTGAAAGCCATGTAACGAGATTGTTATTAGAAGAGTATTTAAGATGCTCTGCAGTAATTCCACAAAAATCAGGTGATCATTTAGACTTTAGCTTACGAATACAAGATTCAATGTCGGAAGTTGATAAGAGTATTTTATTAGGTTCAACTATAAGAAGGGAATATAGCGGTGTTCGGAATTGTTGTTAGTAATTGTGGGAGTGTTGAGAATTGTATTAAAGTTTTGTCGAAATTCTTCTACAATTTCCTTTCCATCTTGTTTCTTATTTATCGTAAAAATACGAGTGTTCGGACTAGATTTAATTTTTCGGATATTGTTCCAAAACTTTTGAGGATTAGTTTTTCGAAGATATTCAATGTTTTTGGTAATTTTATTGATTTTTAGGTTATGAGCTGCTTTTACTGTTTTACGAAAATTTTTACGAGCTAGCTTGTATTTATTAAATGAAATGAATTCCTGCGATCTGTTATAGTTACATTTTTTCCATTCTTTAAAGTGGAAAGAGAGAATGTCTTTGCATAATTTAACTTCCGGTGTTCACCATGATTTAGAGTAAATGCAAAATTCTTTTTTTTGATAACATTCTTCCATAGCTAAAGTGGCAGCATTATTTATTTTTTTCGCATGTTGTTTGAGTTTGTTTTTCTATTGCTTCTCCAATAAAAGCGTAATCTTCGAAGAACTGAGAGAGGTTCCGATTATAAATTTTAATAAAGTTGTCATCCTTCTATGCATACTTTGGGATTGTATTGTATTTTTTAAGTATATTATTTATAACTGGAGTTAAACTATTATTTTTAAGATTAATATGTGTAGCGATGGGTAAACGATTACTCATGTTTAAATGTGAAGGAGGAATAGTTTTACAGTTTGTAAAGCATATTGATGATTCTTTTAAGACTGCTATGTGATCGATGTAAGATAAATTATTTAGTGTTTTATGCTTATAGGTATAGGTAGGACCAGTACCACT
Organism: Hydra vulgaris; assembly: GCF_022113875.1. Lineage (NCBI taxonomy): Eukaryota > Metazoa > Cnidaria > Hydrozoa > Anthoathecata > Hydridae > Hydra > Hydra vulgaris. The sequence continues at coordinate 4,601,818 of NC_061160.1, read as the reverse complement.
AATTATATCCAAAAAAGAAAGCTCGTTTGTTTCAAGAAAATTAGATAAATGCCTAGAAAAGTTGTTACGTGTTTGGTTATTTCGAACTTCTGTGTCATATATTTTCAGGAAATGACTAAAAATTGCCGGCAATTATACACTCTCCTTCATCCTCGTATATGTTAAAGATGGAGGCAATTACATTAAATTGAGACAGATATTGTTCTAATGATTCTATGCATAATTATGTAATGTGGTTGGCTTTAGCAATAATTCAATGACAGCATGTGAAATTTTTTTTTGATTATGTACCGTTTTCATTGATATACAAATAAAAGGATTACTTTTTTCATTTTTTTTTTTAATGCAATTGCATTTTTACACAAATGATTCCAGATAATGAAAGAGTAAATAGTTAACTAGTTAATTAAGAGTAATTAGTTACTATGACTACAGTTTTTGAGCAAAGCAATTTTTTAGCAGAATGTTTTAAATTTAAGTGATTTAATATTTTAACTACGTTACGTAATTGTTACGTAATTGTTAGAACAACATAAAGAATCCAAACATGAAAAAACAAGTATAAACCGTTTTATAGAGCTACATTTATATTTATTATATTATCTAAATGTTGTAATGCTAAAAAAATTGCATAGCTTAGTGAGCATTGTTTTGATTTATTTACTACCATTTATTACAACCACAACTCTATGATGAGAACCATCCTATTTTTGAAATTCAGCTTAGACTTTCAGTTATGAAAAATTTCAGATTACTCCATTTCTAATCAGAGATGCGCGACACATTAAACACTTTTGATAAGACTTTATTGCTGTGGTTTAAATTTTTCCACCAAAGTTTTCTAACATTAAAATTAAATTTAAAATAAAAAATGTTATGTATCAATGTAATTATTATGTTTATTATATAGCTATCTCATACTAGTAAATTTCAGGGGCGCCCATAATAGGAAATCTAAACTAATTGATTAATTGATTATCTAAGTCTCTGATTCCCTGATTCTGTTTGAAAAATTCGAATATGTAAGAGAAATTACAAAAATTTCACTCAGTTAGTTCAGTAGTTATCTGAACATTTTTTTTTTTTTTTTTATTCTTTAAATTACATATTAATTACAACAGTTTGGTCATAATTATAAAAATCAAAAGCTTTACAAAGTATTATTTAATTAACTCTATATATTTAATAAATAAAAATAAAAAACTTGCACAGAGGTGGGATTTAAACCACGGGTTCTTTTTTTCTGAGACAAATGCGCAACCACTACGCCACGGCTGCTCAAATTCAATTATCAAAATGTTGTGATAATATCTTTATCAATACTACACAGCAAACATTCAACTTCATTAAACCTATATAGAACTTCAGTGGACCTATAAAGACATTTTAAGTAATCATTTCGTTTTTTTTTTTTAAACAACGCAGTTTAGAATAGCAAATAAAAATCTAGCTAAATTTTTATAAATAAACTTGCGTGAAAGTAGAGAATTTAGTAAAAAAAAATTGGGGTTGTTGCACCCAACAATTCACCCTCCTTATCACGATTAATTAATAAGAATTAGAATTGTCGTTAATTAAATAAAAATCTAAAAACTTCAATTCATACGCTATATCAAAACAAAAATCAAACTCAAGCGTCTTTTCGTTGCAAGACAAATATGGCAGTTGAAATCCAGCATTTCTCGGTCTTTGAGATGGCTAACTTTCAGACTTGGAGAAAACTCCAAACATTTTATACTTTTACAGTTTATACTTATGTCAAAAAAGGACGCTACGCAAAATATTTCGATAATTATAACCTGGGAACAAAAAACACTCGAAATTTTTGCCACTCCTGCCCCAAACGTTAGAGCAACAAGTTGAAAAAATATATTTTGTTCTATTTTTAATCAGACTTATGTTCATGAAAAATGTTCATTTTAATTTCAAAATAGTTTTTAATTTTCAAAATAATAATTAATTTTTCAAAGTAGTTTTTAATTTTAGCGTTTAAAAAATATGACCATATAAAGTTTGAATCCCTTTTAATTTGAGGGAGTTTCAAATTTTATACTGTGATAATTTTTGAACGCTTAGAAATTATACTATAATATTTGTTAATAAATATAAGTCTATTTGGTATTTTTTATATTCAAAAAAGCAGTAGTCATTATTTCAATTAATTACTGGGCGATTTTGCTAACATTAGCCATAAATAAAATAATAAAAAGTAAAATTCGTGGTGAAACATCAAATAACTAGTAATTTTGTCACGTCACAAAATTCGTGATAAATTTTCAAGAGTGTCAAAACTTTATTACTGCGCCTTAACAACTTTATTACTGCACCTTAACATAAGTTGACATTTTGTTCACTGATTTCGCGTAAGCATTTGACACTGCATCGTATGAACATATGTTATCCATAAATTTAAACCATACGGTTTTAATAATAAACTTGCTGCATGGATAAAATCATTCTTATGTTACAGACAATAACAAGTAGCAATTGATGAATACTAGTCCAATTGAATTGAAGAAAATCAGTCCGACTGGTCTTAAGTTAAGAGTGGAGTAATACAAAGATTAATACTTGCTTTTATTCACAATATTCTTAAATGACTTGTCAACATTAAGCAAAAATATACGTTAATAATAGTAAAACCCTTTCCGAGCTGTACAAATTTGAGAAACTGAATTACAAAATGATATAAGTAAATTAGTTAAATGACATCACATACAAAGCTTAATGTAAATAATTGTAGGATAATTCATTTTGGTAAGTATAACAAAAAACAAGAATATAATATCCTTGACTACAATTTTAACATACGAGTTTGAATAGAAGGCTCAAATTTAGAAAAAATACCATGGTGTTATGACATCTACTAATGGAAATTATAGTTAGCATATCCATTATTGACCAACAGAGCTAATAGAGTTTTAGGTTTAAATAAACACACATTTAAATTCTACACCCAGGACCGTCCCGAAGAGAGGGTGTAACTGGTGTCCCTAACCCGATTAGCATTTAAGTTGGCACATTGAGCAAGTTTTGAACTATAGTTGGAAATTGCAAATATTGAGGACCTTATTTTTTTTTTGTTGGTTTTTTTAGTTGGCAAAAAAAATAGATACATCCCCCCATGGAAGACCTCTTCGGGACGGCCCTGTCTACACCATCTCAATTGCTAAAAAATTGTAAAATACCTTTGTTCGACCCTTACTCGAAAACGCTGCTTTAATACATCAAAAAAAAAATACAATAACTCAGCTCCTGAAAAAGTTCAAAAAAGGGCAATTTAAATGAAAAAGTCTCTTACATCTAAGTTATGAATTGCTATCAAACAAGTATAACATAACAACACTAGAAAATTGCTAGTTAAAAGGAAATTTAACCGAATGCTTTATAACTTTCCACGTTTAATTCTAGTTAAATGGTGTGCACCCACGTCAAAAATAAATTATAAAACCTAAAGTATTAAGGGATTAATTTGGACACAAAGAAAATCCTATTCGATTTGAAAAAGAACCAATAAAACAATGCTGTCCATTAACAAAAAACATATTCTTAACAGAATATCCGCTATATGGAATCATCTTCCTCCATCTACCGTTCTCTCTACATGGGTAATATGTTCACAAAACACTGTAACGAGTTCATCAGAAATGAAAATGAAATTATCAGCTGATATACAGTGTATTACTTGCACACTCCTGTTTATCATTATATAAATAAAAGTTTTTATTATAAATTACTGAATGTGAAGTCCTTATGTATTCTGTAGGTAAATTTTATTGATTTTTGTTATTTTTTATAATTTGAGTAATAAATAACTATTATTATTAATAATTATTATTTTTGTATCGATGGTATAGTATTGTCATTGACTGATTTTGCTGTAAAAGAAGCTGAGTCTATATTTCTCAGAAATGAAGTGTACACACATTACCTGAGGTTTTGTGTTTGGTTAGGCATTCTTTTAATTAAAAGAAAGATTTTTAGATCTAAAACTAAAAAAAAAAATCATCACAAAATCATTAACCGTCTCTCTCAACCCCCTCCCCCATCCTCCCCTCGTGTGAATGACCTCTAAATTGAATATGTATTTACATAATAGTTCAAAAAAATTTTTAAACGACTATAAAACAGAAAGCAAAAAAGTAATTAAAAAAAGCATCCGTTTAGACAGCTATAGGCTGGTAAATATTTAACCTAATGATCAACATCGTGCTGGTGTTAAATGTTTGCTGATTATTTTAAGCTTTTAATTTTGATCTTTTAATGGTTTTAAAAAAAGTGTAAGGAAAAAAATTTACTTTATCAAATTAAACGCTGTTCTATTTCTTAGAAATAATATTATAAAAAAAATGTTTTTATTTAAACATCAGCATAATAATATTTAATTTATTTAAGAGGTTATAAATATATTTGAAGTTCTTCAAAAACGAAAAAGCAAAATTTTAAAAATATGTAAAAAACAATAATTAAGTAAATTTGAATGGAAAACTTTAAAAAAATATATTTGATTGATAAATATGATTGTTGATAACAAAATTATTTTAAAATAATATTTGACATATGAACATAATATTTGAGTTATGAATATGTTGCCAGCCTTTTGAATATTTATTTATGAATATGACTAATGAATATGTTGATTATGCCTACCTTTTTAAATTTTTTTTTGGCCACAGTACATCTTTAGTGTCATGCTTAACTTATTTTTTGCAAACAGCCTAGTCTATTAGAGTGTGTGCAGTGGCGGTTTTTAGGGGGGGAGGTTGGGAGGGGCATGGGATAGTAGCCCCCTCCCCTTTAGACTTTTTTTTTATTTTGAAGACCTTTTTATCCCCTTCCTTGGCGAGTGACAAAACCCGCCCCTGAGTGTGAGTTTTGAGAAAGTTAAAAGAGAGTTGTAGCAAAATTAAAAAATAAAGTGTAGTATGCTTGACGGCAGCGACTCCTCGGTTTATGGGTGATATAAGCAGTAAAAAACAACAAAGAAAACCTATTTGTTTAGAGATGTGTTTGAAAACTCCAACAAACGTATAATTCAGTGATTTTAAAAACCGAATAAAATTGGTTTTAAAAGGCTGCTTTTAACTTTTGGTGTAGCCTGTATCATTAGGCTAACTGTATTTTGCGTTGAATGGTCCAATTGTATTGAATTTGCAGTTGAATTAATAGTAACTTGGGTTAAATAACCCAACAAACAAATTAGTGTTGTGATAGTATAAACATGAGAAATGTTTTTTAAAATATTGTTGCACAAAATCTTGTTTTCTATATAGAACTTAAAACTTTGCAAAGAGAATTGTTAATAAAGTTACGTTAAACAAACTGAAAGTTAGCATCTGTAAGTAGTCATTACTCCTTTATAATTGTTGACTAACTAGTTTGACTATCCAACTTATAACTTCTATTAGTGAGATTTATTTCATTGGATAAGCGATAGACTTTGTAAAGATTGCAGAGTATGAAATGCTAAGTTACGTAATGTAGCGCCATGCTTGCATTTCCATGCATTACACTACGTTGAGGCAACGTAACGCTTACTAACAATTTCGAAACGTAATACCAACCTAATAAAACATACACAATGTCAATATGAACCGTTTTTACACACAACCCTCCCCTCCCCAATTATAGATTTTTTTTGAGGAGAGGCCCTTGACCCACTAGTCACGGCGCTGATGCCAGCCATATGCTAATTCAATGCAAATGCGCGGCTAGTTATATATTTTTTTTTGCCAAAAAAATATATAAATGCGTTGGGTAAATTATATTGTGCTGTTCGAGTTGTAATTTGGGATACCAAATATTTGGGTTTTAGAGCAAACAGACATTTAGCAAAATTCAAGCTTTTGTATGTTTATAATGACATCAACTAAAAGGGCCTTACAAAAAAAAAAAATGATTAGAGCCTGGATACAAAATGGCCCTTTAATTCTGACCCTTTTACTCAAAATGCGAGTGCAATGAGCTCACGAATTTTTTTCTATTTCAAACTAAGTATAAAATTACAAGTATAATTATAATTAAAATTACAAAGTATAATTACAGCTCTCAAGTTTCAGTAGTTTTAATATTTGCAATACGTTCACAAATTAAAGAGCTTTTTTTTAAAATGAGAAAAGAGCCCAAGTCCATTTTTTCGATATCTAAATATCAAAAAAAAAGTTTATTCGATATTTAGATGAAATTTATTGAACTTTATTGAAAAAGATACAAATCGAACTTTGTTATTATGAATAAAAAAATAGTTCGTCGTCTTTATTTACGATTACATCATTAATGATATTTAAAAAGTTTCCAACTGATTTTTTTGTTATAGCTTTTTAATTATTCTCAAAACAATAAAAACGTGACTTTTAGGAAAACGAAATTGGTTCGGGAATGGTATTTTCTGGCACATTGAAATTACTATTATACTATTATAAAAGTATAAGTTTCGTTTAATCGTATAAATCTATTTAATATTTATAAATATATGTAAGTATATATATTCATCTATAAGTATTTATATTCATCTATCAGTTAGTATATATATATATATATATATATATATATATATATATATATATATATATATATATATATATATATATATATATATATATATATATATATATATATATATATATATATATATATATATATATATATATATAAATATATATATATATACAGTGCCGTGGCTAGTGACTTTAGGGCCCCCCCCCAAACATTCCATTAGGGCCCCAAAGTTATTTTAAATGCGTTTAAATTGACACTTTTTTTTTTTCAAAAAGCGCAAGGCGTATCTTTTATAATGCACCGAACATATTTTTAAGTAGTCGTTCACGAGAAAAAAAACAATAAAATTAACCCTTTAATTTAATTAAGTATATTTTATAATTGTTATATTTATTAAGAGTTTAAAACAAAAAGTTTCTTTGACTACTGTGAATGTATTAGGCATTCACAGGTCAAAAAAAAGGTTTGCGTCGTGTTTTCATACTTGCAAACTTATTTATTAAGCCTTCATAACTTAATTTCCTTGCTACCTCGTTCTCGATTGACAGCATTGCTAGGGAAGACAAACGTTCATCGACCATTGTTGACCTACATAAAGAAACAAAGAAATATAGTTATGTGTTTAGGTATAAGGAAGTAAGAGTATTTATACTGACCTATGAAATGTTTTAATTAATTTTAACTTGCTAAAGCTACGTTCTGCACTTGCAACAGTTACTGGAGAAGTAAGAATGATGCGTAACGCAATAACTAGATTAGGATAAGTTTCCTGCAGCTCTTCTTTGTAGACGTAGTTAAGGAAGTCATATGCAGATTTCAGGTTTGTATTTTTGTCCTCTTGTACAACTATGACAAATCGTTTCAACTCCATTTCCAAATCCTCAGAATCTATATCCCCGAGCTTCGTTTGCAAATTTGTGCAAAATACAGTAAGAGAATTTTCATTACAGGCTTTGATAAGACTCTCAGACCGGTAAAGAAAGTCAAAAAGATTTGTGAAGATACTGACCTGTTCAAAACGCTCCTTTACTGATGCAATTGACATGTAAATGAGTGGCAAAAAGAAATCTGCTTTATACTGATGCTCAGGTTGCCGAGTTTCATCAGCACACTCGTATGAATACATTTTTTTTTTTTCGTAAGCGCACTGTTGGAAAAATCTTTTCAATGCCCAATTCTTCTGCAATTTCTTGTGCTTTAATATGTGCGTCAGTAAATCCAGTCTCACGATACTCATAAAGAAATGTATTTGTTGCTTTTATTTCACTAGCCAATATGTCAAGAGAGGTTGTAGAAGACTGGAGAAGCTTACTTGATTTTTTGATTTGAAATAAAACGTCATACCAAATAATGATTGATAATAAGAAAGGCCATGTCCTAATATATTCAATCAGAGATCGTACTTCTGTGGCTGTTGCCCCATCTTTCTTTTCAAAGGCATGTTTTTCCAATCTGTCGAGTGCCTCTAAAATTTCTTTCAGATAATAGCGAAGTGGTTTAACACAGTTTATTTTACTTTCCCATCTTGTATCTGATTGTGGTTTGACAGAAATTTCCACACACGATTTTAAAATTTCCCATCGAGGAGGAGACGATGAAAAGAGGGTATACAATCTTGTAAGAACTCCAAAAAAAGATATTGCACTGATAGATGACAGTGCACCATCAACAATAACAAGATTCAGTGAATGATTTGCACATGGAACATATATAGCCTTTGGGTTCATTTCTAGAAGCCTGGCTTGAACACCTTTAAGTTTTCCTTTCATGTTAGCACCATTATCATAAGATTGGCCTCGACAATCAAGAATATTTAGATCCCATTTTTTTGCCTGATTTAAAAAGGCATCCAAAAGCCCTTTTCCAGTGGTATCATTTACTGTGAGATATCCAAAGAAATTTTCGGAAATGTTAATACCAACTCTAGAAGTACATGTCACTGATCTTAAAATTATGCTCATTTGTTCTTTGTGCGAAACGTCTGGCGTGCAATCTAAAATAACCGAATAGTATTTTGCTTTTTTTACCATAGAAAGGTTTTCTGATTCAATCTCCTGCGCTAAACATCTAATCAACTCGTTCTGTGTGTCATTGCTCAAATAGTGAGCGTTTGTTTTTTTGTCCTGAATTCTTAACAGAAGCTCCTTAAAGACGGCATCGTACTTAGCCAGTAATTCAAACACCCCAAGAAAATTTCCATTGCTTTTTGAACCAATTGCCGTGTCTGATCCACGGAATGCAAGATTTCTTGCTGAAAGAAATAACGTAATGTCCAGTATCCTTTCCAACACAGATCTCCAAAATACCCGCTCTTTATGAAGCAACTTTTGTTGTTGCTCGTCTATGGTAGCTTGATTTGCTATGCCTGCATTGTCAAAATTGAAAAAAAATTAATATTTTAGCAATAAAAAAAGTAACAAAACAAGTTAAATGAAATATCAGTTACCTTTTCGTAATGTCATCCAATGTTCAAAGCATTTTAAATGTGCACTGCATGTTTCGTGTTCTTTAAGTTTTTTTGATAAGCCTTCCCACGTGTTTATTCCTTTTCGAAAGGGTGAAGAAGTTATCCCAAAAAGTTTGCAACAGAAACAAAACACTTTATCACTATTTAAAGAATATATAAGCCATGATCTTTCAAAGATTTCTCCATTTTTCATTTTGCGGTTATAATAACTCATGGAAAATCGTCTTCTTTCTGAATTTTTTGGAAAGTCGATTTCAATCTTTTTTAAACCTCGTTTAACAACATCACACTTCTGAGCGTCAGAAACATTATCAGGCCAATCAGAAGGATCATCACTGAGAAATATTAGTGGATTTGTTGTGGCATTTGATTCACAGATTAAACCATGACTTACATTTGACTTTGCATTTGAGTCATAGATTAACCCATCTGACTCTAGTCTAGTACCCAAATAATCACAATCAAAATTATTTGTTGATATCAAAACACTGCTAGCCGGAACTGCTGGTTTTAAAAAATGTGTTAGTTTGGGGTATTTCATGATTTTCTCCATGGCTGCAGCTTTTTCTCTTCTTTTAGTGGCACCACTTTTCACTTTTTTCATTCCAATAATTCCAAAATATTGTAAAAAACTAAGAATGAAAGATAATTATATTTTTTGCTAGGCATAAAACATAAGTAATAGAAATAATAGTAATAAAATAAACTTTACCGTGGTGAATTGGTAAACAGTTGAATTACCAGCAAATTATAGTTAATCAATAAATAACCTAATTAAAAATAATAAATTCGCTTGTAATCATAAAATAAGCGACATACTTGAAAATATATTTCCCCACGAAACGCTGTTTAATGGTTTCTCATTCGCGCTAGTAACATCAAACAAACCGCTAAATAACATCAGACAAACCGCTAAAATAACATCAGACAAACCGCTATAGTGGTTTCTCAAAAAAAAACTAACAAAACAAAAGAACTCGGAGTGTAAATTGTTTTTGCGTAAAAATGACTTTTGCTTTTTAGTACTTTTTAGCATGCATAACTTAGTTAATATAATGGTTAAAATGCAAATCTTTTTACTTCACTTAAACCCTTTTAAAGTTATAAGATATTTTAACTTTTAAAAAGGGCCCCTAAAAATACTGGGCCCCCCCCAATTGGGGGGTTTGGGGGTGCCTAGCCACGGCTCTGTATATATATATATATATATATATATATATATATATATGATATATATATATATATATATATATATATATATATATATATATATATATATATATATATATATATATATATATATATACATATTTATCGTATGAATTTATTTAATATTTGTAAATATATGTAAGTATATATATTCATATTCGCAACGATCAATTCTTTACGTCGAGTCCTTCGATGTTTTAAATATTCACAGCATGCGGTCCAAATATTTTTAATTATTGCTTTTGTTTTTTCTAAACTTCAGATCTAAATTCTGATATTCAGCAGTTGAAGTTTGCTGTTGAAGAATTTCGTATGGAAATATTTTTTATATCCCTGTAATTTTTCTGTATTTATTTTATACCTCTGGTAGGAATGTATGGTAATTTACTGATCCATGGTAATATTATGATATTTATATTAATAGTTACTATTAATATAACCGCATCATGAATCATACTTATCTTACTATTATAGTAAGATAACTTGTATTTTTTTTTTCTGTTATTAGCATGAATAAACTAAATGGTTATTACAATAAAGGAAATAAGAAATTTTTATAACTTAAAATATCATTATATCTTTGTTACTGTAAAGTAATAATTTACTATATTATACAGTATATTATTGTATTAAAGGGTTCCCACACCTCCTTTAAAACCTTAAATATCCTTAAAAAATAAAAACCTCCTTAAATGTCCTTAACCTTAAAAACCTTAAAAAAATTTAAAATTTGACTGCTCTCCTTAATTTCTCCTTTTTTTTTTTTTTTTTTATTTATCTAGAAAAATTTTTTAAAGTGAATGGATTATACTTGTTAATAAAGAAGATATAGATTTTTGATATATATATATATATATATATATATATATATATATATATATATATATATATATATATATATATATATATATATATATATATATTAAAATTTATATATATATATATATATATATATGTATATATATATATATATATATATATATATATATATATATATATATATATATATATATATAAAAATTTATATATATATATATATATATGTATATATATATATATATATATATATATATATATATATATATATATATGTATATATATATATATATATATATATATATATATATATATATATATATATATATATATATATAAAGTAATAATTTCTCTGTTTATACTTAAAATTTATTGAAAAAAAAAAAGATTATGTTTTTAATGTAATCTTTTTCTCCTTAATTATTCTTAATTTTTCTTTCAAAAAAATGTTGTTCGCGACCAAATCTCCTTAAATATTAGGAAAATATCTCTTTAAATCTCCTTAAAATCCATAATTTTAGTCTTAGTTTTAATAGTGGGAACCCTGTATTATACAGTATATATATATATACATTGTATATTATGTATGCGTATATTATATATACCTATATGTAGATAATTTAAATAGAAATAAAATCACTTATAATTAAGATTCCATCTTTTTATATATATATATATATATATATATATTTATATATATATATATATATATATATTTATATATATATATATAAAAAGCTAATGATTGCCGAAAGGCACGAAACTTTAAGTACTATTATAATGTTGTTTTTCTTCATTTAAATAATATATATATATATATATATATATATATATATATATATATATATATATATATATATATATATATATATATATATATATGTATATATATATATATATATATATATATATATATATATATATATATATATATATATATATATATATATATATATATATATATAAAGGATAATTTCATAAAATGTTTAATAAAATTGCCTTATTAATAATAATAACAATAATAATAAAAATAATAGTAAAGATAAATATAATAATAATAGTAATGAAATTAAACATAATATTTTTATTATTATGTTCAATTTTATTATATAAATTATATTATTAATGTTATTCTTAGAGATAACACAACATTTTAATAACACCAAAAATATTGATTTAATAACTTAAAATAAATGCTATAAAAATCAATATTATTGGTAATTATGTAAAATAATATTGATCAAAACATTTATATTTTCAGTTAGCAGGTAGTAACAAATATTGATATAAAAATGGCGGCATGGCAAATACCAGCATATGATGCTAACAATATTGAAGTTACTGAAGATCCCTTTGATGAATTTCAAGAGTGTACTTTTCCTCCATTAAGATATTTACCACTCTTTTATGAAAGAAAATCACCAGACAATGAACCATCAACTCCTCGCAGAGAAAGTACTAAAGAGAGAGATCGCTTGTATAAAGAACTTGTAGGGCATGAACCATATATATCACACCACAAAGAAGACAGTGCAACAAAAGATTTTCGTGTTAAACTTGATGTAAGACATTATAAACCTGAGGAAGTGACAGTCAAAGTTGAAGGTTTGTTTCAAAATCTATTATTTTAAAATATTTTGTTTTTTAGCATTATTAACACCTATTAACAACTGGAAACATGAAGAAAAGAACTGAACTTAAAAAATGAATAAATGGATTATTTTTTATCTAATGGTTTACTAAATAACTTATTTTTTATTAAATAACTTGTCTTAAGCAAATATCACTGTTGAATAGTCATAAGATCAATGGTTCATAAGATAATTTATTTGTTTATTTTCTGACAATTACAATGTTTTAATTTAAGACAGCAAATCTGAATAATGAAACCTATAAGAAAACTGAGAAACTTCCTTAACCTTTTTATAAACTTCTTTTTGAGGCTGCAGGGGACACTTGCAGTCTTTTTTTAATTACTGAGGTTTGATAAGTTGTTTTAAAAATAGAAACAATTATTTTAAATTAGATTGAAAGTAAAAACATCAAAAATCTTCCTTTTTACTACAAGCTATCTTTTAAAATTTTTTTTTAATTTAATATTCCTATCAAGATTTTGTATTATATAATTTGATTTAATTGTTGTATATTATGGAATCCTAATTTCCAGATCTGTAAAATCTCAAGTTTTTGCACTGCAGTTTAAGTCAGGACTTTGCTCAGTGCTGAAATTACTTTAACTATTGAAAAGATATTTAGACAATAGAATATTCCTTAAGGAAATAAAAGAGCTTATAATTTTTTGTTTACTTTTACTGGAGAATATATATTATAACATGAAAAAAATATTTTTTGAGAGTTATCAAAAGCCAAGTTTTACAAAGAGTTAAGGTATATCCTATTTGAAACTTGCTTTTTCTTAGTATGTTTGAAACTTGGTTTTTCTTAGTATGTTTGAAACTTGGCTTTTCTTAGTATGTTTGAAACTTGGCTTTTCTTCTTGAAAGTTAGTTACATTGACATTATGTTAACAAAACTATGAAATTAATTTACAATTTTTGAAAGTCTTGAAATATTTTGTATATATTTTTTTTATTTTTATATTAATGGTTCTAAAGATATTCTAGATTGACTCGTTGACCTTAAAAACTTTTTTTAAACATAAAAATTATGTCTAACATTATTTGTATATTCACTAGAAATACCAATTAATTTAAAAGTTTGCACGAAAAAAGAAATCTAACCTTTTAAATAAACTTCTTTACACCTTTCTGCTTTCCTTTTAATTAAAATTTTCAAATTAAAGAAGAATTAAAGAGATAGATGTCACTTCTAAAACTTATTATCAACTTTTTTAAGTATTTTTTTATTTTTTTAATCAAATATGGATTCCAATTGTAAAGATGAATTACAACTGCACATCATCAGAGTGCTATGAAATAAAGTAAGAGGTAAACTAAGGTGAATAGATAATACAATGCACAAGCTTATCACCAGAGATAAAGAACTAACTTTTTGTTATCAGAAGTTTTTCCAAGATATGTGACTTGATAAATAGTTTTTCTTGCTTTTTCATGCTTGTTTAATAATTGATCTTTTAATAAACTTTAAGAAATATATTCCCTGCAATGTAACCAGCAGTAACTTCAATAAGAAGAAAAAAACAAAAATTGAGTTTATCAAATAACAAGTATGTTTTAAACACTCCTTTTCTAAACTAAATGATAAATTAATAATTTTCCATCTTCAGTATATGCTTTATGAAACTATAAAAATGCATTAACATTTGGAGAATGGTTATCGGTAACAACAGTTCTTATCTTAAATTCAGATTGGTGCATTGAGGTAATACACTCATCAATTTCTTTTTTCAAACATAAACCTGTTATGTAAACTTTAGGTTATGATTTCAAAACATAAGAATAAATTTTGAAAGCCCTACAATTTTAAAAACAAAATAAATTCTTTATAAAGATTGTTTTCCCAATCTTCATCAAATTGTTTACCAATTTGGGCTGCTTTTTGGAAGTACACCTTACCCACAAGAAGCAAATAATCTCTTAATACCAAATTTTTGTCAATGACTTTTCTAATATATTAAAGTTTTTCAATTTGTATTTTTCACCACTGCGAAACTATTTAAATAGAGAAATATGATAAGCATTCATTTGGCAATGAAAAAAAATAGAATTTTATTTACAGCTATTGACTCCAAAACAGTTGGTATGCTTGATATTTCTTGGCTACTGTAAATAAATAGCCTGATTTGTTACATTTTAATTGCTGTATGTTTGAGACATGCAGCATAATAAAGAATTTACAATGCAAAACCTTGTTTTGCAGTGTAAATATTTTAAAGAAAAGTTTATGTTTTCTACTTAATAATTGCAATTATAATAAATGCAAAATTACAAATCTTTAAAATTATTTCCAATGGAGAGTTGTGGGTAGTTTTAGCAATATGTAAGATTATTTTTAGTAGCATGTTAATATGTGTTGAAATAGCTATCTGAAAGGCTATTTCAGTATTCTTTGTTATTAGAATAAACTGAAGCAGGCAATCAGTTAACAGAAAATCTAGCACAAAATAATGTAAGTACTTAAAGAAAATCTAACTAATATTAAGCCATTTTAATAAAATAAAAATAAAACAATTATAGCGCAAACAAGACTCTTAACCATAACAAAAATTAAGTTTTTATACTTAAGCCGTAAAAAAACTGGCCCTTAATTTTTTACGGAAAATGCAACAAATCAGGCCGTGTAATTTAAATAGGCCATGAGCCTTGCACCTTTATTTACTTAATAGACTGGTATATGTAAACCTGTAATACATTGTTTTCTGCTGAACAATGGATCTTCTTGATCTTTATCATGGTTATTTGATTATGCCTCCTTGGTAGTAGCTATGCAATTCGGTTATCTCCTAGTTAGGATACAACTTAATTTAATGGTTCTGAGGTCAGCTAATATTAAATTAATACGTTTCTTTTTCTATATAGTAGCTCTCAGAGAGGCTGATCCCATCAACTGCTGTAAAAATATCCGATTAATTATACTAATATGCTATGCATTAAAAAGTGTTCCAATTAGTGCTGTTGGTGTTTGCTGAGGCCACATAAGGAACTGTTTCAATTTTCTTTTCTAGTTACATTATAATCAAAAAATGGTGCAGATTTTATTCATGTTTAAAAAGTTCTTCAAATAATAATGTTTAATTGTTAACATTTTTTTTTTCTATAAGTTCTAATATGAATCAAGGAATCAATTGAGAATGCTATAAGACTCATTAAAGTAATATAAAAAAATGTTTTGCAACGGGGTGGAAAATATTTTACAAAAAATATTTAGGTACTAAACATATGTAAAAATATTTTACAAAATATGTTTAGGTACTAACTATTAAACAAATAGTGAGAGCAGTAAAATTATAAAATTTATATTTTTTTCAAAATTAGGTCATACTATTGAGATCAAAGGAAAACATCAAAGTGAAAAAGAATATGGTTTTGATTCTTGTGAATTTTATCGTAAGTATCCAATACCAAGTAGCATTAATCCTCATTCCTTAGTTTCTAAAATTACTCAAGATGGCATGCTTTACATTCAAGTTCTTAAGGATATCGATCCAAAGCAAGTCTTAGAACAAAATGAAACTTGTAAAAAAAGTTTCAAATATTCTTTGGATGTTGATGGATACAAACCTGATGAGATTAAAATTAGAATTGATGGACAAAATTTGTTTATACATGGTGAATCAAAAGCAGAAGGTACTAATGAGCATGGTATCCACACACACCAGAAACAGTTTACTAGACAAATATCTTTACCTGTTGGACTTGATCCATCACAACTGAGTTCTCGTTATACAAACGATTTTAAATTAACTATTGAAGCTCCTCTGTTAGGAAAATAAAAAATTCAACGCTCTTATATTATTAAGAAAAAAAGATATAAATTTTTTATAAATAAATTTATAATTTTTTTAATTTGTAAATCTTAACAATCTTTGCTTTTTTAATTAATTTTTTGGATTGAGGAATTTTTTTTTCGTATTAAATTTTGTAATAAACGCTTTTTGTATAATCAAATTTTTTTCTTTTTAGTTAATCTATCCCCCAACTTTTTTGGCAAATAAATGTATCAAATTAATCTTTTTTTAGACATTTAAAATTAGTAAACAAGTAGGTTATGCAAATGATTATGTTCTTGTTATAGTAATTTTTCGCAGTAAATTTTGAAAAAAAAAAAAGTATGCATTACGTCAAAATGTGCTGTTCTATTTATTTATTTTGTTATGTTTTGTTATGTTGTTTTAATTATTTATTTTGTTGAATTTATTCAATTGGTTGCAGTAATTTACAGTAAATTTTGAACAAAAATATCAAGGTATGCATGACGTCAAAGTGTGTTGTTTTATTTATGCATGGATTACCGTTCTAAACATGGTAGATTACCGTTATAAAAAATACTCTCAAATTATTGCAAAAATATAAAATATCTCTGAATTATTTTCAGTTTAAAATTTAATGTAAAATATTAGGCTGATTTTTTCCAGTTTCAATATTTTCAAGAAAAATTTTTTGAAAAAAATTCAGTTGATACATTTTAAAACATTTATATAAATCATATTAACGCATATTACATAAAATATATTTAAAATATTTTAAAGTATTTAAAAATAAGTGGTAGTTATAAGATCAAATTGAATACGAAGTAAATATAAAACTTTTATACTGTGATGCTGCAATCATAAAAAATATGTGGTGTAATTTAGTTACACATAGCAATGACAACTATTCATTGTCTGTTAACAGCAACTGCGCTAAACCTAACTGCGCTAAACTTCGTTTAAACCCATCTGAGCTTTCCTGGAGCAGTCGCATTTTATTCAGAAGCAAGTTGACTAGCTAAACAAAGAAAAAAAAATTTTTTTAATAAGAAAAACCCGGATATAACTAAAAAAAAAAGAGAAGGGAAAAACAACACTGAAAATTCTCTCATCGATAACAATTAATCTCGCGTCAAATACAATTAATATTCGGAACTTTAATGATATAAATTACTAATGATAAAATATTAGATAAAAGGTTTTTTAATTTTTTTGTTAAATTCTTATTTCTTTTTGTTTTATAAAATGTTTAATGGAAGTTCTACTATTTAACCAATGATAACATATGTATTTAGTAATGATAACAAAATGTAATTATTCTTTAGTAATAAAAAAAAACTCAAAAATGGTAGATGTTGAAAAACAAATTCTACCTAAATAAAAGAAAAAAAAACATTTACTAACAATATTATGTTTGTTTGTTCTTTATTACAGTATTCAGAAATTAAATTACAGTTGGAAAATTCGTTAAAAAGAGTAAAACTAACAATGTTTAATAAACAATACTAAGAACGTGGACACTCGAGGAAGACCATTAGGTCTTATCATCAAGAACCGCTAAAATTAAACGTGATAAATAAATGATTGCTTATAACTTTTAATTTGATATTATATATATATATATATATATATATATATATATATATATATATATATATATATATATATATATATATATATATATATATACAGAGTCGTAACCACAATTTTTATATTAGGGGGGCCCATATTACATATTAAAGACCCCCTTCCCCCCGGTGGTTACGGCTCTGATATATAATAAATATATAAATTATATATGATATTATAATTGATATCATTTTAAAACAAGTTCTTTAAGTTCTCTTTTCTGAAATATATGCAGATTAACATTATCTTTAAAACAGACATTATCATTAAAACAGTGTTTTAGAATAAATTTCTTTCTGTTAATAATTACTACTGATTTTATTGAAATTGATATTAGTCAGATTAGCTAAAACCCAATAAACAAATATATAATGTTAAGAATAAAAAAATCAAATTCGTAATTTTAATTTATTTCCTTATTTTTGGCTTAAATTGTAGCATGATCCGTTTTTAAAACCATAATCTTAGTAGAATTTTAAATTAAACTTAACTAGTTCGGTGTTTTGATGTTTTTTTGGTAATTTATTTGGACTTCACTTTGTCCTTTTGGTAGTTGCAGAGTTTTTAGTAATTGGTTGGGTTTTCCGATTCCCGCAAATATTACGCATCGTTTAATGTTTATTGTGTTCAAAAGGCTCAACCATTTTTACAAATCGTAAGTAGATAACTCTTATAATTCAAAAATGGTTGTTAGATTATTTATAATTAGTAGGCTGCTTTCAACTCCGTTTCTTAAATCAGCTGTACATTTTTAAAAACTTCTTTAATAAACTTCTCCAGGATTCGTACCGTAAAAAGATTTTTTTATATCGTGGGATAAATATAAATAGTTATATACTTCGTGATTCATATAAATACACACACATATATAAATATGCACACATCCATGAACACCTATATATAGACATACGCATTAATGGGAATGTGCAATATATTCACACACACGCATGCTTCTTTTATATATATATATATATATATATATATATATATATATATATATATATATATATATATATATATATATATATATATATATATATATATATATATATATATATATATAAACTTAATAACATATAATAAAAATAAAGTAAAATTTCGTGACAAAATAATAACGGAACCGGGCACTAAAAGGAGAGTTTAAAATTAATTATGCTAAATAATTGCTGTAAAAAGATAACAAAAGTAAATTACATTACGTCACTATACATGCAAGTAAGAATAAAGTAAACTTTATTCTTACTTGCATGTAAAAAGTAAATATGATCAAAAAACAGTAAAATTCGTATTGCAACATATTTATTTAAATGCGTATTTACATAAAGTTTATGAAACATATTACAATAAGCTTCCCGTAAAAAAATAAAAATATATACATACACATATACACCAAATTTGAAATTCGTCCAACTTTTTAAAGTATATAAGTAGATTTTTCAGTGGAGAAAACGAGTTTTTTAAGATTTTGTTTAAAAGAATCAAACTTAGGTTCATCAGAAATGTCTTTGTAGTATTTAAAATTATATAATATTCTATAAAAATGGTCCGCAAAATGAAATAAAAAATCTTCCAAAATTAGTTTGAGAAAATGGTTGTTTAATTACTGAGAAAATGGTTGTTTAACTGCTACGAACTTATTAAAGATGTTTTATTAGATATTTTTAACAAATCGCTTAAAACAGGTGTTTTTCCAGATAAAATGAAAGTTGCAATTATTACACCTATTTTTAAATCAGGAGATGTCTGGTTACAAATTATTGACCTATATCGGTATTACCTGTATTTTCAAAAATCCTCGAACGTATCATGTATAATAGGATATTTGTATTTTTGTATGATAACAATCTTCTTTATTGGAACCAATATGGTTTTCGATCAAATTACTCTACGGAGCATGCACTTATGCAACTTGTTGAAGTTATCAGCGAAGCATCTTCTCATAACAAGTTCACCTTATGTATATTCCTAGACTTGTCAAAAGCGTTTGACAATTATCAGATATTATTAGAAAAACTAAAATATTATGGAATAAGCTACGAATACCATAAATGGTTTACCAGTTACTTAACTGATCGAAAGCAGTTTATTTCTCTTAATGATGGCTTTCAGACAAACAAACTTAAAATATCATGTGGGGTTCCACAAGGCTCCATCTTAGGTCCGTTGCTATTCTTAATGTATGTCAACGATCTATATAAAGCATCAAATACTATGTCTACTATTATGTTTGCAGACGACACCACTTTATTCTATTCTCACAGTAATATTATCTCTCTATTTCAAATAGCAAATAATGAACTAGAACAAATATCAAACTGGCTTTTCGCTAACAGCTTATCTTTAAACACTGATAAAACTAAGTTTTCCTTATTCCATTCTAAACGAAAGTTTCAATCTATTCCAAAATCCTTACCAATGCTATATATAAATAACATCAATATTGAGCGCTCATTCACAAATAAATTACTTGGTATTTTAATAGACGAAAACTTATCCTGGAGAGCTCATATAAATCATATTAGCAATAAAATCTCAAGAAGTATTGGCATCTTATATAAAACCAGACGAATCTTAGACAAATCTACACTAACCCAACTATATTTTGCATTCATAAATAGTTATTTATCTTATGGCAATATTGTTTGGGGTAGTACAAATAAATCTAAACTCGACTGTCTCCTTAAACAACAGAATCATGCAGCACGCATTATTCATTTTCAAAATCGCTTCACAAATGCTAAACCTCTTCTAAAAAGCATGAGGGCACTTGATATTTACGAGTTAAATATTTTCAAAATTACACAATTTATGTTTCAACATCAGTCAAAAAAAAACGCCGAAAATATTTTTTCGAAAATATTTTCCATAAAACATTAAACCGATACAACACGCGATCTAAAAAAACCTTTCCGTTCATCAAAACTTACGAGCTTTGCCATTTCCTATCGTGGCCCAATGCTATGGAACCATTTTACAAGTCTGAGTGGTAAACTTAAAGAAGCCAATACCTCTCAAAAATTTAAAAAGAACATAATCGAACTTATTGCCAATCACGATTCTTTACATGATTTTTTCTACACGATTATTTCCAATTTTTATTATCAAAGGTTACTGATGAAAAGACTTTATCTTCTTCAGGTTCTCCGGTCTTGTAACTATTATAAATAATGAAATGTACTTGTATTTAATATTTCTAAATATTTTACGAAAATTATCTTTAATTGTAAATGGTTGCTTGACAAAAATTGAAAAAAAAAAAAAAAAAAAAAAAAAATTAAATTTTCATATTTATCATATCTCATAATATTTATTATATCTCTTTGCAAATACAAGTCGCGGAAAAAAAAGGGGGATAAGTTGTTTTTATATTTATACATAAAACAAAGAATATTAAAAACATTTAACTCGTATACGTTAAGAGCTTTCATTTCATAGAAAAGTGGCTTTGCATGATCAAAACGGTCCTTGAAATTTGTAATGCGTGCAACATGGTTCTGTTGCCGAAAAAGAGGTTTAAATTTAACTTTATTTGTACTACCCCATGCAATGTTTGCATAATTTGACAATAAATTAAAGCGTAATATAATTGAATTAAGGTGAAAAAAATTTGTTAAGAAGGCTTCTTAACAAATGTCCGTGTGTAAAAAACGCTTCTTGTTTTGTATAAAATACCTACACTCTTTGAAATTTTACCACACAAGTTAGCAATGTGGTTTTTCCATGTTAAATTTTTGTCGATATAGACTCCTAAAAATTTTGTTACAAAAACTCTTTTAATTATTATATTATCCGAAGAAAGAAAAGGCAAGTTACTTGGCAGCAGGTGTTTTTCACCACTTGGATGCAAAAGAATCCATTTAGTTTTATCAATATTTAATGACAATTTATTTAATTTAAAATATTCAGAAACTTTTACGAGTTCAATGTTTATGTCTTTAAAAAGTGTTATAATGCTATTAAGAGAAAGAAATAAGTTGGAATCATTAGATAGATCATTAATATATAATAAAAATGTTAGGTTAGATAGATCATTAACATATAATAAAAATAGGAGAGGTCCTAAAATAGATCCTTGAGGAACTCCACACTCCACATTCAACAAATTGGATGATATATTCTCGTCCACAGAAAAAAATTGCTTTCTATTACTTAGGTAGCTTTTTAGCCAAACTATAATATTTCCAGTAATTCCGTACCATTATAACTTTTTAAAAAGAGTTTTGTGATCAATAGTATCAAAGGCTTTAGCCAATTCAATTTAAATAACCAAAGTAAATTGATTTTTTTCTAATGAATCAGAAATATTTTTAGTAAATTGAAGAATTGCATGCTCAGTAGAGTTGTTTCTATGGAATCCATATTGATTACTGTATAATAAATTGTTAATAGTAAGATGACTATAAATTTTGTTGCACAAAATTCTTTTTAAAACTTTAGAGAATACTAAAAGTATTGAAATCGGACAATAATTACTAATGTCTTCAATGTTTTCACCACCTTTTAATATTGGTATTACCTTTGCTAATTTTAAAGCTTATGGAAAAATTCCCTGTTTAATTGAAATTGAAAAAATCTTAAAGAGTGTATCTTTTATAAAATCAAATGAACTTATTTTAAAAGCGTTTTCAAAATCCTCGAAAGATATGTATATGTACTGAGCACTCTATACTTGTATTTATAAACAAGTTATTATATTTTATTGTATATATTAATATTGAAATATTGAAAACAATTTAAATTTAGATCACCCAATAAACAGATAATTTTTTTTTAGATGTTAAAATAATTTTTTTTGTTTTATTCGTATCGTTAAAACTTCTTTATTGGCATCAAAAATGCTCATATCATGCCTGGTAATATATATTAAGCTATTCCTAACATAAATAAGAAAAACAATAAGCGTGGTGGAGGCGACCACGCTTATCAGGGCCGACAACACCGGGGGAGGGGGCCAGGGGAGCACATGCCTCCCACTTTTTTTCTAGAGGACCTTTTTTTTTTTTTTAAGTTGAGATTTTTTTTAAGATATAGAGGACTTTTTTTACAAGTTGATATTTCAAAAAATAATTTATAGGAAATGACTTGCCTATCATATACCGCTAGTAGTTTCCAAAGCATTCCAAATTCTTTAAATGACGGTAATGGTGACATCAAAAAAGATATGAAGCGGTTTTTTCATAAAAATTTTTTAGTTTTAACTAATGGGCTAAAAAATTGTAAAATTGAATTATTCTATTCAAAATAAAGTCTATGGCCTAGTCGCTGAAACTTAATGCCAATAATTTGAATCGTCAATTTATCTTTTAATACTAAATTTAGTTTAAAAAAAGAAAAAAATCTAATTAAAAAAATTCACAAACTTTATACTAATACAAACTGTTTATGTTCAAAAAAAGCAAAAAAAAAGTGAGTCAACCAACTAAACTGCAAGTCATTCTTATTTTATATGTTATTACATCCTTATTTTAGACGGTTTAGAGTTATAGACGGTAATTCTGAAAGAAATCTGAATGAAGAACGGGCTTTATAAATAGCACATATATAACAAGCTCTAGACATATTTTTGCGTCAAGGTAGGGAAGGAGGTGTGAAATTCCTAGTTAAATGCACTTCTGTGGTTCTCTGTGACATGATCGTTATGTCTTCTTGGGACAACTAAATAACAAAATTAAAACAAAGTATAAAAAAAACTTTTTCCGTAATTACTTTTATAAGGTTGATAACCACAAAAAAAAAAAAAATTTCAGAACTGTAACAAAACTTTAAAAACCACCCTTTGATAGAAATAATTACATATATTTCTTGCAACGCAAATATCGCTAAATATGTAGATCTCTCATAAAAAAGCAAAAAATTGTCAAAATTACGTTAAAATGAAACATTCTATTCTTAACTTGCAACGTACATTTAGTATACGTTAATATACACTTAATACGTACACTTGCAACACGATATTTTAAGTTACAGTATTGTTTAAGCTTTGAAACTTAACAATTGTCTGTCAACCCATGAAATAATCGTTTAAATGAAGTTTAGAGAAAATAAGAAAAATAAAATACAAAAGCATAAAAAAAATTTAAATTTGACATCATCTTTTTTAAGCATGTTTTTTAAGCGCTTCATATCTTTTTGATGAAATGCCAATGAACGTTTTAAGTCAAATTGTACATTAAGAAACTTAAAAACTCTGTTAACACCTATGTACCATCATTGAAGTAAAGTATTGCAGAATTAACACCCACTCCAAGCAAAAATCACCATACCAAAATAGTTTTGAATAGTTTTAATAGAATTATTGGTGAGGTTTTCAACATAATATAAGCTAATGCTACTTATAAATATTTTGGCATGAGGACTTAAAGTAAATACTTGCAAGCCAAGCTGGCATAATAAACCATAAAATGTTTAAATTTTTATGCAGTTGATTTTTAAAAAAAGCTAGTTAATAATGACTAAGCAAAAAAAATGTTGTTGTTATGGCCGTTGCTAATGACGCTTTTTTATACTAACTAATTAACTATCCAAAATAGATTAATTTTCGAAATGAGTTCGATAAAATTAGCTTCACCATAGTTAAAATGAATCATTGAAGCATTATATCACTTAAATACTAAAAAATTCATTTTTTTTTAAAAAAAGACTTTTTTTTTGTTATTCACCAATATTATTATCCAATAATAATTTACATCTTTGTTGTCGGACGCGTTTTTCATTGTTGCTTTTTTAAGTTAAGTTATGGTTTGCTTTTTTTTTGTTTTTTTGAACATAAATATTTAAAAAATGGTTAGGAAGCGAGAAAATAAAATTATAATAAAAGAGAAATTTAAAGCTCAAGAAGTTTCGCTATTAAAAATATTATCAATAAATATTTCAAACTGATAAGTTTGATAACGTTCTGCAATCGATAGGAGTTATAACTGAACGTGTGCTGAGTTAGTCGAAGAAAAGCAAAAGTGCATAAATACAACTGTCGAGAAGTTGCAAAAAACGTCCTGAGTTCACCCAAGATTTGAATCAACGAAAATTATCACATCTTGACAAAGAATTAAAAAAGTTCATCAATGCAGAGTTCACATATATGGCTAAGCAAACGTTACAAACGAAATCAATGCTAGATTAGGTAAATATTTTAGGAAATGAGTTAAAAGAAAAGTTAAGACAACTGGAAGATAGAAACGGAAGAAATAACGTATATCAACGGTATTAAAGTTTATTATTTATTACGGATTTAACGTATTAAACGGTATTAAAGTTTTACGGTATTAAAATTTATTATTTATAATCAACGGTATTAAAGTTTATTATTTATAACGGTATTAACGTATATCAACGGTATGTAAAGTTAAGACAACTGGAAGACAGAAACCGAAGAAATAACGTATATCAACGTGGATCAACGGTATATGCGAATACGAACGTGAAATATGGGCTAAAGCTGAGCAAAAAGTTCAAAAAAATTTTAGCGAACATAATGAATATGAATAATCTAGTTATTGAACGCCCACATAGGATTGGAACGCGCAGCAATGGCGTACCGTTTGCGTGACGTCAAATTGTTTGTTTGTCCTCATATCAATCCCACAACCATTATTGTTTTTAATAATTCTTTTGCTTCTATGCAATGTTTGTCCGCATTTCGATCCCAGAAAGCTATGCAAAAATCTATTTTTAGAACCGCAACGATACCCTGAAAGATACAAAAGACAAACCATGAACAATTAATCTTAAATTATTAAACTATAAAGACAAAGAAAATATATAAAAAAAAATGCAAAAACACTCAAAGATTAAATGATTTATATAAACTTTTCAGAAAATACCAACCAAATACGACGGAGAAAAAAGCTGGAAAATACGCCGTTATAGCAGGGTTGCCATCTGTTTTTTTTTCAAACCAGATTTCTCAAATCTGTTTTTTTTTTTTTTTAGGTTTTGCTTGAAATGTTTTTTCTGGTTTATTTTAGAAAATCTGGTTTAAATCTGTTGTTTTTTTTTAAGAGTATTTGGTTGTTTTTTTAATGGATTATTTAATTAAATCTGGTTTAATTCTAGTTTATTTTTTTATTTAACTATAATTTAGTTAGAAAATGAGTGAAAATATGAATGAAAAAACAAAATGAACGAAAATGAGTAAAGATTTAACGGCTGTTACGGCTTATTAAAGAAATTCAAAGAATGGAATAAATTCTGAGGCCTAAGTTTCAACTAGTTCAAACAATTAGGTAGCCCTCCTATCCAGTTCAAACAATTAGGTAGCCCTCCTATCAGTATCCAATTAGGTAGCCCTCCTATCCAGTAATCCAAATGGTTAACTTACAACTAGGAGATTTCAATACTTACAAATGTGAGCAAGAAGCAATAATCGTAGATTTAAAAAAGTTAATCGAAACTTTAAGAACAGATAATGCAAACTTGACTAAGAGAGTTCTGGATTTAGAAAATTCTAAATCAAAATCTAGTTCAGCAGTGACAGGTGATTGGGCTAGTAAAGTAAAAAAAACTCCTGATCAAATGCAAATTATTAATACTATCGCAAATGAAACCAAAGAAAGAGATAAAAGAGAAAATAACTTGGTTATTTTCGGTTTAGAGGAATCAACATTAAGTGATAAAGTCAAAGCTATTGAAGAAGATAAACAAAATATTGAAACAATCATGAAAAAGTTGAAGGTCAATGTCAAAATAAAAAATGTTATCAAATTAAAGTCAAAAAATGGATATAAAGCTCCATATATTGTTGTTTTAAATGATAAATTGGAACGTAATTCTGTTTTAAAAAATGCCAAGGAATTGAAGAAAGATAAAACATACGAAAGTGTATTTATAAATCCTGATTTGACTGAATCTGAACGGTACAAATCAAAGCTATTAAGAGAAGAGTGTAAAAAACTAAATAATGACAATATTAACAAGGCAAACTTTTACTTTGGTATTAGAAATGACAAAGTTGTAAAAATAAAAAAATAGCAACTAAATGCCAAAAAAGACTTAAACCACATTCGATGCTTTAACTATGAAACTAACAATAAAATAAATCTGTTTAGTGGTGGAGGTCAAAATCTTAATAAGTTGCTTAGCGATAAGAGACAGCTAGGTATTGAAATAGTAAACTTTCACTAGCGTAAGAAATGTGATTTAAGTATAAACAAGGAGCACGATACTCAAAAATGCAATGAACTGATGATTTGGTATGCAAATGCAACGTCTCTGAATAATAAGATTGATGAGTTAAGGTTACAATGTGAAATATATAAACCGGATGTTATTTGTGTTACAGAAACTTGGTTTAAAGCAGAATCAGATGTAAATATAATAAGTTATAATATTTTTAGAAGTGATAGAAAGACTCATGGAGGAGGTGTTTGTATTTATGTAAAACAATGTATTAATCAGTTTGAAACAAATAATTTACAGTTAAACAATAATTTTATAGAACAAATATGGACTTGTATATGTTTTAAAAATAACAAAATGCTAATTGGATGCATTTATAGACCACCAGATATACCTCATGAGTATAATAACTATGTTTTGCTATCTATTAATGCTGCTAAAATGAGTATTTATCAAAAAGAATACAACGATCTTATTATTACAGGTGACTTCAACTATAATACAATAGATTGGTCTGATAATAATTGTCCTTTTTCAGCAACTGATAATGAATCTTAAACTAATAAATTTATTAAATGTCTTGAAGATTGTTTTCTGTTTCAATGTGTATGTGAGCCAACATTCCAAATAGCAAACTACAAATCAACTAATATTCTAGACCTTATTATCACAAATGATAAAAACAAAATTGTTTCTATAACTCACTCAGCTCCTTTAGGGAATGTCAAACAGGGTCATCATTTGTTAAAGTGTTGTTATCTAATGAATGATTATAAGTTTTCAACCGAACATAAGAAATCCATTAGATTATATCAAAAAGGAAATTATGAACTATTTTCTTGCCATTTCAATAATGTAGATTGGGAAAATGGATTTAAAAGTAAATCTATAAATGAAATGTATGATTTATTTTTGTATCATTACAATTATGCAACTAATCTGTTTATCCCAAGAATTAATTATTAAAATAGAAGGAACAGAAACAAATGGATTACTCCTGAATTGAAACATAAAATAAGAACTAAAAACAATATATGGCTTGCTAATAAACGTAATGGCTGGAATGAGGAATCAACAAAAATTCAGTATAATAAGCTAAAAATTAGAATAAAGAATGATATTAAGAACAATATAAAACAATTTGAAAGTACTTTAGCTAGCAAGTTTAAATCAAATCCTAAATTGCTTTATAAATATATCAATGAGAAGAAATCAGTGAAAACTCATATTCGAGCTCTGGAAATTGATAATGGGGAAATCATAAATGATCAAATCGCCATAGCTACTAAACTAAACAAATATTTTCATTCCGTGTATGTTAATGATACTTGTACAAATATTATTGAGTTTCATAATATACCTTCAAATTTATTATTAAACACAG
Organism: Hydra vulgaris; assembly: GCF_022113875.1. Taxonomy (NCBI): domain Eukaryota; kingdom Metazoa; phylum Cnidaria; class Hydrozoa; order Anthoathecata; family Hydridae; genus Hydra; species Hydra vulgaris. The sequence continues at coordinate 4,573,312 of NC_061160.1, read as the reverse complement.
TTTTAATAACACAAAATGATGTTCAAACTAGACTTCAAGCACTTGATAAATCAAAATCAGTCGGTTTTGATTTTGTTCATCCATATGTTTTAAAAAAATGCAGCTCGTCAATATCATACCCATTATATTTAATTTTCAAAAAATCGATGGAAACAGGTACCCTACCAGATATGTGGAAGAAGGCAAATGTAATGCCACTTTTTAAAAAAACAACATGGTTTTATGAAAAGCAAGAGCTGTACAACAAACCTATTAGAATACCTAGATATTTTAACAGATGCGTTCCACAATAGAACACCGGTAGATGTATTGTACACAGATTTTAAAAAAGCTTTTGATAGTGTTTCACATAAAAAGTTATTATCCAAGTTATTGACTTTTGGTATTTCTGGTAAACTTCTTACGTGGATCGTCTGTTTTTTAGCTAACAGAAAACAAAGAGTGGTTTTAGGTAAAAGTGTGACAGATTGGGTTGAAGTACTTAGTGGTGTACCACAAGGGTCTGTTCTAGGTCCTCTCCTTTTTTTGGTATTTATAAATAATTTACCAGAAAATTTTATTAATGAATGTCGTTTATATGCTGATGATAATAAGATAATTGCACCTATTTCTTCTCAAAATGATTCACAATTGTTTCAAAATGATATAAATAAACTTGATGAATGGTCAACAAAATGGAAATTACGATTAAATTTTGAAAAATGTAAAATTATGCACTTTGGTTCAAATAGTAACGAATATTCATATTTTATGAACAATAACAATACATTAATCGAAATTGAAAAGTCAAAATTAGAAAAAGACATTGGTGTTTATATATCAAGCGATTTAAAATGGGCCAAACAAGTAAAATATGCAGCTAGTAAAGCAAATAGTATACTCTCACTACTAAATAATACATTCAAGTACAAGGATAAAGATCTAATAAAAACACTGTATTGTACATATGTTAGACCAAATTTAGAGTTTTCAATTCAAGCATGGAGTCCATATTGTACAAAAGGTATTAATGAACTAGAAAAAGTCCAACGAAGAGCTACCAAAATGATACCGGAGCTTAGACATCTTGAGTACAAAAAAAGATTGGAAATTTTGGGTTTGACTACTTTGGAGACTAGAAGGCTAAGGTGCAATTTAATCCAGCAATTCAAAATATTTAAAGGTATTGAAATCATTGATATTAAACAAAATCAAACAATGAACTCTATTTGCTCATCAGGTCCTGCAGCTAACATTAGAGGAGCAAAACATCGAATGAAACCTGAATTGGTCAGAAATTGTTTGAAAAGGCAATATTTTTTCAGCAATAGAGTTGTCGATGGATGGAATAGTCTACCAGCCGAAGTTGTTCAATCTACTACAGTTAAAAGCCTCAAATTAAACTTGCAATCGGTCGACTTAGAGGCAATAACAAAGAAGATAAAAACCAAGAAAGCTTACTATTAACGTTTTTTATTATTTAGTGACTGAACTAACTTGTTCATTAATTAATTTATACCGGCTGTCATAGATATTGCCTGGCGCTTTATCTCAACAGCATTAATTAATAATAATAATAATTAATTTATTTGGATTCGATCCGTTCATATGAAATAAGGTTTTTTTTTCTTCAAAAATTTTTTTTTCAATAAATAATTGCATTAGCGGAAAATATTAGAAAATATCTGGCATTTAAAAAGACCTTTTAAAGTGAAATACTTTACTTAAAAAAGGTAAAACGAGTTTTTAAAATGTTTCTGCGGATATTGAAAATTGACTGTTACTATTCAAATAACAACTATATTTAATAAACTATAAATCATCTTTGCTTTCTTTTTAAAATATCTCATTTGAAAATTGATCAGACCTATTGGCTATTAAGTTTAATAATCTGTAACTTATACTCGATTTTTTTGTTTAAGAATACCATCTTTAAATTGACAATGCCAAACAAAAAATGATATGAAAACTCAAAAAGAATTTGTCTAGGAAAAAAAAAGCTCTGGTGCATTTGAATTTTTTATCGCCTCTGTCACACCTGTCTACTTCCACTCAAAGGTAGCTTAGAGCAACATCAAAAAGGAATCCAGAACGTGATTTCATCATGTCTAGAAGAATAAATTTCTAACGAAATCAAATCCGTTTTCCATCCTCATTGATGAATCAACCGATGTGAGATCAATCAAGCACCTTGCAATATGCGTGAGATATTTTTCAGAAAAAGAGAAACAGATTGTCGATGAATTTCTTGGCCTCATTTAAGTAATCTCAACAACTGGCGAAGATCTCTATAATGCTTTGAATTATAAACCCCACTCTAACAGAGTGTCTCTTAATAACTCTAGTGGATACAGCTCAGATGGTGCTTCAAATGTTATAGGCATACATAACTCAGTCTGGTCTCGCGTACTAACTAAATCGCCTAACTGTATTATGATGAGGTGCATTTGTCACTCTCTAAATCTTGTAGTGCAAAATGCTTTTAATGCAATTTTATTTCCAGTCGGCTTTCTTCTGAGTGCTGTTCCCCGGTTTTTAACAAGAGCATTCTTTGTATGAAAAACTATTTGAACTCGTGAATATAAACAATAAACGTGCAGGAACCCCATCCTCTTTTCAGAAATTTTTTGCAACTCGTTAGTTGGTTTGAGGAAAGTCTTTTTATAACTTGCTTGTGATGAGCAAGAACTAAAAGCATTCTTTATTTGTGCTGAAATAAATGCAAACTTTGAGGTCCGTTACAAAATCTCTTCAATAAATAAAATGTTCCAAGACGGCACCGTTTACCTCTATGTTATTTTTCTCGCTGATTCAAGAGTTTGAGTGTCTAAACTCTCTCTTTCAAGCATCAAATGTTGATTGAGAAAATTTAATGAATGAGCTAAATATGCATTTCAAAAGCTTGAAATGCATATTTAGCTCATTCATTAAATTTACATATTTACCAAGGGCTTTGTATTCCTTTTTCAGTGTGTAAAAATTCACTGTCATGATTTTCTTCAGAGGGCAATAACTTAGCTTAAAAAAAGACTTTCAGAAAACAGATCAATTTTACACGGCTTGTCAAATCTGTCTCCTATGAAAATTTTTTTGTAAATTGAAAAGTTTCCATTTTCAAAGCTTAAATCTTGTAAAAATCACCTAATGGGTACAAAAAGTCAAGAAATTGAAATCCAATACAGAAAAGTTAGTACCGTTGAATGGACTGAGTTTGACACTTTAAAAAAAAAGAATTTCCTAAAAATACTGCTGAATTCTGGATAGCTTTGTCGACTATATCGACAATTTCGGACATCCCGTTCTCCGCGACATTTGCAAATACTGCCTTGCTTGTCTATGTGTTCCTGTTTCTAAATGTTTTGTTGAGAGAGTCTTTTCACAAGTCGCCTATGTTAAAAGCAAACAAAGAAACAGAATGCCAAATCAAGTGTTAGATGCAGTCATTTGCATAAAATTTTATTTAATCAACCGAATTATTTGTTGTAAAGATTTTAACATTTCCAAATAAATGATCTTAAAGGCTGGAAATGAAATTCACGCAAAAGATGCATGAGAAAATCAAGACGACCTGGTGACGTGGTGGAATTTTATTAAATGTTTTAGAGATTAGTACTTAACCAAATAAACTTTTGAATAAAATAGTTCTAATTTTTTTTTTCTGTTCTGGTTTATTTTTTATTTATTTTTGGCTTGTTGCCGAAAAAAAACCTGGCATCCCTGCGTTATAGTAAGCAATAAGCTGGTTGTTAAAGAATTTAATCGGAAGAGCAATCCAGTATAGATAGTATATTTTTTATTTTCTATATGTTCCTTTCTTTCCTTATTTTTCCTTTCTTTTTTTTTAAATGGAGGAAATTTTTATTCATGAATTTTCCGACGAAAATAAATGTCGAAAACAAACGATTTTTACTCAATTTTTCAGAAGTTTTTAATTATTTTGTCTGACGAAAACGTAGACCAGATATAACGTAGATATAAATTATTTTCATGATTTAATTATCGATTGCTCGTATCATTATCCAAGCGAATTAGAAGAGTTTTTTTTTTAAGATAACTATTGACAAATTTTATGATCAGATAAGAATCCTCCACATTAATATAAGAAGACTAAGCAGGGCCGCCCTTAGCCCTGAGCCTAAATCGTAATTTCGATAAACTTCTTAATCTTATATCTCAACTTAGCCCTGAGCCTAAATAGTAATTTTGATAAACTTCTTAATCTTATAGAAGAAACTAAAAACTTTTTATAATATTTGTTTAACTGAAAGTTGGAACTCGACAAATTTTGATAACTCAATTTTTCATCTTCCTCATTTTAAATTATTCTCTATAGAGAGACAAAATAAAAGACATGGTGGTGAAGTTCTTATCTACGTAAATGAAAATATCGCGCATTTTGTTAGGAATGATTTGAGCGTTTTTGACGCCGATCATACAAAAAACATCTTATTAAGCTGTTGTTATCGACCGCCTGATTGGGTAAGCGAAAACTTGAGCATTTTTCTTCAAGAAAATCTATTTAAGAAAGGAATTACAGAAGAAAAAAAAGAATTTTCTTATTGGAGACTTAAATATGAATTGTTTTCTCTATAACAACATTTATCGCAGTTAAAAAAACTTAAATTCTCCTTGGTTATTTAGGGATTTAAAAAAATATCAAAAAATGAATAAAATTTCTACATTAAATATTTAAAAACAAAATCACTCGAGGCTGAAAAATTATATAAAGATTACAAAAACTTGTTTGATTAAGTCCGAAAAAAGTTGAAAAAAAAATTACTACTCAAAACTACTTGATAAAACTAAAAAAAAATAAAAGAAATAATAAAAGAAATCTCTGAAAAGCAAAAATCATGCTCAAATTCGTTACCCCAGACTCAGGTTTACCCCAGACTCAAATTATTTACCCCAGACTAATAAAGTTGATAACAAAAGCATATATGAGCCCAGTGCTATAGCTCAGGAATTTAACAAATTCTTTATCAAAATTGGTCTAAAATTTCATCAAATCAAATCATCAATCATCAAATCCTTATTTTATAACTATTTAGTATATTTGCATTCGCTCTAATGAATAGTACTCTGAATTGTCCAATAGAGAGTTTAAGAAAGCATACGAATCTTTTAAAAGAAACAAAGCAGTAGGGGCGACTTAAAGCAGCAAGGGTCTTTGAAAGCAGTAGGGACCGATGAAATTTATGGTAACATAATCTTAGATTGCAATTAAACCATATTTTGTTTAAAGTTTTTAAAGCATCAATAGATCAAAGAGTTTTTCACAATTGATTAAAGATTGATTAAAGATTCTAGAAAGAATTACGTACAATTAGAGTGTACGATTACTTCAGTAAAAATAACTTATTATATAAAAATCAATTTAGTTTTAAAGAAAATAACTCAACTAAGCATGCAATTTGTACACAAAATCTCAGATTCATTTGAAAATTCTCAATTTACACAACGCATTTTTATTGATCTATCCAAAGCATTTGATACTGTAGATCACAAAGCATTTGATACTGTAGATCACAATATTTTGCTCCCTAAACTTAAATATTACGGAATAAATAACAAAATTTTTATGGTTCCAAAGCTGTTTAACAAATCGAAAACAATTTGTCAATTTTAATGACATATGTTAAAATAATTTCTTAGAAATATCCTGTTGTGTTCCGCAAGGTTATATCTTAGGACCACTTTTGTTTCATAAATGACTTATATAAAGCCTCAAAACTTTTAAGTATTATATTTGCAGATGATATTAGTTAATATCATCTGCAAATATAATACTTAAACGTTTTGAGGCTTTATATAAGTCATTTATGTTTAAAATAGGTTTTAAAATAGGTATTAAAAATAGGTTAACCTATTTTTCTCTAATATAGATATTTATCAACTCTACTCAACTATGAATATCGAACTGCAAAAAGTATCAAATTAATTCAAATCTAACAAATTAACGCTTAATATAAACAAAAGAAAATGGGTTCTTTTTCATCCACTCGCCAAAAAATGTTTTTTAACCACAAATCTGCCACAAATTTATATTGATCAAGTTGAAATAAAAACATATTTAGTTGCATTCTTAGGTGTATTCCTTGACGAGAACATCACACGGAAATAACATAATAATTAAATTTGTACGAAAATTTCCAAAAGAATTGAAATCTTATATAAAGCTAGAATAAATTGGAATAAAAATATTTTAACGCAACTTTATTACTCATTTGTTCATCGTTATATAAATTATGCAATTAATGTATGGGGGAGCACAAGCAAAAGTAAGATTTTAAGAATATATTTTATAGAAATTTTTTGCAGATTCTAGAATATATTTTATAGAAATTTTTTGCAGATTTTTAGAATATATTTCATAGAAATTTTTTGCAGATTCTAGAATGTATTTTAAAGAAATGAGAATACTCAATGTATATGAACTAAATGTATTTAACGTCTTACCTTTTATTTATATGTGGAAAAACGATTTACGTCCTTAGTTTTTAGCCCATAAATAAGTACAACTTAAGAAATAATAGTTTTGAAAACTAACCGTTTTGTAAAACAAGATTTAATCAATTTTGTATTTCATATTGTGCACCATATCTCTGGAATAGAATTGTTTTACCTCATTTTGATTTATCTTTTACTTTTCCTGTTTTAAAGAACAAATTAAAAAACTTAATTCTCTCGGTTAAAAATATTTTCGAATAGTTTTGATTGTAACTAACTGTAGTCATATAATATACAATGAAATATTACAATAGATACAATATGTATTCTTTTGTTATAATTATTACTATTTTGTTTGTATTTTAAGATGGTATTTGTTTTTGTTTTTTTTATTAAAGGTTCTGGCGATAAGATCATATATAATCTTCTATCAGATTTCTTTTTTATGTATTTATTTTATTTCGACTTTTAATTTATAAGTCTACAAATTTACATTTAATTTTATGCAGTAAAAGTTTTTTTTTATAATGTAATACAAGCATAAAGTAAAAAAAAAAAAAAAAAAAAATGAATAAATAATTAAAAAACCGCGTTGGTACCGAAATATATATATATATATATATATATATATATATATATATATATATATATATATATATATATATATATATATATATATATATATATATATATATATATATATATATATATATATATATATATAAATATATATACATATATATATATATATACAGTGGCGGAGCTACTAGACGCAGGACCCTGCGTTGCGGGGGGGGGCCTACCAGCTATAGGGGGCCCTCATATAAAAAAAGTTATACTCTCAAAAATATTTATACTATAAAACTCTTTTCCGCAAAAAAAACATTCTTTTGCGGGGAAGGGGCCCGAAGTTCCGCCACTGTATATATATATATTAATAACGATAAAATAATAACTTACCAACAATCCTTCATTCAAAAATACCTTCGTATTCTACGTGATGGTGTCAGTGATCTTTACCTGCCACGCAAAGTTGGCAGCTCAGCTGCATTTTCAACACACAAGTAATCTGTTTAATAAACAGTGTTTATTTGCCTACGCTCTAGTGCTGCTACACTTCTTACATTAGCAATAGAGAAAATTGTACAATTCATTATTTGTAATGCCAATCAATTTTAAATGTATATATATATATATACATATATATACATATACATATATATACATATATATATATATATATATATATATATATATATATATATATATATATATATATATATATATATATATATATATTATATATATATATATATATATATATATATATATATATATATATATATATATATGTATATATATGTATATGTATATATATGTATATATATATTAATATAAATCTTTATTTAAAATTGATTGGCATTACAAATAATGAATTGTACAATTTTCTCTATTGCTAATGTAAGAAGTGTAGCAGCACTAGAGCGTAGGCAAATAAACACTGTTTATTAAACAGATTACTTGTGTGTTGAAAATGCAGCTGAGCTGCCAACTTTGCGTGGCAGGTAAAGATCACTGACACCATCACGTAGAATACGAAGGTATTTTTGAATGAATGATTGTTGGTAAGTTATTATTTTATCGTTATTAAGAGCAAACTAAAATCTATCGGGGTTTCTACTATTAGTGCGGACTAGTTTATTGGTTATCGAATGGTATGTGTCATTAAGGATCTTTTTGAGGATATTATAACATGCTTTTTCTAATAATTCTTCAATGTTAAAACAATTATTAACAAATACCGAGTACCGTGTACCGAGTACCGTGACTACACTACCGAGTTACACTACCGAGACTACACTACCAAGTACTGAGTACCGTGACTACACTACATCCATGGTATAACTAAAAGATATAAAAGTCGACTGAGTGTATAAAACTAAAAAAAATATGCAGCCATCCATGGCTGCATGGTTTTTTTAGTTATCTGCTGCATTGTTTTTATTATGTTTTTTTAAGTTCCTAGTTATCAATAGTGTTTTTTGGGGTACGACTAAAAAGCACATCATTTTTTCGGAAATGGCATAGCTGCAAAAGATGAACTTTTACTTGCATTAACTTAAAATAATAATACTTTTTTCCAAATCGAAAAAAAAACTCCCCAACTAGTGCAGATAAAAATTTGGTCCCAGCTGTCTAAAAACGCAAAAAATTCAAGTTTATGTTATTTTTTTTATTCATGTACTTTAAATATAAAATATTTTTGTAATTGTACATTTTTTATTTAAAGAAAGAATATTTTATGGTTTTTATCCAAGATTTTTTATCAGTTGTTTTAAATTTTAAATAATAATAAGATAATAATACAACCATTAAGTTTACTTCTCCGTCTACTTTTGTTTCTAAAAGTTTTAATGAGGTCTTGACAAGAATTAGAAGCACGTTCTGCACTGAAATGTGGAACAAAAAGACGAGTATTGAATTTTTAAAAAAAATTTTATAATCTGGATATAAGTATATAATATATAGCAATATGTACACATAGCACATAGCCGCAATAAGTTCCAGTTTGATGAACTAGTTTTCAGCCATTCTGTCTAAAGTAATGTCATTTTTAACAAATCTAAGAAAAATCAGTTTTCAGGTCCAAAAAATCTCTAATTGTTATATATTTTTTTTATTATTTTTTTTTAATTCACCTCCTCAAGGCCGAGAAGGCCACTACAGACGAGGAGGCTACTTATTTGTGGTTATAACCCTCTCTCAACTCTATATCTCCAAAACACGAACCTTGACAAACAAGGCCGCTGCGCGGAGAAACGAGTTGAGCGCGGTACTGCCAGGGACGTGGTGGGGATCGAACTCGGAACCACTCGTTTATGAAGCGAGCGCTCTACCACTACACCAATACCGCATTATATAACTACCGCATATAACTTACAGACTTTTCTATTTGAGCTAATTCAAGAGCTTATTTATTAATTATTTTACAGATAATGAATAAAAATAGGAACAATATACTTTTTATATTTTCTAAAAGGTTGGAAATACTGTCTATCTTATTATCTCCATTATTGCAAGTATCTAAAAATTTAATATCTCCTCAAGTTTTTTACTAATCAACCTTTGTTTGTTTCCTAATGGACTCTTATAACCTTTAAATTTTTTTCTTACTTCACTTTCTATTTTGCAAAATTTTTTTCGCGCGACATTTTTTCTGAACATTGAGAAAATTTACATCTTCTTGTCTACTTTTTGAAACTTGTGTTTTATCTTTCAAGAAAATGAGTTTTTTTATTTTTCATTACATAAATCTTCCTCTTTTAAAACCACATTTTTGCCTTTATGGTTTTGTGTTTGTTTATTTTTAATTATTTGTAATTCTTTCTATTCCTTTTTAAGTCAACATTCTATTCCTTTTTTAGTCAACATTCTTGTCTCTTGTCTAAATGGCATATTTAAAGTAAAAGAACTCATTAAAGATATTGTTACTAAAAACATTTATATATTGATATTTTTATCATAAAAAAATATTACTATATTATCAGATCAATTTTGGACTAAATTGTAAATTTATAAGCATTTTACTATAATATAGTAAACATCTGATTTGTTAGTCAGGATTTTCTTCATCTAATAAAGGGCGCATGGTAATTTTTTTTACTATGAGCTGCAAACTCTCTGTTCTGCTCTTTGTCTATTTTCGGACAGAAGATTGTATCAACTTTTAAAAAATTTTAAAATTAAGCTATGATATCAGTGGGCACCCACAAGTACTCTGTGGGCTAAAAACAAAAAAGAGTGCGAAAACGTCAACAAGACAATTTGGAGTTTATTGAGGAATTAGATTTCTTAAGGAATCAGACTAAGAAAACTTTTAAATAAACTTAAAGGGTAGGCCAAATTTAAGTTCTACTTTTCTCTCGTCTTAAGTTCCTCGTCTATCTTCTAATTATGGATTTTGTTGCAATTACATTGTCCACACAAAAACTTTTATAAATCTACCTAAGCAATGTGAGCATTGATTTTCCAAATAAATGTCTGCATTTCAACTTTTTCGTTCCCACTTCAATTAAAATTGGTACCGTTGAAACCAGAAAATTGAATCATCATTTACTTTTGGTTGTTCAATAAAAAAACTTAAATCTACATTCCCTAATGCAGAGGTTATAGTGTGAATTTTAAAATTTATCGATGAACATAAACTAGGTTGAGAATAGTAAAAAAAGTATTTTATCAACTTGTTGCTTTCACGTTTGGGGCAGGTGTAGCTAAAATTTTAGGGCTTTTTTGTTCCCATGCTTCAATCATTGTAATTTAGATATAAACATAGAAATTTTTGGAGTTTGCTCCATTTCTGGAAGTAAAATAACTCAAACATCAAAAAATGATGTATCCGCGCCTGTAATGTCAATGTTATTTTAAGAATGTTTCTCTAAGCTGCTTTTGAAAATTATACCTGAGAAAGGTCTTTTTTAAGGTTTAGTAGTGGACAGAAACATCTGTACATACACAATTTAAAGAACAGCTCTAGCCGTTCTTTAAATTGAAAATTTTTTTTTATAGAAATAATCGTAGAAGATCTGGTTGATAATATTGCTGATGAAAAAAGCCGCGATAAGGAAAAAAGAGTTCATCTACTTATTAATGTAATAATAAAGCCTAGATGAAAAAATGTAATACTTAGAGATATCTAAGTTTCGTTTTAACCTACTGAATTGTTTTAAATATATGTAAAATACAATGATCTAATTGTCTCTTTGGATTAATTTATTATAATCACATTTACTTGTTAGTTTTTGGTCTAGTGCAGTAATGTTTATTAAGTTAGCTATATAAAAAAATTGCGTTGAAATAAGAATTTGACATTACATAGCTTCTCAGACCAAATGAAGCAAAAACTGGGATTAAAAACTGTGCTGATAACATGTATTAATTCATTAAATGGTAGTTTCTCATCTATTGATGGGATAAGGTTAACATTTGCAAATATACAAGAAAAGTTTTTTTGAAGACTATTTCGTAATGCCTGTTTTATACCGGACAGGTAAGTTGTATTAAATTGTTCCAAGTGACTATACAGCCCAACGATAGAAGGAACTATTGATGAAACTGTAACATTTTTTTAACCTTAAGTCATATCAGTGGCTTTAAAAAATGGTTGCAATAACCAACGAGTTTTCTAATTGCAGATATTCATTTAGTATTAGATTGCGGTAACTTAAATCATCGAGTAGGTTTTTCAATTTCTTTTCATCCAAAGTGAAAATGCTTTTTATGTAACGGAATGTAGAATTCTATCTTATTGTGCTTACTTGAGGATTACCCTGCATGAAGCCAAACGTTTTATCAAAATCCTCTTTAAATGTTGTACTAGTATGAGGCAAAGTGCATATTTTGGATGCTCTAGCTTGAGCGGAGTAAATTTTTGCCTTATGAAGAGTATCACCAAAAGCTAATTGTAGGGTGTGAGCAAAACAACTTAGTCTAGTAACCTCTCGTCTTAAGTTAAGCGAATTGATGCTTTAGATTATTTCGTCCGGTTTCATGATGTCTTCCCAGAGGTCTTGATTTTTTACGTTGTTTTGAAGTTCCTCTAGTGTATCACCACCACTTTCGGATTCTCCTGTAAAATTTGTATTGAATGGATTAAAAATTTTCTGCTATGTTATCCCCAGTATGAATACTTAAGAACCTATCGCATACCAGTTGTGTGTGATAATGACAGTTATGTATGTAATGCGCGGTTACATTAAGGTAACTCTTCATTTTTCTATCTGACCAAATATCAAGTGTTAGGGAAATGCTTGCAGCCTGACATAAATTTTCAGTTAAGTTTTACTTTGAATCCATGTAAGTTTTCTCTACATAGATTTTTACGGCAGAACGGCTAATATGGCACTGGGGTTAAAGAATATTATTGTATTGCTTAAAATGTTCACTTTCTACAATAGACACGGGTAGAGATGCACCTACTACTAGATGTTTCACAACGATTGCATAAATTCTTTGTTGTTTGGGGTGGATGCGGCCATATGTTGTTGTAGAATTCTCGACCAAAGCAACTGCAAGTAATAATTTTTACGGCATAGAATAAAAAATGTATATATTACTGTATATATTATACTTTTATGGCATGTCATACTATAGTATGACATCCCATAAAAGTTCTTATAACTCTTATCAGCTTGTACGACAATACGTCGCAGTGTCCCACTACATCTAACCTCCTAACCCTAAGCTTTTAAAGTTTTAAGCTTAGCATATAAAGCTTAGCGTTAAGGATAATGATCTACTAATTTATAGAATAAAAAATGTATATATTACTGTATATATTATATGTATATATTAAATTGTATGTACATACATACATACATACATACATAGATACATACATACATACATAGATACATACATACATACATACATACATACATACATACATACATACATACATACATACATACATACATACATACATATTATACAATAATTAAATATATATATATATGTATATATTATATGTATATATTAAAAAATATATATATATATATATATATATATATATATATATATATATATATATATATATATATATATATATATATATATATATATATATATATATATATATATATATATATATATATATATATATATATTACTAGACTACTAGAGTTAGAGGATTACCGCAGAGAGCGAGCCGACCCGCGAGTATATTCATATATTTAAATTTGATAAAATAAAAAAAATTAGTATTAGTAAATAACTTAATCTTCTCGAAAGTCTGAAATCTTAGATTAATCAGGAGTAGCAGTCGAAGGTTTTGTCTAAATAAACTTTTGATATAATGCATATTTTCCTGGATGGCAAAGTTGCTTGTAGTTGCAACTCGATCAATAAGTAAAGCTTGACAAAATTTACATCGTGCTGATCTACTTTTTCTCTTTTTTTTTTTTCTCGAACTCTATAGCGAAAATTAACTATTCCAAGTACTGCAGGCGTTTTCTGAACTTTTATAACACTCATAGTTTTAAGTTAACTTTTAAAACTTTACAAATTGCCGAAATCGGTAGCAAACACACTTTAAAGTACTTAAAACAACAGTCCAGAGACTTCCGGATTGGCAAACGCGTTTTTATAACAAATTTTACAGAAAAAAAATAAATATATATAGAAAAAATAAAATAAAAAAATAATGGTAATTATAAAAATAGTAATACCTAAACAATAACAATAAGGGTATAGGGGTGATTGTTTAGGGGAGTGGTATAAATAAGTAGCTATTCCTACTTTTATACATTCAGTGACACACGCACACGCACACACACACACACACACACAACACACGCATAAATAATAAATAAACACATATAGATAAGTAGATATATTATACGTACACACATACATATTCTTATACGCACAGACATATATGCATATATATATATATATATATATATATATATATATATATATATATATATATATATATATTACCAAAACTTCTTTTCAGCACAAAATGTGATATTACTTTTAAAAATAAGACAAATTTTTTAATTTTATTTAAAAGTAATATATTTTTAAATTAAAAAATTTGTCTTATTTAAATAATATATTTCAAATAAAGAGCTTTGCAAATTATTGCGATGATTGGAGGCTAGAAACTAAAAAAGCCCTAAAATTTCATTCCCCTGCCCCAAACGATGTTTGCTGTGTATTGGGCCTCAATGCCATTGTGTTTTAAAAAACGTGGTTTTTAAATACAATAGCATTGAGACCCAATACACAGCAAACATCTAAAATACAAAATAAAAAATTTCATTAAGAAAACAATAACTTGGGAATATTTTATGACGCTCCGCGTATTAAAATTTGTTCATGAGGGTAAAAATGGGATGGACTAACACATATATCTAATACACTTATCAATTTCTTTTTTAAACTATAAACCTGTTATGCAAACTTCATGTGAGGATTTCACAACATAAGAATTCATTTTCGAAACCATACAATCATAAAAACAAAAGCAACTACTCTAAAAAGTTTTCTTCATAAATAAAAGATTATTTTCTCAATCTTTATAAATAAAAGATTACTTTCTCAATCTTCACCAAATTATTTACAACTTTGATATTGGGTTACTTTTTGAAAATACATCTTACCCACAAGAAGCACGTAACCACTTCATTTTTAAATGATTTTTCTAATATATTACAGTTTGTTAGTTTTTAACTTTCACCACTGCGAAACTATTCAGCTAAAGAAATATGATAGCCTTTATAAAACAATGAAAAATTAAGAATTATATTAACAGCTATTGACTCAAAAACAGTTGGTAACAGTTTTATGCCTGATATTTTTTTGCCTACTGTAATTAAATGGCCTAATTTGTTGTATTTTAATTGCTGCATGTTTTAAACATGCAGCATAATAGAGCATTTAAATTGCAAAACAATGTTTTGCAGTGGAAATATACCTAATAAAGAGCTATTTTTTATTCCTATTAATTGTAATTATAATAAATAAAAAACCTTTGATCTTATTTTCAGTGAAGAGTTGTGGGTAGTTTTAGTAACATGTAAGGTTATTTTTAGTAGCATTTTGATATATGTTGATATAGCTATCTGAAAGCCTATTTCAGTATTCTGTGTTATTGGAATATACTGAAACAGGCAATCAGTTAGCACAAAATCAAGCAAAATATAATGAAAAAACTCAAAGAAAATATAACCATTATTTAAACATTTTGATAAAAAATTTATAGTACAAACACGACTCATAATCATAGCAAGAACTCAAGCTTTTATATATAAATTGTAAAAATACTGGCCTATTTTTTTAGGAAAATGCAACAAATCAGGCCGTGTAATTTAAGTAGGCCACGAGAGACCACAAAATATATTGTATGGTGGAATTAGCTGAAAACACCCCTAAACCTGGAAAAAAAATCATATAAAGTTAGGATTGTGCACAAACTGTAGATGTAATACAATTTATTTGAATGATAAATTTGAATGAATTGTTTTTGTTCTTGAGAGAAATTTTTCGAATAAATTGTGTTGAATGAAAAGATATTGCAATGAAAATAATTATTTTAGAAAAAGTGTAATTTTATTCCAATATATAAAATAATATATTATTCTATTATATTATATTCATATATATTAGATTTATATATACTAATATTATATATAGGTATGACTAAATTAAATTTCGTACAAATTTAATTCAGTACAAATATTAATAGAAAGTGTATATAGAGATAAATAAAACTTGTTCATTGTGTAACGGTAGCTTTGAAAAGTGTCCTTCAGTTTCAGTGAAAAAGAGAGGACTCCAAACTTTAAAGAGAATCTGCGATGAAAGAGGAATATACGATTTGAATAGGTATATTTAAATATTTAGGATAAAATAGAATCAAATGCTAATGATAAACCATGGCCTACTTAAATTATAGAAGAAGGTTTGTTGATACAAGGAATACAAATATAGAAGTTGTCCCAATTAAGAAACTATAATCATCTTCAATTACAGATGTACGTTTCAAGTGGAAACCCTGTTCCTTCCTTCTATTGTACCAAATCAGCTGACGGTAAAAACATTACTGTTAATCAAGTGAGTTACCACTTTGAAATAAGCTTCTTAACCAATGTAAAAGTAGAACTAATGAATGGGGAAGAGAATTTTTAGGTCGTTTATCAAGTTGTAATGATCTTGTTGCAGAAGAACTAGTTTATCACATTTCTTATATGAAAAATTTCAGAATTAATTTACTGACTGGAAATAAAAAAGGTTGTCCGACAGATGATTTGATGCTTCTTAATTTTTACAAGTTTTGTGATTGGTTAGAAAAGATGCCGAATATGACCTTTGCACATTAGACGAGTTCCATGATAAAATGTTAGAGCTTATTAAAGACTCTCCATGTTATTCCATTAAACATTTGAAAAATAAGCTTGTAGAATATTACGGTTATCCTATATTTTTTGGAGAAGCACCAGGTCGAAAAAATCTTATTTGCTTCATAGACTTGGTTCATTATGGAAAATGTTAAGAAAAAAGACGAACAAACATCCGATGACATCACTGCAGCCGGAGCAAAAATCATAAAGAAAGACATCAGATAAATTTTTTGTAATAAATCTAACTATCCCATAATTAACCAAATGGACAATTTAAATTATGCCAAAAAATGGGTTCCAATTTACAACTTTTTAAAGTTCTTGATTTCATCAGAACTGAAGCAATTCAGTATTGGTCAGTGCATTGCTCAATGCTCTAGACCAAAATCAGTTATTGCATTGATTCCTTTTGGGATTGGAGTGGACATTGACAAATTGTTTGCAACAAAATGACTTGTTGATTATTTCTAAACTTGGATTTAGTGTTTCTTCTGATGAAGTAAAGTTATTTAAAGAACTGGCTGCTGCGGAAAAAGAAGATGCAACTGAAATGCGAGAAGATAAATTTACACAATGGGTTGCCGATAATGTTGACCATAACATATGCACTCTAACTGGAAAAAACACTTTTCACGGAATGGGTATAATCGCAATTACTCCATACTCTGTTCAAAAATTTGTTGCATTGCACTCCGTATTCTGTTCAAAAAAGTTGAACTGTGTACAGGCGCATTATGGAATTAACATATGGAATATAATGACGTCGTGAAAGAATTTATTTGTGCAGAAAGGACTTCAAACTGGTATTTACATCTGCAAGCCGTGAAGAAAATGCTGAATTTATTTGCAGCAACAGGTCATGTAAATTACGCCAGAAGTGCTAGAATATATTTTCAAGAAATGAATTTATAGATTTATAAAAGGTGAACACGCAGTTCGAAGATCAAGTGGATACTAGGGTGGATTATGGTCAGATCTTGTGATTGAACAAACGCTTATGCGGTCCCTTAAAACTAGTGGTGGCTTAACAAGAGACTGTGGTCTCGAAGAGAATGTACGCCTTTTTTGGGTTTTAAGTATTAATTACCTAGCTGCTGTTCATTACGCAATGACAAACCTTACAGGTGTTAAAATTGGAACTAGTGACCAGTATCTAGAAATAGGGTTCACACGTAGATTAAACAATTATGAAGATTTCCAAAAATTTTATGGCTGGTTTGAAGAGAGAAAACCTTTTAAATTACGAAGATACTCACCTTCACTCGTTGTCAATTGGAACCTTATTAGAAATAGAAAAGACAATGTAAGTTGTGAAAATTCAGAAGCCATTGGAATAAATACCGAATTTCCACTTTAGGCAACCATAACTCACAAACCATACATTTTTTTGAAAATTTGCGTAAGCAAACTTTTTACTCAGCATTAAATTACCTTTTAAATGATATATAAAACTTATAATTTTGGCAATATAAAAAATTTGGTCATTTTGCCTAAATTTGTAATTAATAAATACGCCTAAAATGGCATTTTCTGTTTTCAAAAACACGGGGCTTTTTTTTGGTCATTGCTGACATGTTAACTAACCTATGTGCAAAATCTTAACTTTATATGATTTTTTCTAGGTATAACTTCAATTCCACCTCATTAGTACCAAAAAGTGCGTGGTTACAGCGCTTGCTTTAAAAGCAGGAGATCCAGGTTCAAAACGAGCTCTGGACATTAAGCCATTGTCTAGACATACTTTTTTTTTCCAAAGCATGTTGGCTCACTTTGGGATTTATGTAAGCCATAAATAGAAATATAATTCCAAAAAAATTATATAACTTGAAGTTATAATTATTTTGAGAAATCATTTTAAAGTTTTCAATTATATGTGTTTTTTTTTCAAACATTTAAATTAATTAAATGTTTCACAAAATCATAAATACCTGTGACGGAAATTTTTCACAATTCATAAATATATGTGACGGAATTTTTTACAAGTCTTGCCTCGTTTTCAAGATGTTTTATGAAAGCTTATTGGCTAATGTCACGTAAAAACGAAGGTTCGTAAAAATTTTGCTTGGCAGATGTTTATAAAAAGATTTATTTAATATTAGTTCAAAACTAGAAAATCAGATTTTCTAGCTTTTAATTCGATTGTTAACAAAAAGTTCTTCAAAATTGTTGGTGTTTAAAAATAGCTTGGGCCAGGGTCATTTTAGCATATACTGAAACTTCAACAATTTTATAGACCTCAAAATGAAAGTTACACCAAGTTTGATGTTGTAATAACATTTTTGAATGTCTTTTCATAAAAGAGCACATTGAACTCAATTTTATATATGTCTTAATCATCAGAGTCATAGAAAAATTTTCAATATCATTAATATTGATATATTATATATTATAGTTTTGTATTTTATTCAGTATATATTATATTTGCATTATACAAAATAATGCAAATATAATATATTATATTATATTATATTATAGTGTTATATTATATTAATTTATATATTATATTATAGTCGGTGAAAAGACATAACTTCATTCTGGCTTTTAGCCAGAATGAAGTTATGTCTTTTCACCGACTCATAAACCTTTTTAGAAGCTTCAGATGTGAGTTTTGCAGCTCATTCCACCGACTGAGAATTGTTTGGCAAATCAGTTAGAGAAAGTTTATTGCCGGTTTGAATAGCTTGTTTTAATTCATTTGAAGAAACAAAAATTGAAGTAGGAGGTTTAATTTGTATTAAAGAAACTTCAATTAAGTCGATCCAAACATCAGCATTGAAGTTAAAGGTCATAATTGTCTTAGCTTTGATTTTAGGTTTAAAATCTGGATTTGTTTCCCTAGATAACCTAATCTCCAAGATTTGATTGAGAGCACGATCTTTTACAACTTTTTCATCGTCTAGCAGCATAGTATAGTATTTATATTTAATATAACGTAAAAAATTTTTCTTGACAGCAGCAATAGGAGTTATTCTGAAGATTTTTCAATACGATCTTTTCAATTCTGTCATCCTGTGTTTTGACTAACTGTATTGTTTTATGGAGGAGCTTTGGTGCATCTTTGTAACGTGCTGAACTTTTTACAGCAGACCACATTGGACAGTAGACTTGAACTATTTACTTTGTGATGGAGTTTAGATCATGTGTAGGTATCTCAGTTCTTGCATAAACCATCATATTTCTTAAAGCAAGGCTTAGCCAGTGTGCATGACAGACAGGACCAGGTTTCTTTTTAACATACTTGACAGTGGAACCTTTAGCTGTTCTAATACAATACTCATAAAGTTTAAGCTGGTCTTTACTCAGATTGCAATCTTGGAATCTATACGAATAAACTTAACCAAAGGTTGTTCATGCATGAATATATTAGACGCTTGTATACCAATAGGGCCTTTATATTTTTTAGGATCATTAGTTTGTCCATCTATTTCAGATATAACATGACAAAGAGGTAGCTCACCCTGGTAAAGCAAGCATCCAACTAAATGAATGCTAAGATTCACAAGCTTATCTAATTTGACAACTAAACCATTATCTACGCCAGTGTTAGAACTTGTATTGTCAAAAACAATCGCTTCTAAGCTTTTAACACTATCATATTTAGAAAGCTCATATCATTTATCATATTAATGTTGCTCATTTAATGTTGCTAAAGTCATAGTACTACCTTTACCATTTTCTATTATCGCATGTGATTTCCAGAGAAAAGATCATTTTCACAAATAAAAGTGGCCTCATTTTTCTCTCTAATATACTTTTTGGCGTTTCTTGTTGCCTTGTTCCTTTGTCTTGTTCCACATTGCCTAACTGCCAACTTCCTTTTGGTCCTATCTTGCATCTTTGGTCCTTTAAATATTCTCTTTCCAGAACAGGGACCTAAAATAAGTCAAATATTCTAATATTTAAATACTTTCAAATATTCTATATTTGAAAGTATTTAAATTTATAGTGAATAGAATGAATTAATGGTCAAATGATTAGTGATCAAGATAATTATCATTTTAACATAACTTCATAAAAGAGGAGCAGTTTCTCGGCTATTTTATTTTCCCGAATCTTACATATTTATGAATTTTAATTGTAAATGTCTATTAATATTAATACAAAAATGGCATGAATTACCTTCCTACTTTCCTCACAGAGACAAACTATGTCTTTCATTGTGCAATTACTTTTCCGACAACCAATTCGTCTAAACGTATATTCTATATAAAATATATACTATAAAATCAAAACAATATAGAAACTATTTATTGCATAAGCTTACATCTGTTAGTTTACGGTTGAAGGCCTTACTTTAATACCTTAGTAGAAGGCAGAGGGATGGGGTAGTAAATTTTCATCTACCTTTACAAAATATTTTTCACGTAACATTAAAAAGAATTTGTAATAAAAAACTTTAAAAGATATTTGTTTACCTATCATTACAATTATCAATAATTGGAAGATCGCACCGGCAAGCAGACACATCAAACAACGTTTCCAGTTTTTTTTCTAGCCAGCTTATACCAGACTTATGGTATTTAGATTGAATTCGTTTTGCAGACAACACTTTTAGAAATGTTCTCGATATTTTATTTTTCAATGGTTTATCTTTTATCAGAGATAGATTTGGATTGACCTTACGCCAAAGCTGTTGCAAGTCACTATTGACTTTTGTCACGATTGATACAGAGTCAATTTTCTGTCCATTAAATAATTGTTTCTCAACCTTGTAACCGTATTGAATGAACTGTTTGTAAGTTGGTAAATCGCTTACGGGTAAATCAGAGGCTTTTCAAGCAAATCTTCCACAATTAATACGAGTTTTATTTAAAACTTTTACAGGTCGTCCAAGTTTTTTTGAGCTCATGCTGATATGATAATATGAATTTATTATATAATTAAAAAATAAAACAAGAAACTATTTTTCAATTTAAGTTTCTAATTGAAATTGCTTTAAACTATTTGTTAAAAAACAATTACCCGGTGGGAAATCGGCTAGCGAATAGCTAGCTATATTCGTTACGATAAAGACAGCGATTTGGCCACGAGGATCGCTAGCTTTTTTAAGTTAGCGAAAAGCTATCGATATTTGTATAGATAAAGACAGCAATTTGGCTAAGAGGACAGCTAGCTTAATAAGCTAAAGACTCACAGGCTATTGAAGCTACCGTCATATCGTAATAAAATCGCTATCAAAAATATTTTGGTATGTAGCTATCAACTAGCTATAGATTTGTAGATATTTTGTAGCTAGCTACAAAACTACGATTGTAGCTAGCGACACATTGCTACAAAATCGCAATGTTTAAAGTTCAATTATTCTCATAATTATAATAGACTCAACACTAAAAATTGAACTTTTAAAGATGTTAGAGACATTAGTTAAATAAAAAAAAAAAAAAAAAAAAAATCGCTTGAAAATCCCTGTAAAACTACCTAGTCGCACGCTAGTCAATAGCTCATTTCCCACCGGGTTGCTTACGTTATAGTTTAGTAAATAGATTTTTTATCGAACGCAAATCTCTGTAGTTTGCTGTATATTTTCAATAGCTCTACGTTTTTTTTAAAAAAAAATCCGCATGAAAGTAGAGTTTTATTTATGGACCTTAAGTGAGTTTTATTTACGGACCTTAAGTTTTTCTATTGCGTTTCCCAAAAAGATTAAAAGTTTTTAACGTTTTTTTTTGTGGCAAACTAATAATATATTCACAATACATAAATCCCACACTGAGCCAAGTGTTATCATATACATGACAGTGGCTTACTGGATATATTTTCGCGTCACGGTAAGGAAGGCGGCGTGAACTTTCTGGTTAAATGCACCACTGCGGTGCTCTGTGACAAGATCGTTAGGTCATCTTGGGACACCTAAAAAAACAAAATAAAAATCAACAGATATTCAGCATCATAATATTGAGAGACCACAAAATGTAAAAAAATATGTATATAAAGTTGTTTGAAATAAGTGGGATGAATTAGGAAAATAGACTCACGTGGAGCTAATTGGATCAAGAAAGAAAAAGAGAAAATACAATATGAAAAAAAAAAAGTATGAAAAAATAAAAGTATGAAAGAAAATACGAATACAAAAAAATATGTAAAAAACACTCGCTAAAATAAAATAAGCTTGGATCTTTAGAAATAAGAATATTTATTAGAAAAAAGTATAACTCATACAAAAATCCAAATGGTATGTGGAAAACAAACAAAACAAAAAAACTACTTAAGTAGAAATTTTTTTTTTATTATGATTATTATTAACTTTTATTTCGTGAAAACAAAAAAAAAAAAATTAAAACAAATAAGAAAAAAAAAAACAAATTTTTTTAATTGTAAACTTTAATATATATGTCAAGAATTAAGGAGATGCATTTTAGTTTGTCGTTTGAACGATGAAATGCTTTTCAGATCTTTAATATTTTTATTTTGGAAATGATTCCATATTGATGGACCGCGTTTTGTAATTAGAAAAACTTGACTGCTGTGATTTATTTTTCCCAAGGTTGTGTCTGGTATTATATAATATATTTTTTAGAAAATACCTGAAAAAACGCTGTTTTTTAGAAATTATCTGAAAAAACGCTTGGTAGAAGATTGTTTTTATATTATACATAAAAATTAATATATGTAATGTGTTAAGTTTCTCAATATCTAGAACCATCATGCCTTTCATCACTGGGGCCGGGTTTACTAACCTATTTAAATAATTATTTGCTTTGCATACATGGTTTCGCAATTTTAGCAATTTGGTTTTATCGGTGCTGGTTCATACAATATTTGCGTACAAAGCTGATTATGTACAAGACTAAAGTAAAGCATATTACGTAATTTACTATCGAGATAGGGTCTTGACTTATACAAGACACCCATTACAGAGAACACTTTTGTTTCAAGAAGACCAATATGGTTTCTCCATGACAAATTTTCATCAAAAAGTACTCCCAAAAATTTTGTGTATTTTTCACGTTTATATTAATAAACAGGTTAGACAGCTTTAATAGAAGGTTAATTTGTTTTTGTATAAAAAAGAGTAAAGCTAGTTTTTTCCCAATTTAGGGATAATTTATTTGCTATGAAACAGAGGTTGAAATTTTCAATACTCATAGTTTCAAACAAAGTCTGTACATCAGGATGATTAAAAAATAAATTTGTATCATTAGCATACATAATTGTAGATATTTTTTGGGAAGCTTTATGCATATCGTTAATATATTAAAAACAATAATGGACCAGGATTGAACCCTGAGGAACTCCACACGTAACATCAAGGGCTTCTGACTTTACTAGTAATACAAATTGCTTCCTGTTAGACAAATAGCTTTGAATCCACTTGAATGTTGAGCCTATTATGCCGTAATATTTAAGCTTGGAAAATAAAATACTGTGATAAACTGTATCAAAGGCCTTGGAAAGATCAATAAAAACTTCTATTATAGTTACAAGAATTGTAAAATCAAAGCCTAGTATTTACAAGTTTACAAACTTTCAAAATGAAAAATTTGTACATCACAAAAAATTTACAAAGAACACAAACTTTGATAAATTTTTTTACATGTTTCTTTGATGGCTTAAATACAACAAAATCAGTTCATGCCCATTCATATTTTTTAATACAACAAAATCAGTTCATGATCATTCATATTTTTTAATACAACAAAATCAGTTCATGAACATTCATATTTTTTCTAAAAAGACGAGTTCAGGTTTTTATTTTAAAATAAAGTAAAAAAAATATAAAATATTTAAAAGCCTTTTATATTTATACTTTTGAATATATTACAGTGTAATATAGCGTAATATATATCTTGTAATTTAAGTAAGTTGCGTTGTTTATTACGCTATATTACAGTGAAATAAAACGTAATATATATCGTTTTTTTTTTGTATTTTTATGATTGAAATAATTTAGGTGATAAGACTAAATTTGCCTATTTCTCGCCCCAATCATATATTTGAATAGCTTAATTTTTTAAACTTCTTTTTTTTTAAAACCTTTTTTTATCGGCGAAATAAATATATTTTTATTTTTTTTTAACTTCTTTTTATCGGCGAAGAATTTATTTTCTTTTTTTCATATATTTTATCTAATATTTCTTATGTATTTATAATGTAAATGTTGACAAACTTGTTTCCAGATTATTTAATTTTTTTTTTCCATCTGTTTTTTCACCTTTTAAACAATTAATGGTAAATTCCTTTTTAAACAGTTTTTATCTGGATCTCCTGGTGACTTAACCTTTTTGTATTTTTTTCATTTTTATTTTGGCACACTTTTTTATTATTTTTGGACAGTAACTTTTTATATCAACTACAATCAACATGTCTTTTATCTATTTTACAAACAGTAACTTTTTATTTTTTTAACTATAATTAACATGTCTTTAACTGGCAAACTTTTTATAACTCCTTTTGATTTAGATTTCTTTTACTTCTGTTTCGATTAATTTTTTAGTTCAAACGAGAAAGTTCTTTGTGTGTCCTACGAGCGATTACATTAACGAAAAAAAAATCTTTTTAGGAGAGTTCAGAGAGTATTATCTCCTCTCTTCTCTTCATAAATAATTTCGAAAAGTATTCATTACCCGTGATTGTGACTACCACAACATTTATTTGGTACTTGAGAGTAATCACTATCAGCTACCAGATCTCAGAACATCGCAACTGGTCTTAAAAGATTAAAAAAATTTTATTTAAAATTTTATTTTAAGTTTTATTAGATTTCTTTGAACCTTTCATTCCTTTTTTGCGCATATTTTTTTGGTTGTTTTTTGCTTGCTTATTTTTAATCTGCTTCTGGTGTTTATGTTGAATTCTGTAAAGGGCGTTCGAGGCTTTAGAGCCTCGTTTTGGACCTTCGCTTCTTAACACTTTTTCAAACTCTTTCTTTGATGTCGTTCGAACGCCGCGAAAAGATGGCTTGGATTTTCGTTTTTCTAGATAATAGTGTTAGCGTAAAAGTTATTTTGTTTCTTTATTTTAAGTTAAAAGTTATTAAAATAAAAACACATAAAAATATATTACTATATATTGTTGTGTGTGTGTGTGTGTGTGTGTGTGTGTGTGTGTGTGTGTGTGTGTGTGTGTGTGTGTGTGAGAATATATATATATATATATATATATATATATATATATATATATATATATATATAATAAATATTTAGGGGAGAGCGGGGTTGCTATATATATATATATATATATATATATATATATATATATATATATATATATATATATATATAAATAAAATATATATTAATAAAAAAATGTACACCAAACTGGCCATCATATAAAAACCAAGCAAAAAATAAATAAATTGATATACAAGTCAATAATTTATAGATTAACATTTTCTAAATTAGATTTAAGATACGTCAATAAAATAATACTTTAGGTTATAAATCAAAAAAAATAAATAAATAAATTCAACATTGGTTACCTTGATTTTCGTTTCTCGATCGGAATACGCGTAACTTTCTTCCTTTAAAATCTGATTCGTGTAATTTAAGACCAAGCATTACACCATCACTATTCTAAAAGTTGAATAATTTATTTAAACGAAAATTGATGTTAAAATTTGTCATTATTCGTTTGGATTGCACAACGATAGTTACTGGCTTAAGTGGCCATTGTGTAACTACGTCATTCGAACCAGTCCCAAAAGTGTATTCGACAAAAAGTCTAAAAACCGTAATAGTTTTAATGCTGACTATGTTGGGATATTAATCATGAATCTTATTTTAATCATGAATCTTATTTTAACATTCATGACTGATATCACTAAGAAATCATTAAAAAAAATAAATATTATTAAAAGTTAAAAAATATTTTTAACTTTTAATAATATTAACTAAAATTGAGCTAAATCTTCGTTTAGCTCAATTTTAATCTTTGCCGCGCAAATATCTGGTAAAAAATATTATTTTTTTATATGTATGAGTACATATTTTCATGATATGCTAATAATATTTTCAAAAATTAAAAAAAAAATAAAAATTTCTTTACGTAAAAATAAAACGTAGTTTTTTTAATTTTCAAAATGTTAAACAATTTGAAAAACTGATTAATGGAAATAATTCAATTTTAAACGTCATTTACTGATAAATAATAAATTTCTTGTTCGCAAGTTTCTAAGGAGACGTAAAAATATGTAAAATTCATAAACTCATTGGATAAGAAAATGTGATGAAACTTTTCTCAATGATAAAAATTACTTAAAAAATTTTAGATAAATTTAAAAAAATAATTAAAATATCTGAATAAATTGCTGAAGACATGGTACGGACATACTACAATCAAATTTCACTATCGCCTTGGGAAAAGGCTATGCAAAATGCAGACAATCATATGGAAAACAATCATACAGGGAGAAAAATGTTTTCGAATGTTAACACAACAACAAGTTCTATAAAGTTTAATTCAGACAACAATAATGCCGCACTACCACCAATAAAAGAGGGGCGCCAAAAAATGTTAAAGGAGTTAGAGTATGAGGTTGGCAAAGCTGCATCAAGATTAAAGGAAAAATTCGGTAACATTAAACGAGAGTGTTCTCTCTACGATCCCACAAATAATGGATATATATCAATCAATACAATTGCAGAGATACTCAAGCGCTTTAAGGTTCCTGAACAAGAAGCAGAACAAAAAATACTCGTAGCAAGTTTCACAGAAAATGAAAAAGTTCGTTACACAAATGTTTTAGATTACATTTTACATTGTCAAACGTTATTTGAGAACAAAGTTAAAGAGTCGCAAAAGACAACAACATACGAGATCGTTCCTCAAACATCAAAAGCCGATAGCTTAATTGGTAGATTTGACTCAACTGCTAGCTCCCAAAGTGAACGTCAAAGCGAATACCGGCCTAACCGTAAAGAAGTGGCGCAGCAAAGACTCAATGATCGCAGAGATGCTTCACTTATGATAGAGGTTGACAAAGCACTTAAAAACACACGAATAGACCGAAATGAGTTGATTGACGCATTAGAAGAGACATTAATTTTAAACTACACTGGGAAAACTATAGTCAATGAGCAGGTATGTTCAACTAGGAGACACCATGAGAGAATAAAACCAGAAAGCAATCTGTATAAAAAGCAGCCAAGTGTTATACTGTATTACTTAAGATCGGTAAAAAGTACTAAGGAAGACCGGGCAGAGGGAAGTGTGGAGGGGGAATAATCAGATTACAGCTTTGTAGACATAAGATATGTCTGTAAGAAATAATTTTATTAACATATGATAAAAAATTTACTTTTATTTAGATGAAAAAACTGGTAGAACGACATAATCTTCCGCTAAATCCTGCTCTAACTTTAAAATGCATTCAAGTGTGTGACACAGAAAATATTGGAAAAATTAGGTAAATTTTAATGTTAAATTAAATAAATTTCATTCATATTCGTACACGCTATATATTAGATAACAGTAAAGAATAAACTGACTAAAATTATAAAATGACTTTTGAATCGTACTTATGCAGATTAGGGGGGTTAAACAAATGTTTACACAAAAAAAAAAAAAAAAAATTTGAAACTGTTTTAATGCACTTTAGATATTTTATTCTTTTTTTTAAATTTTGATATGGCAATCTTTTGTAATTGATATATATATATATATATATATATATATATATATATATATATATATATATATATATATATATATATATATATACACATAAATATATATATATATATATATATATATATATATATATATATATATATATATATATATATATATATATATATATATATATATATATATATATATATATATATATATATATATTAAATTTATTTAACTTACAAAAATAATAGAATAAAGCGGGTCTTGTCCAATAGTTTTTGATAAAACTGATTTTCGATAAAACAAAATCAAATTTTTATATTCTTGTAAAGTCAGTTAACTTTAGAGCCAATTTCTTAAGAAATCTATTTAAAATAAAAAATAAATTTTTTTTTAATAGATGCATTTTAAAAAAAAAAAAATTTAATTTTAATTTTTTTTAAAATAGATTTCTTAAGAAATTAAAATTAACTCTACAATAATATAAAAATTTTATTTTGCAATTTTATTTAGTTTTAAAGTTACAAGCATTTGAAGTTAAAAAATATTAATAACTAAACAATGTTTTTTTTAACTAAACGTGTTAATTAGCCTTACAATTAAGTTATACAATTAATAGAAATAAAAAACTAGATTAAATAATACAATAAATTACAAAGATGAGGTAAAAAGTATCAGTCCCTACATTTTTTAAACAAAAGAACTCATCGCCAAACGTGTATTTTTTAGGCAAGCATAAAAAACACGCCAAGCTTTGACAAATTTTCGCATATAAAGCATTGGTTACTTTTCATTTTTATATATTTTTTTCCTTTCTCAAGTGTGTGTTGCGTGGACTCTCCACGACGGGTGATTATTTTGCGTAGCATTAAAATCAGTTATTTCCTTTTTTTTTTAATTTTCTTATTCTTCTGGAAATCAGCCTGTTTGAATGTATTTAGCATCTGGCATTTTTTCGCCTAATAGTGTTGACATGATTGACTCGTAATTTTTTTTTTAATGCACTTTCTAGAGCATTTCTGTTTTCTTAAATAGCAGTTAAAACTAGATCAACATTCTCTCTATTGATCTATATTAAGACTGGGGTGTGTGGATAAGTTACTACTACTGATTCGGTAGATAGTAAAACTTGTGAGCATATAAAACAAATGTTTGAAAAACTGTAAACAAATTGAAAAGATTTTGGTGGTTAAAATATTTCTGCAATTATCAATTTAGATCTGTCAACTTTGTATATGTCTAACCGTGTATAAGTCCGTTTTGTATGTATAAGTATGTATGTATAAGTTTTGTATGTATAAGTTATGTATGTATAAGTTATGTATAAGTCTTTTGAAATCCTAAATTCTTTTGAAGACGCGTAAAACATTTACTTGAATTAAAAAGTTTTGATTGAAGCTGAACGTGAGCATTTTTAGATAAACTGCTGCATAGTGTGTTGGTGTAATACTTGTCTAATATTTGACACTATACCTTCTTTAACATGGCAATACACACTAACACAAAAAGCTGAAGAATGTGCGACGAACGAGCCGGTAGGCATATTAGCTTGACGTTGTTTTGAATACAAAAAGCAACTCGCTATCTAACATATGTGCTGTGGCCATCAAATACTAACACATCGGTACCAGAATAATTTTTGGAAGCTGAAATGAATGTTTTAGTTAGCCTTTGGATAAATTATTTGTCTTCTATTCGACCTGAAGGTGAAGTTGTATATTCGACATTTTTTGGCCTGTTGTGCATCACTTTACTACAAAGTGATTAGTTTCGAAAAGCATTTATGTACTTGTCTACTGTGTAGTTTATTTTGCCATTATTTCCAGTTAGTTTAGGTGGAAGCTTGAAATCGCGTTGGCAGAGAATTGTTAAATTACCCTTGTCACAGTTAAAGCCAACTTCGTCAAAACCTAGATATTTGAGAAATAGTATTCATCGATGCTTGTTTCAAAAAATTGATTCTTTCATGTATTGATACATTTATTTATATAATTTTCAGTACAAGAAGCTGCTTTTAGTGTTGCAATTTTACCTGCATTTTTTTTTCTAAATTGATGTTTACAACATTTGATGAAGGCATAGTATCAAGCACTCGATTTACCGTTTATCTATAAATTACCGTTTATCTATAAATTACCGTTTATCTATAAATTACCGTTTATCTATAAACTAGCATTTTTTGTATATTGTAAATTGCTAGCAATAAGATAAAATGCTTGTTTGCTGTTTCAACCGAAACTCCAATCGGCAAGTTTAAGAAGCATTTAACTAATTTTCATTTAGTAAAAGTATTTAAAATGGTGACTACCCCAGTACCAATAGAACAGGGTTATTAATCTATAACGATAAAGTTGGCTTTATAATGCCATACATAAATCATGTTTTACATAATGGTAAGTAACCAGATCTAATTTTTGAAATTGCAGCATTAAGTTGCTCGTCAATGCAAATTCTTGTTTTTTTGTTTGCCATTGACTGAATCTTTTATCATTGACTGAGATAAAGTGATAAATTTCTTATTTAAGTTATTAATTCACGTAGTTTACTTTTATTTGTATAAAGAATAGATGCGTAATTAAATTTTAGTTAATAAAAAAATGTGAAACAGTTATATAAAATATTGTGTTCTATTAAACATAAAATCTCTTTGCATTCGCTTTTTACTGGAACAAGCAAATTCAATTCTTAAAAAAGGATCATCTTCAGCGGAATATTTTATTAAAAAACATAGTAATAAAAATTCTGTAAACCTTGATAGTACATATTAAGGCTTAGCGTTAAAATTTTTATTTCAATAACTAGGTTGACATAAAAATGAAATTTAAAATAATTTACAATAACACTCAATAACTCATGTTAAAGTTTTAAAAAAAGTTGTATACCGTATGATAGAGCAAAACATTCTATATATTGTCAAAAAAGAAATTCATAATAATTTTCTTATTAAAAGTTAATTTATAAAAACTAAAATCAAAGTTGTTCAATTTTACATTTTGTTTTATTGAATCCGCTTTTACTCAGTAACAAAAATGAAAATAAAACAATAATAATAAAAAGGTACATTTAAACTTTTTTAGTTTTTTGATATTTAATACTAAATATATGACGAAGATTAGAACTTTGATTTCTAACCACTATTCGCTCGTTGTTATTGTTACATATAATTTTATTATTTTGATTATAAGAAGTTAAAAAAACAAGAGAATAAAGTAAAAAATAAAAGATTGTTAAAACCGTAAATGATGCTTTTAATGTATTTTAATACAAAGAAAAAGATCTAAAATCAATTTACTTTAATGGTTCCAAAACAATTATAAGAACTTTTGACTATAGGAAAAATGCCAGAGTTAGCAAACCTGATAGAAAATATCTCAATTCACCCGAGATTGCTGAACATTCTCAAACAGGCTGAAGACCAAATTTTTTAAAATTTTGATGAACAATTTTACCAAAACAAAAGTTGGTAAAAATGTCTAATATAATCTACTAATTACTTTTCAACATTATTTACCACCCCTTCACCACCCCTAATTTGGTAACACTTCACCACCCCTAATTTGGTAACTAAACTATGGTTTAGTTACAAAACATTGTTTTGTTAAAATAAAAATCACTATAGATGAAAAATATAACTAACAAAAAAATTATCATGATTACACATAGTTGTTATATGTATAAGCATGTCATATTTAACTATGTAATTATGTCATTTTTTCTAACTACTGTACACATCTTACCAGGGATGCAAAGTCTCTCTAGAAAGTTTGTAAAATTCCCTTTTTTTATCACTTTTTAAAATTCCTAATTATCAGTAAATCAACCAAGCAGCATATATAAGACGTTATTTTTTTAAATTTTACTTCATAGTTTTTTATAGTTATAACTTTTGGTGAATATAACTATAAGCTGATGATAATGGTGGCCATATTTAAAGCTGACAATATTGATGACCGTATTCAAATTATTATTAATGTAAAAAAAATTTCATATTGACATTTTTTAATTGAGATATATATATATATATATATATATATATATATATATATATATATATATATATATATATATATATATATATATATATATATATATATTGATGTAACATAGATATATAGTTTTACTAATGTTTGAATAAATTACTATAAAAAAAAAATTAGTAATATTTTAGTATAATAAATTTTAGATGGGAAAATTTTATAAACCTTCTCCGTAAATCAGTTGGTGAAAGAAAACAGAACTCAGATAACAAATCTGGAAATTTGCCAATAAAGGCTCAATGGGAAACAACACGACCACTAAGTGATATAAGTTCAAAAAAAACAAAAAGAGCCACCAATGATTTAAATGAATCTTTCGACTCCAATGATGACATAAATGTGAATTATTCAAGCAGCTCACAGAACAGTTATGAATGGAACAACTTTGGGACTTCTACATCTGAAATAAACCATCAAAACAACAATTTCAATTATGTTCAAAAGAAAACTCCATTAATTATGACTCCAGAAAATTATGAAAATCAAGAACATACTAATCAGTTTAATAGTAGGAAATTATTATAAAAAAAAAGCAAAAATTTTTTTTTTTGTATTTTTAACATAATTAAAAACTTAAATTGAAAACTTCTAATTATAATTTTAAACAAAAAACTGAAAATTTAAAACTTTATATTTTACTATTCCGCTTTTTTACATGCCAACTAAACAAAACTATTATTACGGCTACAAGAACAAAGAAGGACAAAAAAGACTATAGTGTTTCCATTTTTTTATACAAATTTTTGTGACAGAAGAAAAACCATTTGCTAATTTAAAAAAGAATGTATTTCTTTAGAATAACTGACTGTTAAAACTTTTTATTTACATCAAAAATAAAACTTAGTTTGTGTAAATTTTTTTCAACTTTTAAAAGCTACTTTTTTCTTTGTATAACACTGTATAATACAAGTTAATAATAAATTTTTCAGGTAAATATGAGAATGAAACAAAATATGAAACAAGACAAGTTCAAATTGATGATGACATTGAAGCTGCTTTTTTTAATTCATTACAACAAATCAGAAACGAAAAAAAGTATCAGCAGGAATATACAACGCCAAAAATAGAGTTTTCCAGATATGGTGCCCGAGGGGAAATATATAAGAAGGTTGCACAAGCACTTTATGATAAGGGAAAACGAACCAATGGTAATTGAAATATTCTTTACTAATGTTAACTCAACTGCAACAAAATTACTGGCTTATGTTCCTTTTTTTTTTTTTTTTAGGAAATATCATGTGTGATGAAGTTCGAAAGTTGATCAATTATTATAACTTAATATTGGATGCAGATTTCAACGATGAACAAGTTCAAGATTTGCTTTTAACACATTCAAATAATGATCAAATAAGAGTGGAAGATTTTGTGAATGCTTTTGGAACAAAAATTTTATAGAAACATGCATTGTACATGCATTAAACTTTGTATTTTATAAATAGGACGATTTATGAAAAATTGTAATAAATGCTGTTATGTAAATGCAATTTTTTTTCCCCAAAAACTTTTTAGATTATAAAAAGTTTGATTTAGCAATTTAATATTTTAAAGAGAAAATATTAAGATAAAGCTGAGACTAACTCCTGCAATGACTGCTTGAAGTCCCTGGCAACATTTTCCCCAAATTTAAAATTTTATTCATTTACCTAAATATATATTGATATATGTGCGTGCAAGAAACTGCAATAGTTTAAATAATTATCTAAATTTTCTAAAATTTTTTCAAACTCTTTGGTCTCTTTAGATTTTTTTTTTTTATATTTATTGAATTATTTTTTTTTATATTTTAGGATTTAGGATTGAACTCCTATAAATTAAAAACTTGTAATTTAAAAATATTTTGAGACCCCCTCAACCCCTTAAGGATTTGAATTACAGATGATTTCAACTGTATATATATATTTATATCTACTATAGCAAACAGGGATGTGGAGTCACAAAAGGACTCCGGCTTGATAACTTTATTTTTTCATGCTTCGGGTGTCCAGAAGCTTTGAAAAGAAGAAACATGTTGGTTGATTAATGATCTGCTATAAGAAAAAAACTTATGATATTTAATGACTTGGAATATGTTGTTTTTAAGCCCCAAGTACTTGCCACCATTATACATAAGGACTCTGGGTTCAAAAATTGATTTTTCTTCTTACCTATACGTCTAGATTTTTTCCCCATTAGTAGACCATAAGCTTTTTCAAATTTTTAAAGCTCCTATATATAATTTTATAAGATAAGATAAAAATTGACAAAGTCATGGCATTTTAAGTTAAGAAACTTAAAATTTGGTCACGGTTTCTTCAGCAAATCCATATTTCAAAAGTTTGGTACTTAAAATGCTATAAATTTTTGTAGAATTGTTCGATTTTGATAATTTTTTCACCTTTAAAATGCTGTTTTCAGGGTTTTTCAATGATTCATAACCATCTACTTAATATTCATTTTAAAATTTCATACCTAACAGTAGGTTATAAGATAGTCAATATATGTACTGAAGCCAATAAATGTTCCTTATATTTAAAGTGTCTACTGCCGAGAGCACAACAAGCTAAATAAAATTTTTTTTGGCTGCTTAAATGTAACTTTACCAACAAATAATTATGGATATTTTTAGTCATGATTAAAAATATACTGATTATTGTTAACATACAACAACTTCTAATTAGACAAAGGTCTACCTGCTAGCAATGATATAAGCAGAACTGCTTGAAATAGAAAACAAATTATAAGTTATAAGGAGGTTTATAAAGCTTATAAAGCTTTTTAATATTTTCAAAGATCCAACATTAACAAGCTTTTTCTGCCCTTACCGTGTTAAAGTAAGGTTTTATTTTAGCTTTCTATCTCTATTTATTTAGTTTGTAAGGTTTTATTTTAGCTTTCTATCTCTATTTCTTTCTAAGTAAACTGTGTTTTGAAAGAAGAGCTGCTAAACATAAAATAGCTGGTTATTAGTTATTCAAAGAGAACTATGTAAAATAAAT
Source organism: Hydra vulgaris (assembly GCF_022113875.1). Taxonomy (NCBI): domain Eukaryota; kingdom Metazoa; phylum Cnidaria; class Hydrozoa; order Anthoathecata; family Hydridae; genus Hydra; species Hydra vulgaris. Next base: position 4,538,416 of record NC_061160.1, on the reverse strand, counting down.
TAGAGTTAAACCAAATATGTTATTATATAAAATTAAACCAAGGAATGATAATCGCTGTGTTAATTATTGAAATTAAATTTGGCCAAAATTATAGTCTATAAACATTTTTATACCAAAAACTAGAAAGAAGTAATCTTTTTGTGACTTTCAAATCGGAAGTCATTTTGGGACTTCACATCCCTGATAACGAATATAGATCAAAAATTGCCTGATAGTTTTGCTTATCTTTATAACATACAGCCTTTTTAAAATAAGAAAAAAAAAAAAAGAAGAATAATGAAAGAAAAATTTCCTGCCCCATCCCAGAACCCTCAGTCAATGTAGCAATATAAACTATATTTATTAAGTGTATTAAAAAAATTCAACATAAGTTTCTTTTTTACAGGAGCAAAATAATGCCTCAACAATATTAGAGATTTATTTGGATTATAACCGACTTTAATTGCTCTTTGTTGTCATATCTGAGCTAAGTGTTTAAATGATGCTTTTTTTTATTTTATTTTATTTATTTATTTTTAATTTATCTCCTCAAGGCCGAGAAGGCCACTACAGACGAGGAGGCTACTTATTTGTGATAACAACCCTCTCTCAATTCTATAACTCTGAAACACGAACCTTGACGAACAAGGCCGCTGCGCGGAGAAACAAGTTGAGCGCGGTACTACCAGGGACGTGGAGGGAATCGAACTCGGTACCACTCGTTTATGAAGCGAGTGCTCTACCACTACACCACTACCGCATTATTTAAAAAAAAAAGCCATAAAATGTAAACATAGTTTAAATTGCACTAGCAAACTTGAAGTTTTGTTTCAACATTGTAAGGTTGCACCTCTCTCTTTTTTACAAAAAGTGAGAGAGTCTTGAATTGCCTTTTTCATATTTACCAATTTTCAAGTTTTATATTAGCTGCTTGTTTGCTTTTTAGTTATCTTTCTCAATAGCTTAGTAACTCCTAGCTTAATAATGGCTGCCTGCAGCCCTGTAGGAAGTGTTGTATAATGTTAAAAAAAAAGCATTCACAGTAGCAAGGTAATACAACTTATTAGTGTCTGAATAGATAAATAGCAAAAAAAAAAGATAATGCTTTCCAAAGGTTTAATTACTAAAACCTGAAGATAAAGTTTTACTGTGACATGAAACTCACCATTCAAAATAAAGTATGATATAAAAAATATATGATTAAATAAGTTCATTTTTCCAAAGAGGATCTAACAACATATAAAATGACTTGATCCAAATATTATTATAAATAAAATATAAATTGGTGTTGTCTTCTAAAAAATAAATTAACCAACTAATAATAAGCTGAAAAATAAAATATTCAACCAATAATAAACCAAAAAGTAAAATAATCAACTAAAAATAAACCAAAAAACAAAATTCTTTTCAATTTTTTCTAAAGTAAATTATTTTTTGAAGTTTATAAAAAAATAATTTTTTTACATTATTACAGTTTTTTGAATGTCTACTTACAAAATTGAAAAACATAAAAAATTTACCTTAAATCTGACATAACCAAAACCTTTACCAAGTCCTGTAGCTTTATCTCTTATTATTCGGATATCTTCGATCCTCCCACAATCTTTAAAATGAGAACGTAGTTCTTCATCTGATAAACCTATAAAAAAAATATTTTTTAAAATTACGTTGTTATATTTTCATTTATAAAAAAACAATTTAAAGTCTTTAAGCTGAATTTAACTTTAACATAGAAATCTAAATCAATAAATGCTAATTAGTTTAGATAAATAATTAGAAATAAATGTAATTAACAGTGATTATATAAATAAATATAATAAAGTGTATAACTTGTGAAATAAATAAAAATTGGAAACAGCATTTTATAGAATACTTAAGACACATACAAAATAATGCTAAATAAATAAATATATACTAAAAGGCAAATTTCCAACAAACAGACATAATTTTTGATCAACCTATAAAATAAAATATAAATATGTAATTAGTCAAAATTAGAATAAGGATTAAGTAAGGACAAATTTGTAAAAAACAGAACTTGAGCAAAATAACTAAATAAAACTTTTTTATATTTTTGTTTTATGGAACTTACATTTGAATTTTTTTATTGTTAGTTTAACAAGGACTAAATTTTGTTGAAGTTTTATAATTAATAACTTTCTTCAAAGGCTTGATAAAAATTATAGTTATTTTCAAATTATGAAAATTCACAAAATGCTTATTAAATTCTAAATTTATTTTATAATATAACAAACATCATACAATTAAATAGAGGTTTATTATACACACCTAACTTAGAATGAAAAATTAACGTTAAAAATATATATTTTTTTAAATTAGTTAAACTTGTTGTCTTATAAACTTGTGTATAAATAAAATTACTTTATGTCAGGATTTTAAAAAATTTTTATAAATAAAGATTTCATATATAAACTGCATAATCTCAAGATATTAGCATGAACGCACTGTATATAGTGTGTACTCCTAATTGATTTAGAACTCTTATAGTTCAAAGAATAAAAATAACGATAAAAATGTTTTAAAGCACTACACTATACACATTATACTGTTACTTGGTACTCATGTCATTTGTTGGTTGTTATGTCATTTATTACTTGTTATATTTATATTTATTGTTATATTTATTGCTTGCTACAATACTTTTGTTGCTCTACAACTATTTTACTGAAAAAACATTTTAGTTTGTTAAATTACACGAAATGGTTGTGTTCTGTAATTATGGTGATAGCTGATCAAATTTTGCTTTAAAGCAGTTGACACTTATAGCACTGACAGCTTGGTTTGGTAGTGCGTTTCATTGGTGAGCAACACGGTTGTTGAAAAAGTTAAATCTAGAAAAAATGTAGTTTTTGCAAATGTTAAAGCATAGTCCTAAAAAAAAAAAAAAAAAAAAAAAAAAAGTCTGGTGCACAAGCCGTTTCTATTGAATTGCCATTTTAAATTGAACTTGATATTCAGTCTAACCCTGCGCAAGTTTAAAAAAATGATCAGTAAACTAGTTATTAATAAAATTTTAAGATGTATTATTATTTAAAGATTGTTTGATAGTTTTTTGTGCAACTTGTGTTGTCAAGTTAAAAAATAACTGTTTCTGTTTTTTTCACTTTTAAAGTCAACTTAAGTGTTAAATTCACACTGCATAAGTTGTATTGTTATTTTAGTTGCACCATCAGTTAATAAGAGAAGTGAAAATTTTAGTTGCACCATTAGTTAATAAGAGAAGTGAAAATGAATTAGAATTATAAAAAAAATAGTAATCACAACAAACAAAATTAGGATTGAAATCAGAATCTGCAAATTTTGAAATTCATTTCTAGTATTATATTATATGTTTCAAAATATTATATAGATTGCATCAATATCTTGTAATATTCGGCAAACCAGGGAGATGTATAAAAGTACATTTCTATGTTTTTTTCACATCATAATCTTCACATTTATATATTGAATCTTTTTGTATCTAGTGTTTGCTACACACCAAACAACTTCTGAGCAATATAAATATCTTTGCTACCTCTTACTTATTGCTATGTAAAACTGTCTTTGCTACGCAATATAATAAGAATTTTTTAAATATTAAGAATTGATTAAGATTTTTATGAAAGAACCATCATTTTCTAAGGGAAACTTATAAACTTCTCTAAATACAGTAAACTAGACACCTTCATTTTTTTTTTTAATTAAACATTTATGCTAGCATTAGCAGCCTAATTACTGTGATCTTAAATGTTCCCAATTGTCAATACAGAGTGCATTGACAACTAACTAAAGAACAATAAAAAGCTGTCAAGCCATTCAATTATAAACATAATTAACAGATTTTAATAGTTTTATAATTTTTTATAAACTTTTTATTGCTTTATTTGAAACATTTAAACAGTCTATTTTTCAATTATAAGATAAAATGAGATGTTTCTTCACATTCTGGTGAACCAAATTTTTTTTAAACTTTGCCAACTGCTTCACTTAACACTTGAGCAATCAAATAAAGACGAATTACTGAACATGATGTAAGTCTTCAAGATAAAATTAAGAAATATAAATCTAAAGTATATGCAAACCATTCTACCACATAATACCTCTTCCAAAATAAGAACTTGCAAGACAGTTGCAAGATATTTTAATCAATGTGAAGCAATTGGAAAAACAAATTTTTAAATTTAATTTTAAAACAATTTTTATTGGAGTAAACTTATAATTAAGAGCTCTGTAAACTATATCACTAGACAAATTTAAGTTCTTGTGCAACATAAAAAACTTTCTGTTTTGAGGGACTACATCAGTGGTTTTCTAATAATAGGCATAAATGCAGCTAATATTTAAAAAAAAAAACTTTTCTTTATCACCTAAATCATTTTTACAATAACTAAAACTATTTACATAAAGAGTAGTTGGTATGTAAAATAAACCTCTTGTGCAAGGATGGTGCAAATTTCTTAAAATAAGTTTAAATAATTGAACAAAAAGCAACCTAAGCATTTCTTATGGTTATAGTTATAAACTTTTAAGTATTGAAATTTTTATAAAACTTTCTCAAACATTTATCAATAGAAGTTTACAACTCAAAACATTCAAAAGTTTAGAACTCAAGTTTAAAAATATTATCTTTCTATTTAGCTAACAATCTCTATTCAATTGAGTTTTTTTTTTTAACTAAAAAAAAATTTCACATAAGAAAACCTCAACACTAAACTTGATTTTACTTAATTGATAAGGTAAAAAAAGTGTCAAAAAAGTGGTTTACTTAAATTTAATAAACATTGAACATTAAATTAGGTCTAGGTTTACTTAAATTTAATAAACATTAAACAACAATCTTTTATATACCTTCTGAAAATCTGCTTTGTCTACTCGTAAATGCAATCCTTCTAATAAATATCCATTGCTAAAATATTAAATAATAAAAATATAAGATCGAATAATAATATATAAAAATAATAGATCAAATAAAAATATATAAAAATATTATATCGAATGGTAATATATAAAAATATTAAATCAAATAATAACATATAAAAATATTAGATCAAATATTAATATATAAAAATATTAGATCAAATAAAAATATATAAAAGTTTTAAATCAAATAATAATAAAAATTGACAACTAAAAACAAGTTCATTGAGAATGACAAATTTATAACAAAAAATACAAACTGCAAACAGATTGCAACAAAGAAATATTTTGTTATTAGAGTATAAAATATGGATTTAAATATGATCAATATGGCATCTTTCATAGGTCTTAAAACTCAATTTTAATCAGGGCTGGCATTGAAAAACCTGCCTAATAAAACCCAGGCAATCTGGGTTTTTTTAAAGATATTTTGTAATTTTATGAACTATTATAACCAACATTAACATTATAACTATTTTATTATTAACTAAACTAATTATTAATTGTTAATTAACTTATTTAATTTAACTAAATTAATTTATTATTAACTAAATTATTATTAACTATTATTATTAACTATTATAACCAACAATAACAACAATCAGAGAAGATTTACAAACTTTTGAATCAGTATTTGGAAATAAATCACAATTTTTATTCAAATATTTTTACAGAGATTATCACTTTTTTATCTTTTATGTTATTCATCTCCCAAGGCTGAGAAAGCCACTATAATTGAGGAGGTTACCTTATTGTATTTACAATCCTGAGGATATATTTATTGTAGTTACAACCTTATTGTAGTTACAACCCTGTCTCAACTCTTTAAATCCAAAACACGAACCTTTATGAACAAGACCGCTGTGCGGAGAAACAAATTGGTTCATTTGAATTTCAAGTTTAAATTTCATGTTTAATTAAAACTTTAGTTACTTCCTCACATTTTCCTTCTTTTCTCATTGACATTTATAATTATAAAAAAAATTGCTTTTAAATCTAAAATAAATCAATACATATAGGTTTAACGTGAAATTTTTTTTATATTACAGATTTAAATTATGTTTAAAAATCTTTTTCAAAATAATTTTCAAAATTCTTGTTATAAATTATTAAATAACATTATATAAAATATATTTTAAATAAAGTTAATGTAGAAAATTATACTAATTTTCAAAATCATTAAACAACAACAACAAAAAAAATTAACAGATACGAAATAAAAATAAAACCCAAGTTTACCTAATAAAACTTACCAAAAAAAAATCCACTGGGCTGGGTTTTTAAAAAAAAACCTGGTTTTGGCCATCTCTGAATTTAACCGAATCAACAGAAATGCCATATAATAAAACATTGTATTTTTAAAATTAAAAACCATTAGAATTAAAATTAGAATTTAAAATTGTAATCTAAACAGTATATCAGACAAAAAGAAGCGTGTGTCTTTATGACTGACTGACTGCCCAAAACATCAGTTGATAGATGCATTGAGTGTGTATATATAAATATATACACGTACACACATAAATATATATAGAAAAGCATTAACTTTGGGTAAATAAACCATAAGCAAGACTTTTAGATATCATATATATTTACTTATGGTACATTTACCTTTCTAGAGCTTTTTCTGCACTACTCTTTTCTTTAAATACAACATAAGCATTCATGCTGTCACGTTCCTTGTGAAATTTTTTCCTGAAAAAAAAAAAGCTAGATTACAACTGTTCTTCTTTTTTTGTTTTTTCAACTTTCAACTTTGAATCAATAAAGTCTTAATAAAAAAAAAATGTAAATAATTAGAAAAAGACTTACTGAAGAAGTGCAACTTTTTTTGGTAATTTTGATTCTGCAACTGGCTGAAATTTAACGGTTTTTTAACATTTATTTAAAATTTTCTTATTATCTTATATTAATTTCATTATTATATTAAAAATTAATTTCTTATATTTATTTTCAAATTATCTTATATAAATTTTTTTATTATCTTATATTAATTAATGTTGTTCTACAAAAACAAAAAACTTAAACAACATACAACTGATCGAATTCGAATAGTCTCAATATTACCAAACTTTGCAAATAGTTTCTTTATGTCCTTAAAATGGAAAAACTTAAATATTTATAACAAAAATAATAAAGACAAAAAGATAACATACAAAAAGTACAACAAAAAACCTTTCTTGTAACTTTAAGTGAAACATTTCCAACAAATATTGTTCGTGAAAGTCTTTCTGGATCTTCTTTTTCTTTTTTCTTTTTTTTTCTATAAAGATTTTCACTCCATTACTTACACTCAACAACAGCAGAAACATTCCATCAGGTATGGACAGAAATGGCCTGCTGTTGCACCCCATAACTGACCACGCTTATAATTTTTTTTCTTTACAATATGACCACGACTGCTTGGATGTTTTAACAATTTAAATGCAATAAAAAAATTGTTACGTTATGAATAACTTTTAATCGTTGGTCTTTTCTAAATATTTTTGTTTTTTGCAAAGACTTTAAATAAAATAAAAAATTATTTATGTTTGTTTAAAATAAACACATTTTGTGTAAATTAAGAGAAAATGTTATATTTAGATTTTTTTTATGCAGGCATGTATCTCTTATGATAAATTAAAATGCTTGAAACTAATTTTCCATGTCTTTCTAAAAATCTTTTAAAAGATTATTTTTTAAGTTACTTTAAATCATGAATAATTTTAATTAAATCTTCTCATTTCAATGGAATGATATAATTGTTTTATTATCATTATTATTATTTTTGTTTCTCTTTATACGAAGAATTGTTAAAAATTTTTTTTTTAACATGACTTACCACAGAGCATGAAATGATTAAAAATTACTTTTTTAATTATTTTAAAGACGGTTATTTTTAAAACATTTTTATTTTTGCAATTTTTTTGAAAAAATAAATGTTTGTACAATTTAACATTTTCTTTCTTGTAAAGAATTGTTTTCTTTTTTCTTTAGTTTTTTTATAATTTTCTTCCTACTTTAAATTTAGCTTAACATTTCTTTTTTCAGCGCATTCCTAAAATCATTTCTAAATATCTAAACAGTCGTGATCAAATGTCAAAAACAAAAATCATTTGTGTGGTCAACAATAGCGCTGGATTGCAGACCATTCCTTCAAGCCTGATTCCATGCTTTAGGTTTATATTTAATTACTTTTAATAATTGTTTATAATAATTTAATTATTAAAATATACATTAGGGTAGATCAAAACTTTTTTTCCCTCAAATCCAGTTGTAATAGTGAAAAAATGCTCTCTTATTACATCAGTTACAAATCTGTTAAATTCTTTTTTTTAGTGTTACAACCCGCGCATTAATCCCAGAGTTTGATATAAATGTATAAAAAATTAGTTGAAGCCATTACAACGTAAAGAATTTAACATATATACTTTGTGAACTAAACGCATATTTTTGTGTTACTGCTAAGTGATATAGAGTTATTGATCCCACCTTGTTTACAAATAGTTTTGTTTTTATTACTTTAAGAGGGTACTTAAAGGTGGTTGCACATGTATTGTGTCATCTTATAGCGTAATTGTTTAGTTTGGTTTTAATGCAACAAAAATATTATAAGAATACAGTTGTGTGTGCCTTTACATTCGCTACATAATTTTCTCTACATTAACTAATAAATCATTATGGAAACTAGAAGACCTATATTCGGGAGTGTACAATTTTTGGAAGTGTACAAGATATTAAGGACAATGTATTGCCTACCTACGAAGATGTCATAAAATATTATGAATGGAATAGATTACAACTTAAAGTTAACATTTTTAGATATTGCCAAGTATCTTGAGCAGAGTTCTATTCGATGTTTGTTAATGTAAATGTAAACAAATTCAACTTTGTTGTTATCCAAGAGAAAAAAAGGTACCAAGAAAGGAAGATGCAAATTGGTGGATTAGATCATACTTTGCCTGATAGGCTAAACTTTTTCTTCAGTATTGCATGAAATATCTTTGGATATTGAAGCGGTTAATAAATCAATAATATGGCAGGAAAGGAAAAAAAGAATATAATGAATTATATAAACAAAAAATGCAGCTTTATTTACCTACTTTATACTTTGATTGGACAAAATGACAAGATTTAAAAAGTTGCTATTGAGACATCTATTTATCAAATTAGGTGTTGTTACCACTGGCCCATCCTCACATCCTATTGGTCCTATTGGCAAATCATTAGAAAATTGTGAAATAATTTACTATGAAAAAATACATAGTGAACTTCCAGAAATTTGAAGATCTGAGTATGGATCGAAAATACTTATATGAAATAACAATGGCAGTTATTAGTGGCAAATGCTCTGATGAATTGAGTAACAGATCCCCACGTAAGATGTCCCATGCCCAATGGTTAACAAAAACAAATAAAATATTACGATATATATATATATATTCATATTTATTACATTTCATCGAATTCATCAAATGAATTAAAACTATTAGCTGAACAATGTATTGTTTCAATATGGCTTCAAATAAAAACAAATCCAACTTGCAATGATGGGTATAAGAACTTTTGGAAATTAATTAAATGTTCTTGATCTACCAGCACAGCTTAAACTAATATTAGATCACATAGTTAAACATAATGCCTATTTTGCCCACGCTGAAAATTTGCTTCTGTCGATGTTATGCGATGAACACAAAACAGTAAGGGAACTTGCATCCAAGAGGATACTTTAGGCACAAAATTCACCTCTTACAGGAAAGATACCTCGCGTGTTTGAAGTCCCACAAATTAATTTTGCTACCAATAGTTATTTTGAGCTCATTAATTAGCAAAAAAATTATTTCAATCAACCAATTCTTTGACACATCATTAAGCAGGAAATAAACAAGGTTATTGAGTCTCAGGACAGCTTAAACTTAATTTAATTAAAGTTGATTGAACACAGAACGCTCGATTGCCATGTCATACACAGGCAATCGAGCGTTCTGTGAAAATAGTGACAAAAACATCTATGCACTTATGCAATAAAAAATCAAGAGAAGTATGTATGTATGTATGTATGTATGTATGTATGTATGTATGTATGTATGTATGTATGTATGAATGTATGTACATATGTACAGTATCTCAAAAAAATATTAGATCAAACAATTCTTTTTAAAAAATAGATGTTTACCCACTAAATCAAAAAAATAATTAACTTTGTTTTAAAAATGTGTTTAAATTTTATCTTCTTACTCAAATAAAGCCACCTGAAAGTTTTTGATTTTTTTTAAAAAGGCGAATTCGAATTCGTATTTTTAGGCGCAATACGCAAAAAATGTTAATATTATTTCGTATGAATAGTTTTGTTGTTATTATAAGATTTTAATGGACCTCGTTATTCCAAGTCCTAGAAAGAGAAAAGAAAGTTATCCTTGTGAGTACTAACATAACAAAAAAACAAACAAGCACGTTTAATGGGACAGTCATACATAAATCATAAGGGAAATGAAGTTCCACCAAAGTACCCTATGTTTACTTGCAGGTAAGTTTCAAACATCTAATATATATATATATATATATATATATATATATATATATATATATATATATATATATATATATATATATATATATATATATATTTATATATATATATATATATATTTATATATATATTTATATATATATGTATGTATATATATATATATATATATATATATATATATATATATATATATATATATATATATATATATATATATATATATATATATAATATATATATATATATATATATATATATATATATATATATATATAATTTTAGTATAATTTCATGTAAACATGAGACTTATGTAAACGTTAAATTTATAAGTTGAAAACGATTTAAATATACTATATAGTATATATATATATATATATATATATATATATATATATATATATATATATATATATATATATATATATATATATATATATATATATATATATATATACATTTACATATAGTATAAAAATCATTTTCAACTTATCATAAATTTAATGTTTACCTAAATCTCATGTTTACATGAAATTATACTAAAATTATAAAAAATATTAGACTATAAAATTTTGAAACATTAATCTTATTTATGAAAGCATGAGTTTAAAATAATAAAGATGTATTATATGTTTATGTCTAAAATTTATAAAATAGCATACTTCAAAATATTTTAACCCTAAAAACCTAACCCTAAGTTAGGTTTAGTAACCAAGTTAGGTTAGTAAACCAGCTATAGTACTTAGATTGTGTTTATACCTGTTATATAAGTAAATTTTACAGATTTTACATATTAAACCTTTCTTGCATAGTAGTTTAATATGTAGTAGGCTAAGTTTTATTATGATTTTTTTTCCAGATAGTTAACATACACTGAATAGTTAAATCTTGTTATAGTAAGCCTAGGCCTATATAGTAATTGAGATTATAACATAGGTAGAAGCACTAAAAAGTCAAAAACTCATAATATGATTATGTCTTTTTCCCCACAGCTTTGGTGGCAATGTTTTTCTCTGTTTAAGATTATGAATAATGCTGTGTATTTTAGTAAAAACATATTTTAGCTTGTATTAATTTTATATTAATTTTTCTGATCTCTTTTTTAAGGTGCAAGAAAAAGTGTTTGGACTATATGAAGCTTGCCAAAAATATTTGTCCAACAACTTTATTATATGAGACAGCTATCTGTCAATGTTTTTTCTAAATATAACATAAAAGAAGAAAAAAGTCATGTATATATATACCATGAAGGTCAAGGAAGAAAAGGGCCTTATGAAGTTGCAACTTTTTTAAATGATTATTTGATCTCAGCTCCATCAAAGTATAATACATTACGTTTGTTTTGTGACAACTGTAGTGGACAAAATAAAAATCAGACCTTATCACGTTTTTGTTTATACTTTACTGACAGTGGTAGGTTTAATAAAGTCGAACAGTTCTTCCCAACGAGAGGATATAGTTTCCTCCCTTGTGATAGGGACTTTAGTATAATTTCAAGTGTTTTAAAAACACATGACCGTCTTTATCACATGCATCAACTCACTGAGCTTATTATTAGCAGCTCCAGATCACAAAAGTTTATGGTGAAAGAAATTGTAGATGCAACTGAATTTTTTAATTTTAAAGCTTGGAGCCCAAAACATTACAAAAAATCTTGTATTTCTTTAGAAATCAAAGGTAAAAATACCCCAAAAGGAAAGAAGGTTCACTTTTCAATTAGTAACTTGTTTCATTTTGTATATGAGCATGATAAAAAAGGCTACATTAAGGCATTCACCAATATTAATGGTTTGGTATGTCATCCATTTTTTATGTCCAAACATATGGGTACTGTACCACAGGTGGATAGTTTAGCTTATCCAAGTGGCAAAATTACACTGAAAAAAGCGAAGGTGGAAGACCTTAACAAATTAAAAAAATTCATTCCTGAAGAATTCAACAAGTTTTATAACGAGTTGTACTCCTGGCCAACTAATGAATGTGAGATTCTCCCTAATAGTGACTTTGAGGAAGAACTAGATTAATATGCTGAGATTTAATGCTTACTGAGAGCTTTTTTTGTTATTAATTCATTAATATTTGTATTATATTTATTACTGGCACGTTAAAATATTGTTTTAAAGTGCATAGCTGTAGTTCTTACAGAGTTTTAACTTGTTTTCCTTCCTGAAATATTCTATTTTTTTTAAAAGGGCAAATTTTTGAAACTTTCATATATTAATTATTAACAAACGAAATGTTTGTTAATAATTAATATATGAAAGTTTGATATAAAATTAATAAAACTGATATAAAATTAATTTTAGTTTTTATCTTGCTAGAAATTTTCATTCTGATAGTTTAATATTTAAGCAACTAGAATACAAAGTGAAATAAAAAATCAAAAAAGTAAAAAAACTCTCTTTTCTGATAAAACTGCACACTTGAATTATTACTTAGTTTAATTTTTCACAAGTGACTAAGCATCTTTACCTAGTTAACCTAGTGTTTATTTCTGTTTAATTAAAAATGAATTATAATGTTATTTGTCAATACAATTTTCACTTACTCATTAAAAACCAATTATTATGCTATTTCTCAATATAATCGTCACTCACTCAATTCAACTCAACCAACTCACTTCAAAATGTCAACTAAAAAAATAAAGTTGCTAAACTTAATGCAAAGTGTAGAATCTCTATGCCAAGTACTCAAATGCCTGAGCATAACAATGCTGAGCAACCACAGCAAAACAATAATGAAGAACAAGTACATAAAGCCGAACAAATAAAAGTTGCAAAATGTAAAAAGTGTTGAGTACAATTACACACAGAAATGTTACAACGTGAGAATTCGATGTCGGAAATGGTTGCGCAAAGAAACTTGTTTACCAAAAAAATATGAGTTGGTACTGAACTTTTTGTTGCAAAAAATGTAAAAACTTTGTTGTTAAAAATAATTAAAAAAATTTAATGTTTTCTTAAATGCACAGTTTTATCAGAATGTCATCTAACAGTTTTGTTCTTCACATTTAATATTTTCAATATTTTGCTATTTTTGTGTGTGTATATTTATATAATCTATATATAATCTACAAAAGATTATTAAATAAATTTAAAAAAAAATTGATATTTTCAATATTATTATTATTTTTTTAGGTATATATTTATATAATCTTAGGTAGTTTTTTTTATTACTTATCAAATTAAAAAAAAAAATTGAAGAAATAAAAAAGTTATTTAATTTTATTGATTAGTGTGCATTTTAAGTATTTATAAAATTTTTTATCTTTATAATTATTTTTAAGTATTGTTTGGGTGAACAATCTGTTTTATTTTTTTCATCTTAGTATATTTTTGAATATTCTTCTATTAATTTTTATTTTTGTCTTGACAACTGTCGAAATATGCTTTGTTTAAAAATAATTAACCTCTATTCTAATGTACTTCATTTTCCCCTCAGGTGTTCACTGCTTGTGAATGATTATTCAGCAAACTTATTTGCCAATGTTTTTAAATAATATGGCAATGACCTACTTTTTATTACTTTTTTTATCTAACTATAATTAAAATTTTAGGTTTTATTTTGTTTTTGTAAAATATAATCTTAAATAACCTTTTTTGAGCATCTTTGACTTCTTTATCTAAAAAATATAAAAAACACATCTTATAAATTACAGTTTAAATAAATTCTTATTACTCATTCTTAGTACATATTGTTCTAACTTATAGCATATTGTGGTATTAGCTAACCCTTATCCAGTCCAGTGAAATTTCATACAAGGCCAAATGCCTTAAAAATAGAACTAAATTATCATAAAATTAGAACGAATTTAGACAAAAATCAAAATACCAATTTTTGGAAAAAATAATACAATTTATTCAATTATAATGTTGAATGTACAATGTCTTCTTTATAGCAGATTTTATAAAAAATTTTACTGTGAGATGAATTATTTTGATTAAATAGCTAACTGTAACTGTCAAATATATTTTTAATAATTAAAGATAATTTATATAATTTTGTAGATTATTTAATTTTGAATCTTTAAAAGTAAGAAAATCAATTTATAAATAAATTTTCATGCAAATAAATATTCATCTTTAAAACATTTTGTAAATTGGAAAGTACCTAAAGCTAAATTGAACATTTTTAATTTATGGATTTGATCTTACTACCTCAGCCAAGAATAAGGATTTTCCTCTACTTTGAATCTAATGAACTCTTCTTGCCATTTTAGTTTAACAATTTACATAGTTAAACAGCTAGACATCCAAACCACTGGCTTCTGTTGTTAAACAGCTAGACATCCAAATCACTGGCTTCTGTTGTTAAACAGCTAGACATCCAAATCACTGGCTTCTGTTGTTAAACAGCTAGACATCTAAATCACTGGCTTTTGTTGTTAAAGCCATTTTTCAATTAAACTCTTCTATGACTTGTGGTAAAATTCTTGTGTTAATCTACTAAAATTCTCATGATTTTAGTAGATTATCACGAGAATTTTAGCTCATGTTTTTACTTTTTGTTGCTTAAAACAGGCAGCCAATCTTGAACCTGACTTCTCTTCTGTAACAGCTTGTGGTTTACAGTAGCTTTTGAGTTTTAACTTTAACAAAGTTATTTACTGCAAACAACTATCACAATATTGTCAACATTCCTATATTAATGAACAGCATCATTCACTACTGACCTATTATGGCAACCATACAACCGATTGCAAAGTTAGCACCTGCTAAGATCTTATTTTTCACTGTATTAAATACTGTTGTTATATTTGGAATGGTTTTTCTAATGATTCTCTTTTTTTCTAATGATTCTCTTTTTATCTAGGAAAGAAGTAATGTTATGTGGTTAAGTGTGGTTAAATTGTTGTAGGGTTGCATCTCTTTTTTACAAATACTTTTTTACAAATACTACTATTTTTTACAAATACTACTATTCTTTTTTACAAATACTACTATGGTCGCTGCTCAAAAGAGCTATCATCTCAATTCCATCAACCAAAACTCATTCTATCTTGATCTTCTGTCAACCGTTTCCTTGCTCTTAACTCTATTTTTTGTTTTCTAGTAACACCCAACCCAATAGTGGTAGCCTGCAGTGAATAGTGGTAGCCTGCAGTGAATATTGGTAGCCTGCAGTGAATAGTGGTAGCCTGCAACTTTGTTGCAATAGTGGTAGCCTGCAACTTTGTTGGAAGCAAATTAGATTTAAAAAAAAAAATGTAAAAGGTTATAAAATGGATTAATTTTAGGTTATTAAGAAAATTTTGAAAAAAGTGTTAAACCAATTTAAAAAAAAAGATTTTTAAAAACACTATAGAAAATCTTACAAAAACAATACCTTTAATTTCTTCTTCAATTTTGTTTGCAGATTCCTTTAAACACATTAAAATAAAGACACAAATTAGGAAAATTAACTAAAGAAACTTAAAATGCCAAAATAAAAATTTTATACAATTAATATTAATAGCTTAACTATAATATAGTAAAATAAAAATTAGTAAAAATAAAAAAAAAAAAATCTATTTATTAATTTACAATTCTAATTATTATTAAAATCATCAGTACTTTTATTAAAAAAAACAAAAACGAAAGAACAATTAAAACAATGTTTTATTTAAATTTTTAAATCTAAAATTTTTCACTAAAAAGTATAAATATAATCAAAATCAATATAACTTATTCAACTTTAAAATTTATAAATAAGCATGGTATTAAATATAAACCACTTATAAGATTATTACAGAAACATTTAACTAATAAAACTACTTTTCAAATCAAACAGTTATCAGAGATAATTTAAATGTATGAAACATATAATGTATGTATTATATTTAATATACACTACATAACAGGATACCATATTTAATAGGATACCATATTTTAGAATTTTTTGATAACATATCTGTTATCAAAAATTATAAGTATGTATACATATAATTTAATTAAGTAAAAGAATTATGAAACTTTTTGTACTTTAAGGGCCACTTATCACATTTTTTATACTTAAATAGTTTAGAACTTATTGTTACATATAATACAAATATCAAGTATAATCTTCATTGGTTTCAATTTTTGTCTTTCTTTAACATTTTCATTATCATCAAAAAGTCAGATAAAATAATTCAGAATAAAAAAATAAAAAATTAAAAAACAAAGTTGTTGGTAAACCTTATAAATAAAGTGAAAATAACACAGTATGAAGGAATGTTATGTGTAATAAGTCAATTGATAAAAGTTACTGAGCAGAAATTAACTGATGATGATAAGATGTAAACAACTCAATCAGGTTTACAAAATTGTCATAAGTAAAACTAAAAAATAAACAAAAAACGCTTACAATGTATTCTTTATACAATGCTTCTAAATCACCACTATTATCTTCTGTTGTTTTAGAAATAGATTTTTGTGAAAATAATTCCACTAATGCTTGGTTTGTACATTCTTCTGCTTTTTTCTTTTTCTTTTCAACCTTATCCGAATCAGAAGCTTGCAAGACTTGCTGAATCATCCCAAATTCATATTTATTTTGTGATGCCATTTTTAAAAAATTATTGTTGACTATTTGAAAGTTTATTTATATAAGAGTTACATAATATTTATCTACAAAATTAAAAATACAAATTTTATTTATATGTAAATATATATATATATATATATATATATATATATATATATATATATATATATATATATATATATATATATATATATATATATATATATATATATATATAGTATGTGTGTGTGTGTGTGTATATTTAAAGTAATATATTATATAAATTATAATGAAGTAAAAAAAACTAATAATTAAATATATATATATTTTTTATTCATTCAAAATAAACTTATAATAAATATTTTCAAAATAAAAACATGGTTGACATGCATGTTTTTGAGAAAGTTTAAAGAGTGGTTTAAAAGTTATTTAACTTATATTTACTCTATTATACATTATGCCTTTCATTATTTATTTAAATAGTTTCCTTAAGTAAAAATATTAATCAATGTTAACAAGTGTTAGGAAAAAAAAATTGTATATAAAAATGAATAAAATAATTAACTTAAAAAATTTTTAAACTTTTGAGACCTAAATATAAAAAACAAAACCGTGAAAAAAAAACTTCACCAAGTCAAATGTTGTTTAGCGATTTCATCAAAGAAATATCTTTTTTTTTTTTAACTCACTTTTATTTTTATTTTTAGATTTTATTTCTTGAAACAGCTTCGTTTAAAGGCTTCTATATTATCCACCATACATTTTCTATGAAAAAAAACAAACAAATTAGTTGTTACTTTATTTATTCTACAAAGAATAAGCAGACCTGCTTGACAATACCCTTAACTTTATATATATATATATATATATATATATATATATATATATATATATATATATATATATATATATATATATATATATATATATATATATATATATATATATATATATATATATATATATATATATATATATATATATATATATATATACACACACACACATACATATATAAAACATTTTGTTTGGTTTAATAATATTTATTACTTTTACTATTTATTGTTTATTTTAAAAGTGATATTTTGGGTCATATAATAAGAATCATTATCAAACTAAATTACTTGTTGTAAAAAACTTTTGTTAACAACAAAACAATATATAGTAATATAATCAGGGTCTAAATAAGTGACAGACATTAGGCCTCTCTGACTGTTTTTGAGACCAGTCTGAGAGGAGGGGGTTAGGCAATGATACATACATACATACATACATACAATCTGAGGAGCAGCAATGTTTGGGACCTAGCAATGTTTAGCAATGTTTCAATCCCTGAATATGATAATATATTATACCATATTTTATACACTTAAGCTAAAAAACCTTTAAAAATACTAACTACTATACTTTGTGAAAAAAAAAATTGATTTCATAAGTACGCTCGTAATAGCATTCTTTTGATATATGCAAAACTAATGCAAAGAAAATGATAAGTTGAAATACAAGCATCAAAAAAATTTGTTGAACATTTTGATATTCACACGTATATTGAATAGCTCTATCTTATGAATTTGAAAATGTTAAAAATTCTCCTCATCTAAACATCATTTAGAGCTGTAGAAGAGATTTTGACCTGAGAAGTTAAGAAGATAAGAGAACAAATTTCTTCTCTTGTGTATACCACTGAAAGCTGGTTGTAAGATCTATTCAAGAAAGCTGGTTGTAAGATCTATTCAAGAAAGCTTTGGAGTTCCCTAAAAATATTATAAAGATGAAGATGATAAAGTCTTTATTACTTTAAATTACAAATTAATTTTAATACCATAAGTTTAAACAGCTATAAAATAATTAAAAGTGCAATTATTTTAAAAGTGCAATTATCCAGTATGCACTAGTAGAATGATAATAACATGTTTAATGTGCTCCTGGTACAAAAAGCAAATGATTAGTATCAAAAGTTAAACTAAAACTGTAAAGAATTTTTTATTTCTGTTTTAACTGTTGCAAAATATGAAAACACAATTAAGTTTGATTACTTACTTTTAATTAAAATAAAATATAAATAAACATTTATACTTAGAATAGATGCAGGTCTGATTATCATGAGTTGGCCAAACTTATATTAATGGCAAACTCAGATGCGTAGTACAGACTCTGAAAGCATGGACCTCTATATCATGCTAGATTTTTGATAAAAAGGAATATGTTCCTTCAATTGGATAACATTCAATTGGATAACTTTATGAAGATGTTCCTTCAATTGGATAACATTCCCAACCTCAGGACCCAAGAGAATAAATGGATAAAAGACATGGACTATTTCACTGCCATGCTTTACACTGAATAAAAATTATTCAGGTATATTTTTAAAAAAATCAAACATAAAGTAAAAATAATTAAAGTTATTTTCAACAGACATATTACATGACTTATTTTTAACTAGGAGTTGATCAGCAAATCTCGCAAAGAGAAGATGAGACAGGACATTT
>NC_061160.1:4484042-4514042 GCF_022113875.1 Hydra vulgaris | reverse complement strand
CTATGTTCACAAGAAAAATTTGAAATTATTACTCATTTGGATCAAGAAAATTATTAAACAAAAAACCTTAAAATATTTATTTATAAATGCAGAGATGAAAATGAGTAACTTTTAAAAAAATATAAAAACAAATGACCAAACTAAATTTATCCTAATTCTAAAGAATTTTTTTCATTTTTAAAATTTTAATGTAGCTTATGTAACCTCCTGGTTAAAAAATAACTATACTATATAATAGTTATTATATAAGTAGTTATAACAATTCCTAACTTCCTGTTAAATATTTTTCTATAATTCAAATTTTTTGAAGTTTAGACATTCTTCTTGATGAACCTAGGATAGGAGAAACAACCTGTCGAAGAAAAATTTAATAAAGTCTTTATACTAATTTATTATTGCTCTGTTCTTTAAGAATATTTAGCACTTTATTTGTAAAATACATTAATATTATATATATATATATATATATATATATATATATATATATATATATATATATATATATATATATATATATATCACATTTTTGTGTGTGTACATATTCCTCATACCTTTACATTTTTAAGTTCAATACTCCTCTCTTAATTTTATTCAGGTGACTGAATAAATGACTGAATTTTATTCAGGTGAGTCTCTTAATTTTATTCAGGTGACTGTTGTTAATTTCTACTGGTTCTATTTAGCTGGTCTTTTACTTTAATTGAAATTTTACTTGAAATTTAGATCTCAAAGGTTATGCAATGACACTAGAATGAAAGTTTGTGCTCTTTAAAATAATCAAGTTATTAAAAAAGTTTTGACTGGCTATTTTGGTGGTAATTGGGTATTTGTTTCTTAAATTCAGTTTGCTTCATCAGACACTTATTTACCATTTGTTCTAAAACATCGTCAGTTAGATTACATTTTGATTAAATTTACTTGAAACAAAAAATCCTAAGATTTTATTGAATGAGAATATAAAATAACAGTTAAATTAAAAAATACATTTTTATTCCATAACATTGAAAATGTATTAAAAAATATTCCTCATCTGCGATGTCATAAAAACATGAATTTTATATTTTAATTTTGTTATTCTAAAAGTATTTAATTAACAAAATTCTAAAAGTATTTAATTAACAAAAAAGTCATACTTGATGTTTTCCAAAATTTCATTTTCTTCCATTTGAGGATTAAAATTTAAATCAGCAAGAAAAAATGTGTGCACATTTTTACTTTGGATATTGTAAATAGATTGCATAACTAATATTGGTTGCTCCAATGGGTAATGCTCAGAAAGGATCACTAAAACAAAATGTACATTTGATGTACTATTAATGCTTATTGTTAGACAAACATAACAGCATGAGTATTCTTTTCTTCACTTTATTTACCTTCTCAAGGTCACAGGGGCCACTACAGTCAAGGAGGTTATTCATTTTTTTTTTTTTGAAACCACTGTACAAAGAAAGGAGTTTTTATTTTTATTAAAAAAAAATTTATTTTTATTATTAACAATTGATAATAATTAACACAATATAATAAAGTAAAACACTAGATATAATAACTATAACATTTTATAATAAAAACAACGTAGAATTATTTTTGAACTTTTTTTCATTGTAAACTCTGGAATGGAAAATATCTATACTCTTTAAATCTATTTTTTTTTTTCCTTTTTTGCAGTATTTGAATCACTAAATGTAATTTTTTAATCACTCAGTACACTAAATACATATGTTTAACAACTAATTATTTTCTATACATGTTTAACAACTAATTAGTTTCTATACATATGTATAACAACTAAATAGTTTCTATGCATATTTATAACAACTAATTAATAATTAAAGCTAATATTATATGATTTTTTGCTTTTCAAAAAACATAATCAAAAAACAAGAAATAAAAACTATTTTAAAACTCTAAGAAAAAAAAATTAATTTTAAATTTTAGGATTTCTTATTTTAACTTAGTACTCCTAAAGCTGCAAAAGGGAAATTTAGATTTTATAAGTACAGATACTATTTTACTTTCCTGAGTTTGCAATAAAAATATTTAAAATTCAGCAATAACTTTATGTTGTTTTTATTATAAAATATATTTAAGCATACCGTATATATAATAATTTTTTTTTTTTACGTCAACATTTTAACATGTAAGAAAGTTTGTTAAAGAAAATTACACACCTTTAAAGACAAAATAAAAATCATTTATTGATATTAGAAAAGATGCATCAAAGAATCTTCTGTTATCATATTCAATCACGCAACTAAAATATTATAAATTGAATGCAAAAAAACGCAAAATTTAAAAATGCAAATTATTTTTTTTATGTTTAAAGCAAAGTTACTTTTATTATTATCGGAAGTTTATTTATTATTATTGGAAGACCACAAGCTAAATTTATTATGTAATATAAATATATTAAATATATCAAATGAAAAAATATATACAATATGTGTTCTAAAGCAAAACAAGAGTATAAACTTTCAATTGTTGAATTAAGTGATCACAAATTTTAATATATGGAAAAAAATCTGGACTACAAAAATGGTAAACTTTGTTTATAAAAATATTTAAAAAGAAATTTGTTTTTAAAAATATTTAAAAACAAATTTGTTTTTAAAAATATTTAAAAACAAAGTTGTTTTTAAAAATATTTAAAAACAAAGTTGTTTTTAAAAATATTTAAAAACAAAGTTGTTTTTAAAAATATTTAAAAACAAAGTTGTTTTTAAAAATTTTTAAAAACAAAGTTTATGGTTTTGAAAAAAAAAATTAGTTTAAAATATTAACTAAAGCACATTTTTACGGACCATTCGCAACAGTTTAGAAATGCTAAACTATTTATAGAGTACTTAAGTGTTTTTAAAAGTTACTGAAGTTTTTAATATTATTTAAATATCCATTTTATTTTTCTAGAAGCGTTTCTACTTTAATTAAAATTTAGAATTTTTTTTTTTTTTTTTTTTAACATCTTCACTTCCAACAAGGCTGCAAGCAACCACTATAAGAGTTGGAAGTTACTGGAAGAAAAAAGACTAAATCTGTAGAGCAAGATAACGATTGACTGATGACTTAAATGATTGCAAATTATATGAATCAGGGAAGCAAGATGAAGGAAGCGAATTCCAAAGAACTGATGTTCTAGGAAAAAAACTAGAAGAATAAGAGTTTTTGAAGCACTTAGGAATAGTCACAGAAAAAGGATGAGACTTAATTGAATGACTTAATTGAATTACTTCTCTAAATAATTTTTTTATTTATAATAGCTTGAACAAATGTTGTTTAAACAAACGATAAATTATAAACGTAAGCTATAAGTGCATTATAAAAGTAACAATATTATATTATTACTTTTTATAACACATTTAGTGACTATAGTGTTACTACTTATGTAGTCATAAATTTATTGTTTTGTTTACTTATTCATGACTTTTGTGCTATTAAATTTAAGTTAATTCAAAGTAAAGTACACAGTTTTGCATAAACTAAAACTTTGAAGACCAGATATTTTTACAGATATTACAATTTGCAATTGCTTAATTCAACCCTTGATAAATGGACTTAATTGTTGAATTAAAAATTTCAACATATTCACTAGAATGTCAAAAAATTGATTTCATTATTAAAAACAAATAAATTTTAACAAAATCAAATCTTAAAAGTTAATTTTATCAAAACAAGTAAAAAAAAAAACAAGTAAAAAAAAAAACAAGTAAAAAAAAAACAAGTAAAAAAAAAAACAAGTAAAAAAAAAACAAGTAAAAAAAAAAACAAGTAAAAAAAATTTTTTATCAAAACAAGTAAAAAAAAAAACAAGTAAAAAAAAAAAGATAAAAAAGTACTCTGATTTTTATAAATTTGAAGTTTTTTTTATAATTTTTTTTATAAAGATTTTTAATTAAAAATAATTAAATTTAAAAATAAAAAAATAAAATATAGTAGATTGGGAACACAAGCTGTTAATTAAATACAAAAACATATAATGAGATTGCAAAAAGTAGCACAAAAGTTTGTATTTAAACACAGTGTACTTGATTAAATGTCTTTAAAAAAAGTTATTAACTATATATGTATGTATATATTTATATTGCTTTTATTACTTGAACGATAGCTACCCACAGCTGTTTCAAAGTGAGCTTTATGGTTTCTTGTTTTTTGTTTTTTTTAATAATCACTTAATAGGTTAATAATTTGATTAAAAGTCGGTAGCATAATCTGGAAATCAATCATCATTGGAAAGAAATTTGTCAACCAAGATGTTCTAATAGATGTTCGATTGGGATTATGGTCGGGACATTCTGAGGGTCATTCCATTCATCAAATTTTTTTCTGACTTGAAAAAAATTTTAACTAAAATTTTTTGGGTCATCACCTAGCTAAAAATTCCTATAGAAATTTTTAGCTAGGGGATGAATTAGCTAGAATTAGCTAATTCATCCCCTAGCTAACAGAACTTTGGTAACTATAAACACTTTTCAACTTATGTGTTTAATTTAATGGAGTTCAAATCTGAAAATGTTATAGTTCTAAATTCTCATAGGATCATATAGGACTTTTTGACTAGGTCTTCCTGCTAAAGTAAATCCATCCTTAAGGCATTGTGTCTTGAGCTTGAAGCAACATAACATTTTTAATAATATCCTTGTACATATTTTTGTCGACTAGCTCATAAAAGTGGATAGGATAAGCACAACCTCTACTGAAGTATTCCAAACCAAAACATTTTGATCTACATGATATGCTGTTAATAGCTGGTATTTAGGGCCATTTGTTTGTCAGGTCAGGTTATCCTGCTACTGGTAACATATAACCCAATAGGATTTGTTTCATGTCTGCCTTGTCTGACAGCATGTCTGCTGCCTTGTAGGATACACTATTTTAGGCAAAGGCTAGGAGAGAACTCTGACATAAAACAACAAAGCCTTTGGGCTCTTGGTTGAGTAAAGGCTAGAGATGGCGTTTCGATAAAAATATTCATCTTAGGCAGATAATAAATGCATCTAGCTATTGTCTTGTAGACGGCCTCCTAGAAAAAGACTTATGGGGTAAACAGATTCTATCTATTGACCAGCCTCGCACTCCTTCTTCTATAAGCCTGGCGCAGATGTATTTTTAATACACTGTTTCTAGTTTAGGATGCTGAACACTGGATCTTTTTGACTTGATGCATGGGTTTTGATTGTGTCTTTTATTCTATTATACTTATATCTTGTTTATGATCCTAGTCAGTGCTCAGTTTCTCCACATTCACCCTTAGGTGATCACAGTTTGATCTCTCTAAAACTATTATTTCATTCTTCATCATCTGAATAACCCTATCATTGTACATCGTACAACTACCTTAAAGCTGACTGGAACCCTTACCGTGATTTTCTTTGTGATGGCCCTTGGGTAGAAATCTTTTATCTTCCTGTTGACAAATGTACCTCTTTCATAACTTCGTGGATTCAGGCTGGCATGGAATCTTTTATTCCTTCTCAATGATTCCAGGTCAAGCCTCACTCTTCTCCATGGTTTTCCTCACATTTTCCCTATTCTCAAATCATGAAATCTTGTAATTCATCACAAAAATTAGGCTCTTGTGACTTCTGGAGAATATTTAATAGTATTAATAATAAAGGCAAATTTGTAATTCCACCTCTCTTGTATGGTTCATACTTTGTCACCTCACCTAAAGACAAAAAAACTGAATTCATTGCTAAGAAATTTTCATCAATATCATCTCTTGATTCCACTAGTTGCGTTCTACCTGATATAGCCGTCACTCCAGCTTCTGTATCTAAAGTGATTTCCTGCTTAGACTCTTCTACAGCTTGTGGCCCAGATAACATACCTGTTAAAGTCTTGCAGAAGTGTTCTCCGGAGATGTCGTCTATCCTTTCAAAACTATTCAACAAGTGCTTATCAGAGTCTTGTTTTCCAGCCTGCTGGAAAACGGCACCTGTTATCCCTATTTTCAAAAACTTTGGAGAGCGATCTGATTCGTCTAACTACCATCCCATTAGTCTTCTTCCTATCATAAGCAAGGTTTTTGAATCTTTAATTAACAAATGCTTAATCTCTTATCTTGAATCTAATAACTTACTTTCTGATCATCAATATGGATTTCGATCTTCTCGCTCTACGGCTGATTTGCTAACACTCTCTGATTGCTTGGAGGGTGGAAGAAACATAAGAAGCCAACACTCTCTGATTGCTTGGAGGGGGCATTTGAGCTTGAAAGGATCTCACTTCTGCTACAGCATGGGGCTCACAGTGGCTGGTGAACTTTAATTCAGATAAAACTCAGTTTTTTTCAGCCAATCCTTATCACAACAACGCTCGAAATAACGGCCGATCAACGATCAATGATCTTCTATTTTTAGGGAAATTTAGAAAAATTCAAGGGAAAAAAACCTGTTTTTGTAAAAAAATTACATTTGATCGACAAGCTTTGAAAAACTATTTTGAGTGTTGTCACAATAATTTAGACCTATATTTATAAACGATAACGTACTCAATGACTCATCTAAGCTTCATCTTCTAGGATTAATTCTTACTTCTGATCTTTCTTGAAAACCATATATCAAATCTGTTGCAAAATTAGCATCTGCTAAGGTTGCATCTCTTTATCAACACTTTCTTACTCTGGATTCTATTCTTTATCTCTGCAAATCTCAAATCTGGCCTTGTATGGAATACTGATGTCATATCTGAAGCGGATCTTCTAATGATGCTTTTTCTCTTTTAGCCAAGGTGCAAAAACGCATTGTAAACATAGTTAGACCTGCTCTTGCAACCAACCTTCAACCATTATCGCATTGTTGTAATATTGTTTCTCTTTCTCTTTTCTACAAATACTATAATGGGCACTCTTCTAAAGAACTAGCATCTCTTGTGCCATCTACTAAAATTCATTCTCGTGTTACTTGTCATTCAATTAAGTCTCATCCTTTTTCTGTGACTGTTCCTATGTGCTCCAAAAACTCTTATTTCTCTAGCTTTTTTCCACGAACATCAGTTCTTTGGAATTTGCTTCCTTCATCTTGCTTTCCTGATTCATCTAATTTGCAATCATTTAAGACGCCTGTTAATCGTTATTTTGCTCTACAATCTTCATCTTTTCTCTCCCAGTAACTTCCAACTCTAATTAGTGGTTGCTTGCAGCCTTGTTAGAAGCGAAGATGTTTAAAAATTTTGTAAGATTAACATATCTACAGATCTAATAATAAACTATAAATTTTAATTTATTGTTATGGATTTCAATCCGCAGAACTTGCTAGAGCAAAACAAAATAAAATTTCTTTTCATAAAACTTTTCATGGTCATGTCTTTCCATGGTCATTTCTTTTCATAAAACTTTCCATGGTCATCATGATGATTACTATTGGTAAGATAGTGACAAAATATTTTTTTAAAACATCAAAAAATTAATTGTTTTTAATTAATTAATAAAAGGCTTGGTTGGGAAGTGGGAGTTATATATAAAGTAACATCCTACGATTGTTTAAAAAGGAAACAAATGTTCTTTATTTAACAAAGTTTGCAAGTTTTAGTTTTGTCTAAGCTAAATTTTTTTAATACCTATTTTATGTTTCGCGTAGTTTGAAAGGTTGTTTTTTTTTTAACGTGGATTTAGGTGCCCCAAGAAGTCCTTACGGTCTTATCACAGAGCACCGCGAAAAGGTTTAACATATTTGAAACAATTCTTCTTAGTAAGATAAACAAAGGAAATAATTAAATCATTGAATTACTACAGAAATTAAATTAACTAGATAGAAATAAAGTAAAAAAGTTAAAAATACTGTATGGCGAGGAACCGAAACTGCTTCACGATATCGCTAATGATGTTTAGTGAGTGGGCTTTTTAATTTTAATTAGTATTTATAGCAGAAAAAAGTATAACAAGTTTTTAAGAATGGCAACTTAAGCAAAAAAATTAGAGTTAGTAAACCAATATCTAGAAACTTTTCTTTATATCTAATAACTTGCTATATATATTTGTGTTCTGCCGTGACCTGCTTGTTCATCTGCGAGTTACTTTGTATGCATTGTTTGTGTTTAGTAACCAGAAACTTAATTATTAATAACTTCATTGAAATGATTATTAGTGACTTCATTGAAAACGCAATTATTTTAGTTTATTTTAATTAATTTATTTTAAATATTTTATTATTTTAAAAATTTTAATTTTTAAATCTTTGTTTACAAATTAAATCATAAAAATTACTTTAAAAGATTACGATGAAAAATTTATAATTAGATTTATAATTATAAATATAAATATAAAAAATATAAATTACATTTGCAAAAAAAATACAAACTTTTTAAATAAAAAATAAGATTATACTAATAAAATCTATAATTTATAATAAACTTTCAAAATTTTGACAATTTAAATATTATATATTTATAACATTTATTTTGGTAAACAAATAATAATAGTTTATAAAATTTACGGCTTTGCAGATGTGACTCTGAGAATGAGCCATAATATTGATAATATATTCTTAAAACAATTTATGCTAGAAATCTCATAACGTAACAAATCGGGAATACAATTTCACAAACATTCTAGAGCTTTATTTTGCTTAGTCAGCATAATTTTGAACCAATAGAATTAGTTTGTTCGTTAATTTTACAGGTTTTTAGTGTTCGCGAATATTCTTTTTATTATCACGCAACAAGATGTTTTGAGAACATTCAAGTTTTTTATGGTTCCATGTATGTCCGCAAAACAAAATTTTTTTATTTCGTACATAAACTTAAATGTTCTCAAAATGACTAAAAAACCTGGCCAGTTTTTCTCGAATAATATAATTTCCGTGGTCAGTATTCGAGAGCGATCGCTCCTGCTTCCTGACCAAGCCTGATATATATATATATATATATATATATATATATATATATATATATATATATATATATATATATATATATATATATATAAATATATATATATATATATATATATAAACACAGTAGTGTACAAAAGTAACCGAACAAGCGCATAACTTGAGATAACTTTTGAATGAAAAGTCCAATTTCTTTCAAATTTTCACTGGAATGTTAAATAATTGATAACAATTCTAAAAACAAAAGAATTTTTATTAAATCTAAGCAATATAATCTTAAAAGTTCATTTTATTGAAATATGTGCGTGCAAAAGTATCTGGGCAGAACTAAAATAATAAAATTGCAATACTTTTATTGGCTTTTATTTTATGTTTAAAAACGGTAAACAAAGCATAAAGTATTTTTAATTAAAAAGAAGATTGTTTTGAATAAATTTGGAAAATGACAAAGGGAAAAAATACAAGTTTAGCTGTTAAAGAAGCGGTATTGCGTGCAACTGAACAAGGCAGACATAGACAAGAGACATTTCTGATCAGTTTCATTTTGGAAAATCAACAGTAGCAGATATATATAAAAGACATAAGGAAAAAAATAACAATAGAATCTCTTCAGTCAGGAAGGCCTTGAATTACATCTGAAAGAAAAGATAAAATTTTAGTTCGTGCCGCAAAAAATAATCCACCCAAAAATGCTGTCTTGTTAAATACTGAAATGAAAGAATTTTATAATGTAAAATGTAGTGTTGACAGAACCAAGCGTCGTTTGAGGTCTGCAAATCTATTTGGAAGACGTCCTGCAAAGAATCTTTTTATTTCCATGAAGAATCAAAAAGCACGATTGAGACTTGCTAAGGAACATTTGAATTATCCAAGAGAACAATTTTGAAAATAATTTTTTAGTGATGAATATAAGTTTATGTTATTTGGATCTGATAGTATTAGATATGTTCGTCAACCATAGAAACAATCCTAAATACCAGCTACCAACAGTAAAGCACGGGGGTGGAAACGTTATGGTCTGGGGTTGCTTCAATAGAGATGGTGTCAGTCCTATCCATTTGATTGATGGCATAATGGACAAAAATATGTAAAAAGATATTATTAAGGATGTTATGCTACCACATGCTTAAGACAAAATACCTTGAAGATGGATATTTCAGCAAGACAATGACCCAAAGCACTTCAACCCTTGTAAAAGACTTTTTCAAGATCAAAAAAATTTGATTAATGGAACCTTCACAAAGTCCTGAGCTTAATCCTATAGAAAATCTATGGAAACACCTTGATCAACAAATTTTAGGTCGTAAACCAACAAATAAACATGATTTATTTAAAAATCTGAAATAAGGCTGGGAAAAAATCGACAATAATGTGATTGTGAAGCTGGTAGACTCAATGCCTTGTCGTTGTCAATGGGCATATTTCAATAAAATGAACTTTTAAGATTATATTGCTTAGATTTAGTAAAAATTCATTTGTTTTTAGAATTGTTATTAATTTTTTGACATTCCATTGAAAATTTGAAAGAAATTGGACTTTTCATTCAAAAGTTATCTCAAGTTATCGCTTGTCCAGTTACTTATGCACGCTAATGTATATATATATATATATATATATATATATATATATATATATATATATATATATATATATATATATATATATATATATATATATATATATGGGCAATTTCGCGAGAGTGGCGGTCCTAACATTTGACATTATTTAA
Organism: Hydra vulgaris; assembly: GCF_022113875.1. Taxonomy (NCBI): domain Eukaryota; kingdom Metazoa; phylum Cnidaria; class Hydrozoa; order Anthoathecata; family Hydridae; genus Hydra; species Hydra vulgaris. The sequence continues at coordinate 4,503,491 of NC_061160.1, read as the reverse complement.
GCTATTAAAAATGAATCAAAAATGGAAATGACTTGAAACTTCTCAGAAATGTGGAATGCTATTACATAATTTAGTATGCAAAAATTACAGTATTAAAGTCTTATACTTTTTTCAAAAATTATCTCTGTGTAGCATGACGGTTGCAACGTTTACTGTTTACCACTTCTGAAGAAAACAGCTTTGTCAAACTAATTGCAGTGAACGACATAATAATAAAAAAAAAAAAATCCTTTAGTGTGTGTATTTAGCACAGATTGATGTTATTATATGCTGAGTTTTATAGATTTTACTTGATGCTTTATAAGCATTTCAATGATACTTTTGTCGTGACGGTCGTAGAGAAAAATCTAATTTTGAAAAACAATAAATAAAACAACGCTATCAAAAAAAAAGTTTAAATTAAGTTTAAATGGTTAATGCTCCCTGTTCCCAACATAAGTTTATAAAATAATTCTTTCAAAGTAAAAATATCGATTTCAAAATTATTTTCAAGCTTTGGTTGCCAACTTTCACTTGATTTTTTAGCTTGTTTTTATTTCTTTTGATAACTGTCTTCTTTAATAACTTCCCTTTCTTTTTTTTTTCAACAACACTTTTTCGTTTCTTGCTCTATAAACTTTTGATCTTTCAGCATCTGATTTAGGCATTTAAAAAATGTTATTAAATTTAATTTTGGAGATTAATGTTCTGTTATGATTAAAAAAAACTGTGAAATTTACAATTAAAATAACCGCGAAATCAAATAAACAAAAGCATTGAAATGCAAACTATAAAAAACTTTTTAATGAAAAAAGATTTTCTTTAAGTTAAAAGTTTTTATTTCTCAAATATTAATTTATTTACATCAATTATTTTAAATAAGTGATTTATATTTTAAAAAAGAAATAATTTCTAATTTTAAATTATTCGAAATTACTTTAACAAGCTTAGCAATATTATGAGTAAACAAACTGCAAATGATTTTTACTTGGTTTCAATAATAAAATCGTTCGCGCTGAAATTTTTTATATAGATGTCAAGAAGCTGTTATGGAAAAATAAATATAGCGTGATGGTCGTAACGTACTTTGTTACATCTTAATACTGTCATCTATAGCTGTTTTTTAAAAAAAAATTAAAACAATGATAAAACTTATATCAGTATCTTTATTTTTACTATATTTTTAGCTTTATAAAGTCTGATACCCAACCTAGAAAATATTTCTCGACTTTTTTTTGTGACGGTTGTAATGCATTAACTTGATAAACATGTTTTTTTTAATACATAGTTGGAATGCGTTTTTATAAATAATATTCTACATAATGTTTAATATCGTCTTTAAGTTAAACTTAAAAGTAATAGTTACATAAAAATGCAGCACATTTACCTTTTTCAATGCTTCACAACAGGACTATTTAAAAACGCCAAAAGTTTTTTATATAACTCATTTAATATAAACATATATATTGTTTTTATAACTTTAAAACAATGCTATAGTATGATAAAATTACTTTTTTAATCATTTTTTGGCTTAAAAGTATTCTTAAATGGTTAAAAAAGGAATTTATTGAGGTTAGCACATGTTTTCCTAACTTTATATATATATATATATATATATATATATATATATATATATATATATATATATATATATATATATATATATATATATATATATATATATATATATATATATATATATATATAAATTAATTTCTTCTATGGTATGGAGTTAATTCAGTAGTCCTAAGTCACTTGAAAAAAAAAAGTGTAACATTTAAACCAACTCTTAACACATGTTGCGTTCATATTAAAGAAAATCTAAATAAAAAACGTGTCAGCTAAACTTTTTTGATTAAAACTAAACAATGAAAACAAAATTATTAAAAATAAATGTATATCAATAAAAACAACCATTTCATTTTTGTCAAAGCTTCTCCATTTTACTCTGTATTTCAGAGTCTTTATAATATACATAGCAATCTTGATCATTTATTTCAAGAACATTTAATTTGTAAGAGTTTTAGTATATAACATTATAGCAGTTAGTTAAATATTCATAATAAAGACTGTCCATTTATTTTGAAAATAATTCTATAAAGACATATATTAAAACTCTTATGATTTGAATGCATTTGAAAAAAAATTTATTGAAATGAACAACTTACCCTAACCAGTTTGAAAGCATTTCAACAATTAAATCTTTTCTTTTTTTAAAACGGAGACCAACAAATTTAATCTAGAAAGTGAAAACAATGAAACAACAAACTTTGCAACATATATATATATATATATATATATATATATATATATATATATATATATATATATATATATATATATATATATATATATATATATACAGGATATTGTATATTATAAAGACTCTGAAATACAGAGTAAAATGGAGAAGCTTTGACAAAAATGAAATGGTTGTTTTTATTGATATACATTTATTTTTAATAATTTTGTTTTCATTGTTTAGTTTTAATCAAAAAAATTTAGCTCACACGTTTTTTTTTTAGATTTTCTTTAATATGAACCCAACATGTGTTAAGAGTTGGTTTAAATGTTACAATTTTTTTTTTTCAAGTGACTTAGGACTACTGAATTAACTCCATACCATAGAATAAATTAATTTATATATATATATATATATATATATATATATATATATATATATATATATATATATATATATATATATATATATATATATATATATATATATATATATATATATATATATATATATATATATTAGGGTGGGTCATAAAATTTTTTTCTCTTGTTACAGGCTCTAAACATTACTAACAGTTATTAATATTGATACTATCAAATATGAGAATGATTGTGATAGATTTAAAGGGCCCAACTTTATTAGGAAAGTTATCGGTACCCTAATATTTTGCAGAAAAAAAGTTTTTCAAAAGTAGGTCAACCTGGTACTCAAAAGAAGCAAAATGTTATAAAAAATTCGAAATTAATAATCGTTTCATAAAAATCATACTGCTAAAAAAAATTGCTATTAAGAAACAAGTAAAAATGCACCTTTTCCACTTTTAGTTAAAAAACTATAGTTATTATGCAATAAAATTAAAAATAATAATTTTTATATAAAATAATTTATATTTTTGAAATTTTTATAAAATTTCACTTTATTTGAGTACCTACATCACATAATTTTGAAAAAAATTTTTTTTTAATAATAATAGGGCCTGCTAATTTTTGTAATTATAGTTGCGAGTGGAAGACTGTGTTCAATCCATAAAAGTAAATTCTTTCCTATATTAGTACATAAAAAAACAACTTTCTAGACCATAGCCCGGTTAGCAACTCTAAAAAAAAATTTTATGACCCACCCTAATATATATATATATATATATATATATATACATATATATATATATATATATATATATATATATATATATATATATATATATATATATATATATATATATATATATATATATATATATATATATATAAATTGTTGTTTTGATTATTTGATGATAATCAACTCTTTTTCAGTTTGAGAGAGATTAATATAAAGTGAAATAATCACAAAATAGATCAATAAATAACTAAATAAATAAAAGGTTAGATAAGAAAAAACAAATTTTTTACTGTACTTAAAGTTTCATGCCGTTTTTCGACACTCGTCAGCCATGTATTTCTGACTATCATGAGGATGACTATCATGAATATATGGCTGATGAGTGCCGAAAAACGGCATGAAACTTTAAGTACTGTAAAAAAGTTGTTTTTTCTCATCTAATTTTATATATATATATATATATATATATATATATATATATATATATATATATATATATATATATATATATATATATATACACATATATATGTATATATATATGTATTTATATATATGTATATATATGTATATATATATATATATATATATATATATATATATATATATATATATATATATATATATATATATATATATATATACACATACACACACACATATATATACATATACATGTACATATATATATATATATATATATATATATATATATATATATATATATATATATATATATATATATATATATATATATATATATATATATATATATATATATATATATCAGGCCTTGCGATGAATAAGAACTGCGCGACGCATAAGCACGACGCGATTTTTGACGTCATTAAATTCTTTTTATTTGCTTTTCTTATTTATCGACATTAACTGCACCAATTTATTTAATTACCGCAAAACTACTTTAAATCGTTTATGTAGAAATGTTATTATTTAAAAATGTTTTGGAATGTTTCGTTTTTTAAAATGTAAAAACATTTGTTTATTTTCTCGACGTTTGTCGCGTTTTGTCTATACTAAACGAATAAAAAACATTATAACTTAAATTTAAAAAAGATTATAAAATATGCTAATATTTGATTTTTTTTTTTCTTAAATATGTAATTTAAAGTTTTTCAAATAATTATTTTTTCTTTTTAAAAAGTCAGCGAGTAATAAACTGGAAATTTTAATATTGTACGATTAAAAACTGTGCAATAGCTAATATTTTTACAAGCGATTTTATATAATATTTATTTATTTTTATTTATTTTCATAAAGCGGTTGATAAGCACAATCACTCGTATTAATAAAAAACTTAAACGAACGTTTTGAATAGATTTTTAATGTTAACAAGGAATTTTATTTCTATTAAAATAAAATAAAATGTTAGAATAAAAATCTTATAGGTATAAAAGAAATATTTCAGCGAAAAAATTATTCTTAAAAATTATTCTTAAAAATTATTCGAAAAACTATTGACGTTCTATTGTTCTTGAGCACGCTTCGATGAGTTTCGGTAACTTTTAACATAAAAGCGATCGTTATTATTTAAGTAATTTTTTTAAGTTACTTTTTACAAAAATTTTAATAACTGTACTTTTTTATTGAATCAAGTAGAATACGTTTTGATATTAATCTTTTTTTTTTTTTATTTGCCCTCACCAATTTTTAAAATGTTTCCTCGAAATCACTCTTAAATACTTTAAATACGTCTAACAGTTAATAAATATTTTTAAATCTATGGAATAATTTTAAAACCTATCAAACCCCTGTAAAATAATTATTTAAGTTTAAAATCTAAAACTAAAAGAGAGTATTTTTGTTCAATTTTATCGACAACGTTGCTATTGCTGAATAATTTTATTAAAATGTTAGCTTAAAAGATTTAAACTTTTTTTTTATTTTTTGAATTTTTTCTACTTCCAAATATTTATGAGCATATTTAATTTTTTTAAATTCAAACTTTTATTTCAACTGCGTGCGGTTTTTAAAATACTTTATTAAATGTTAAAATAATCGTAAATTACTTCATTAAAATTCTGCTCAAAAATATCTTTAAATATACTCAAACAAAAAATTTTTTGCTTGACGCAAATAGCCCTAGCTACACGCAAAATCGCCCTTGGACGACGTAAAATTCACATCGCCCGACGCTTTATCGCAAGGCCTGATATATATATATATATATATATATATATATATATATATATATATATATATATATATATATATATATATATATATATATATATATATATATATATATATACGCATGGTTTACACTTGTGGTTGCCCAACAGTACCAAATGAATTTTGTGAAGGATGACTAAATATATTCCTTTGATGTTTATTAATAATCAAAATAATAAATCTCTATTAATAATTAGAACATAAGAAAATTATAGGAGCGTTTAAATATATTTATAAAAAACTAATTCATCTTTATTTTTTTACAAAATCTATTAGGGATTTAGAGATGAAGTATTATTACTAAATTTGTTGAAAAAATGACTTGACAGGCCTTTGTACTTTCTTTGTACTTTGACAGGTTTTGTTAAGAAGCGCTACAGCTCATATTTTATATAGGGGTTTAGTAGTTTTATATTAAACAAAAACTTTTAAAATATTTCAATTATCTATAAATATTGTTTATATGACGTTTATTCAAAAAATATTATATCGTAAAAAAAAGCATTTAAAGGGGTTGTCCATAATTTATGTCACGCAATTTTGACAGTTTTTGACCTCACCCCTTCTCATCACAAAATCATTACACTTAAGTAGAAAGTTTTGTATGATTCGTCACAAAACCACCAACCCCACCTCCCCCTTATAGCGTGATGTAATTTATGGACAAGCCTAAACGCAACAAATCATTTTATAAAAATATTTTTTAATTAAAAGACTATAAATTAAATTTTAAAAAATATGATTTAAAAGATTTAAATTTAGTTTAAAAGTAAAGTACTGTCACAGAAGAGAGCTTAGATTCATGTTTGGCAGCTTGTACTAAGCAAAAATATGATGACTTTTTGTCAAGACTAATGAGGAAATAATGAAAAATTAATGAGGATAAAACCTTGTGATATCTCAGAGTTACTGGAAATGAAAGAGTGTTGTTAATTAAGGAAAACTTTAATACTGCAGTTAGAAAGAAACATAAATCAACATCGGTATTGAAAACAATTAAAGTAACAAAAAATTATTAATAAATTAACAACATATAAACAACATTTCAAAATGTTTCAAAATTTCAAAAGAATACAAGTGTAACTGTTAATGTTTATAACATAAAACCAAAATTAAAAAACATAATTTTAATATAAAAAACAAAAAAAAAAATATAAAACTATAAAAAGTAAAATTATAAAATCAAAATTAAATTTCAAAATGTTATTGTTATTATATTATAAAAATTAACATAAAAAGTAGCGGTGTAATAAGAGATTCGGAGTTCCACAACATTCCTGGTAATAAGGGAGGGATTCAGACTTCCATAACATTCCTAGTAATAAGGGAAGGATTTAGAGTTCCACAACATTCCTGGTAATAAGGGAGAAATTCCGCGTTCCACAACATTCCTGGTAATAAGGGAGGGATTCCGAGTTCCATAACATTCCTGGTAAGAAAGGGAGGGGTTCTGAGTTCCACAACATTCCTATTAAAGCACTTAACTAGGTTTTCTATGCAGCATTTGTGTTTCCTTTTAAAGATTGAAAGAGGGCGATTGAGCGAGTTATGTCATGACATGACATAACTTGCTTAATCACAATTTTTTTTTTGTAGGATTAAAAAGTATGTAAAAAAAAAAAAAAAAAAAAAAAATTGGACCATTATGATCACATTAGAAAAAAAAATATTGAGATTTACTTGGCGCTCAAAGCCAAATAATTAAGGAACAATTTAGGGCATTTTTTGGAGTATTTTGCTGCTTGAGCACAATAAATGTCAATGTTAAAATTTTTTTTTTTTTGGATTTGAATTTTTTTTATATTTGCTCCAAATTTGGCTTCTTGTGTGTTCGTTTTTTGTGTGTTTATTTTTTTGAACACTTCAAAACAGCCCCTAAATTTAGTTTGGTAAAGAGCTAATTGAATTTTATTTTTACTTTCAAGCTAAACTGACATTGTTTTATAAGAAATTTACATACCGAACTTGTTAACAGTTCATTTATATTTTCAAAATATGACAACAGCGTGGCACCAACATAAGAAGGTATTCGCAGATTTTCAACTCCACTAAGAGCACTATAGTGAAAATTAATCAATCATTAAACTATCAAACCTAAAATACTTTATTATCAAAAAAACAAGATGATTTATTAATAAAACAATAAGATCTCACATGTGCACTTACCCTTGGGTACATAAAAACACATATTATATTTACATGAACTCATATAGTCTTATCTTTGTATACACACATGCATTTTTAGCAATTTTTGCAACATGAAATGACAAAAATAGTACATATAAATACATAGTTAAGATACATATAGGACATAACAGATGATAACAACATGGTAAAGATACAGTTTTATAAAATAATTTGATTTCGCATGATAAAGATTAACAAATAAGAAAATAAATAAATGAAACCCATGATAAAGTTCTGTTGCATAAAAAAGATATTAAGCAATAAAGATATTATATTATACACTGAAACTTGACCTAGACTTTGGTATTCATTTTTTTGATATAGCAGGTCTAAAAGTTTATTCTTTTCACAACTCAATTCTGTTAAAGTTACAATTATTGATAAGGAGTTTTCGGCAAAAAACAGATTTCGTTTTTTAAGAATTTCTTTGTAAAAATAAATTTAAATGAAATATGACATTACTAAACATTTATGCATTATATTATAAATATATAGTAATATTTTGTATGTTAACTGAAATCTCCAGGACTATAGAATTTTTTTTTATTAATTATACATCTCAGCTCTTTTTTGTCAAGTTTATTTGTTTCAAAAGATTTTGGTAAATTTTACCAAAGCTTTTTGAAATTTAGAAAATCTTGTTTAGTTCAATTATTACAAATAATCTAAACTATAAAATCTGCCAAAACTTTTTGAAAGGAATAAACCTGTTACATAATTTTCAAAATGAACTAAACTATATATTTTAAAACTGTGCAATGTTATATGCAGCAACAGCATTTTTTCATGTTTTTAAGTAATTAGGATGAGCTGGTTTTTCTAAAATTGATTCCAAACTTGCTTGAAGTCCTAATGTACTGCTTCCTAAGCATGTTCAGTTTAATAACCAAGATCTAGATTTTATATAATATAAGTTTAAAATTGTAAAAATTTTAAAATTTTAAAAATTTTGCTGAAATAAATTGAGTTATAATAAAGAGAAAATATCAAAATATTTAAAATTATTTAATAGATATTTACTATTGAATATAACTTACCAAATATGCTCACTATTTTCTCAATAAATCTTGCAACATGTTGTTCAAAAATATCAATTTTAACTGTTACACTGGTTCCTAAGTTTTTGCAGTCATCTGAGAAAGTTTTTATGTCACCTTTATAGGTTTTACATAAAGTTTTCCCAAAACATCCTTCTATAACTTAAACATAATAACTAAAACATCCTTCTATAAATTTTAAAAGCTAAGTTTGACAATAAAGGTAACTCAATTTTGCAGAGTGTTTAGAAGATGCACATTGCTTTCCTTCCCTTTGTAATTGAAAGTCTTTTGATGATGTCATTTTAAAAAAATTTTAAAATAACATCATCAAAAGATCCTAAAATGACAAAAAAGACATCATAATTTTTGTAATCTTAGGATCTTTAGTCTATTCATCGTCTTTCGGCAATGAATAATAAGTTATAGGATTTTAAAGGATTAATAAGGATTTTAAAAACACTGGAATCCCTCAATTTTTTTTCTCATAACCTTCTAAATACCTTCCCTTTTGAGGGACTTCCTGATCACTTACCTCAAGCTTGTATGTTATAAAGGCAAAACACATTAAAAATCACTGTCCACCACTTTAATATCAATCTCTTCTTGTAGAAATTTCCTATGAATTTTTACCATAGATATTAACTTCTTGTTCAACATACTAGTGAAACCTTTATTAGTTCAATTAAAACAAATAATCTATAAAATTTACCAATAATTTTCATAAAACATATGAATACTTGTTGGAAATTTTCTACTTTATCTTTTTTGAAAATATTTAATTGCTCAGAATTGAAAAAGGGAATCGTTGAGTTTTTTGTAACTCTTAACTGCTCTTCGGTTCCTTTCAACAGAATTTCTATCACCTAAAAAACTTGTAACAGAATTTCTATCATCTAAAAAACTTGTAACAGAATTTCTATTAACTAAAAAACTTGTAACAGAATTTCTATCACCTAAAAACTTGGCAAGTATCTAAGAAATTTTGCAATCTCTAACATCTATTTAATGCTGAAATTTTTTTTGAAATCATTTTAATTGATTAGTAAATAACCCAGAGTTTATTTGAGGACACCACATTTTTTTGGGCAATGCTGTTGGGATGGGGGAGGGGGATGTTTTTGAGTCCCCTCCTTATCCCCTAGTTAAACCGGTGTCGCGACAATGATTTTTAATCATCATTTTTTCAATCATCATTTTTATCATTTGTGTTTATCTTGTTTAGTTTTATCGTAAGATAAGGAGTTGATTTAAAGGCATTTATTTGAATACATGAATTAACCGGTGGACGATGTTACTTTATATACAATAAGAAAGCTATTTTACTTAAGAATTTAATAAACGCTTTTGTTGCAAATACCACGCTATTAGTAAATAAATATGGAAAATTTTTTAAAGTATTTTAAACATTTTTTAACTGTATTTTTAGTAAATTTTATTTTAGTAGTTATTAATGTTTTAAATAATTAGTAATTAAATGTTTAAATACTTGAAACAATTTTAAATCAATATTTACATTACATATTATGTTTACATGTATTAAATTGTGTATTATTTGTAAAAATTTTACGTCTTGTATTCAAATTAAAAATTTAATAAAAAAATTTGATAAACATTTAATAAATGTATTTAATAAACTATTTGAACAAAAAACATAAACATTTAATAAATGTATTTACTATTATTTTAATTTTAAACTTTTGATTTAAATATTAGCAAACCTGTTTATTTAACTTTTACTAAAGGGAAAATTTTTTAAATGATTTTAAGGCGCCTTTTAATTTAAAGATAATTAAAGAAGAGATAATTACGGTAAACATAATTTTAAAAAATGTTATACTTTTTGATTAAAAAGCATATTAAATTTTAAAAAACATATTATATCACATTTACTATGGGTTATTTTAAAAAGATCTTAAAAAAATTACATTTACTATGGGTTATTTTAAATAAAACTTTTATTAAGTTATTGTAACCGTTATTTTTATTATTTTAAAAGTCAAAAAAAATATTGAAAAGAAACAAAACTTTCTAAAAAAGTTTACATTTCGTTTTTTTGTTTTCTTAACGTAAACTAAAATAGCAAGCTGAAGATTAAAAGTTCATTTATTCAAAAATTTAATTTGCGTGGTAGTTGTGTGGTAGAACTTATATTTTTTACTTTTGCTTATTTATTATCAAAAGCAGTTTACTCTTAATTGCCAAAAAACAAAAGTTAACTTTACTCTGAATGGATATTTTAAAATCACTCTATTTTTCGAAAAAGCAAATTTTTTATATATTCCATTGTTATAAATTTTCTGAACAAGTTTTAAAAATTAAGTTTTGTAACGTTTATTTTAAAACTAACGTTCAGTTAGTAACTGAAGGACAGTTACATCTTGTAATTACGTAAAAAAGCAATTTTTTTTTTAATTCATTTTATTGTCCTGAAGAAAAAATGAGGTAGCTAAAATAAACTGAGAATTATTTATATACTACTGCATTTAAAACTGAATTTTTTTATTTTCTATTTTTCATATAAAAACCAAAAGAAATATTAAAAAATAAAAATAATTTTTGGGCGCTTTTTTTTGGGCACCCATACAGCTCTAACGCCACTAAAACAGGTCTGGGTTTATATATATATATATACATACATATATATATATATATATATATATATATATATATATATATATATATATATATATATATATATATATATATTAATAATAAATTAGTAAAAATCCTTTTCTAATTTTTTTTTTCCTACAAATTGTTTCAATATCAGTAGGTTCATCAGGAAGAACCTATGAACCTACTGATAATGAAACAATTTGTAGAAGAAATAAATTAAGTGTTTTTACTAATAAAGATTTCGTATAACTTATGCAAAAAAAAAAAAAAAAAAAAAAAAAAAAAAAAAAATTTTGTGTATTTGCGCAAAATTCTTTTTTTGCTTACTTATACAAAAATATTTTTTATAAATGTTTTTTTTTTTTATTTTCAATTTTTTTATTTTAACAGAGACATGTTAATCAGAACAACAGAGAAATGCAAATTTGAACAAAAGAGAAACACAAATCTGTACAACAGAGAAATCTGGGTCCTGGAAAGTCAATTTATAAAAATTTAAAGAATTTCTTTTTAAATTACAAAACAAATTTTATAAATCTCTAATTTTAGATCTAGTTTACTATTTTATTAAATTATATAACTTTTATTATTTTATTATTATTTTTTTTTACAGTTACATTTTAAATTGTATTTTTTTTTAGTTTCATTTTGAACTCATATTTAGTTTAAGAGCAATGAAAATAACTGTAATTATGATAATTATGATGAATTATGATGACTCACTCAGTTAAATTATCAACTGAGCTTTAAAACATTTTGCTTTTGCATTTTGCTAAAGACGTAAGTCTTTCCAAACTTTGATTTTTAATAAAATAATTTAGACAGCTAACATTTTAGACAGGATAAAAAATCATAAAAAGGTCTTGTTTTAAAAAATATATATATATTTTTTTTATTTTGTTGCTCTGAAATTTATTAAAAACCCCATTTGTAAAGGTAAATTAAAAATCACCTTTCAATTGATTTCAATAGTTTTAATGATGGTTTAACAACAGATAAATTTTCAGAAGAATACTCTAAAAACAAGCATCCACAATTGATGTTGTTCTCCTAAAGAAATAAAAATTACTTTTCATAAAATGACCAAGATTTCACATTAATATCTATTATCTTATGCAAAAATTGTTGTCACTAACTTTTTGTAATCTTAACTATTTAAAAATCAATCAATAGAATTTGTCAAATAGATACTTACCATTTTGATATATTCTGGTAAAATTGTACTGTCAATTTTTAAAGGAATTAAAACCATGACAACATCATTCCCTGACTAAAAATCATATAAAAATCAACAGAATTTGTATACAAAGTATTTGAAAACTAAAAAATCTATTTACTAGGTTTTTTCAAAAAATTTTAACTGATATTTGTAGGATACTATTAAATAAAGATTTTATACATTTTCCTTCAACTATTTTTTAAATATTGTGAGTAGACATTGATGTTGAAAAAATATTTTTCTGCATAAACGCCTATTGTCGAAAGATAATCAAAACAGTTAATTTTTTGACCACAAAGTATATTTTTTTCGATAGATTGATTTCAATATTTGTAAAATAACACATTAAGTTTTTATGTTTATGTTGAAATTGTAACATAATGATTGTTAGCACATGCTCAAATGAGGGGCAAATTCATTGTTATAGAAAAAAAAATGCTGAAAAAAATTTGGTTCTTTCATCATGCAAATTTTTAAACTACAGAGTGCCGTTTGAAAGAAAATAAAATTGTGCTCAAAATCCACTTCTAAGCCTTAGATTTTATCTATAAAAGCTAGACTTTTCAAAATATATTAGTTTACAGTTAGTTTTTAAAACCTTCTGAAGTTATAACTATAAACCCGACTCTGATGTGAAACATGTAAACAGACTTATTATAATGTATAGTCTAAAATGTATATATAGTAAATAATAAGTATATAAAATATGATTAGTAATTGTGATGAAAGCAGTATTTCATCTGTACCAAGTGGTTTTATGTAAAGGGCCATCGTGAGGTACAAGTTAACTACTGGTGAATGTGGCACACTAACAACATGTCTGATGTCAATGCAGCAGGAGACAGCTTACCGCCATTTTTCATAATTAAGGGAACAAAAATTCCTGATGCATCTAAATTTCCTTGAGCACAAAACTACACAGCAGTAAAAGCAGATATATTGATCAAAAGATCTTTATTGACTTATTAAACCATTTTAATGAGTTTCAGCCAAAAGTGGATGGAAAAAAAGTATTTTTGGATTATTAATTTTTGAAGCTATTGAATTAGCAATAGATATGGATATTGAAATAATATGAATTCTACCTCATAGTACACATTACCTTCAACCACTTGAAACACATGTTAATAAAGTAGTTAAACATATGTGGTCTGAGTCCTTGTCTAATTGCTTAGCTAAAAATGATGATATTTCTATGCCTCATTATATATCACATTATTTTAAAAAAAATTAACATACTTACAAAAAGAGGATTGATTGTTAATGCATTTTATTATTGCGGTATGCATCCCCTAAGAAATACAGTGAATGACTTCGATTACAAAAAAAAGGTGTTTAATTAAACAATAATTCACCAGGGAAACACAAATTTACCTATTTTAAGGACTATTGTACTTCCTCAGGAAAAAAAAGCACACCTACTCACTTAAAAGGCCATATTGCCCTTATTACATCACCAGATAATGTTAAGTTTACTTTTTTTTGGAGGAACCTCCTGCTAAAAAAGGCTCTAATAAAAAATCTGGTCAGCGTTCAAAAAAAAAAGATAAATCAGTCAAAACAAAAACAAAAAAGACTTTTTTTTTCATCTGATTCTGATCACCTAAGTTCATCTAGTGGTTTGGTTTTAATAAATAACACTGATAAAGACTTATGTTGTGTTTGTGCAGCTTGGAAGAAGCAAAAAAGGTTGTTTTGGAGTTGATACATATTCAAATTGTGTGCAAAGGACATATAAACATCTTTTAAATTATTAAATAGTCATAGTGACATAATTTTTGTTATTGCTTTGAGGCAGTTAAACGATTTTCATTTAGGCCAAAATCATTATTTGATATTTTCTAGAAAAGTTTTAAAAAGTTTTGACGTCCATTTAGATGTTTTGAAAATCAGGAAACTTTCAGTAATTCTGTTTTGTCTGAAACATTAAACATTAAAGCTACTTCAGTAATTCTATATTAGCTATCAGTAGTTCTGCATCACTGGTTGGGGTTTTATAACTGCATCACTTAGGGGTTTACTAATCTAGATTAAGGAAATCATCCTACTATTACCTCAAAAATAATAATTTATATCAAAGTTTTTTTTCTCCTACATAAGCTGTTTTTAAAACTAGAAAGGAATTTCATCTATTGCATAAGTGATGCAATTTCAATTAGTTTAGTTGTACTGATGAATTTGTCCCTCATGCCTTGTTGATGAAAAAATCAAGTTCTACGCAAAAGTAACTTTAGAATTTATTTTCACTCAATACATTAACAAAGTAGAGACCCTAATTAATAAAAAAAGGCTTTTAAACTAGAAAAGTTTATTTAACTATATACAAATTCATTTTGTTAAAGTAAAAAATGATGAACTCGCCCGCCTTACCCTATATATGTATCTATTTATATACACATACACAAACACATACACACACACACAATTATATATACACAGTACCTGCTTAAATTATTAGACTTAAAAATAGAAATTTCCAGATTTTGTTATCTTTTTGAATTTTCTTTGATAGGTAAGGTTATTGCTGTTTACTTTTTGTTGTTCACATGTAACTTAATTCTTGCAATTCATTTTTTGTTTTAAATTAGGAATATTTATAAAATATATATACTTTAAAATATATATTTTCAATATAATAAAAGGTATGGTAAATTGTAAGAATATAAAATTAAAAACTTTGATCTGATTTTATCTGTCATAAATCAAATCATATGTAGGGCTGTCAGAAAAGGTACCTAAGCACCCATTAAACATTTTTTTTTTTTTAATATTGTTCTTATAAACAGTTAATAAAAACTTTTATTTCAATAATATCATTTATTTAGAGATGTTCTTTTTCACTTAATTCTAAATTTTATTTTACTTTAAGAGTCCAGGTTACACAGGTCCTAAGTATGGTTTAAAAATTCTAGTGTGTCCACTATTTCAGAGTTTCTACTTTTTCAGTGTGTCCACTATTTCAGGCTCCAAAAATTAAATGATCACATACGTAACAATTGAGAAAACATATTCTGATGACACTATAATTGAATTTTGCTAAAATAATTATATATTCCTTCTTCCAATCATTTAAAGATTTTTGTCTGAGAAAACATTAATAAACAAGTTGGATAAGTTTTGTTCTATGTAAAGGAAAACATTGTACACATATCTTAATGATAGTAATTATTAAGAAATAATAAGATATCTGAATCAGAAACTCAAACAACTTTACGAACATTTTTTTTCATATGTTTTCAGAAATTCTGATATTAAAAATTTTATAACTATTAAAATTTTCAAAAACAAAATCTTCAAGATCTTCTTTCACAAAGATCTTCAAGATTTTCTTTCACAAAGACCTTCAAGATCTTCTTTCAACCAATGGACCAATACTTTAGTACCAATCCACATTGTTAATTATATGTCATTTTTAGAGACCTAAATTAACCAGAGTTAGAAAAAAAACAGTTTTTTTTAAAAAACCTGAATGGTTTTTTTTTTTTTTTTTTTTTTGGGGGGGGGGGTTAAAAACTGATCGAAGTTTTTATTATCATATGTGTACAGTAATTATTTTCTTTAATTATATAAATTCACCTCCCCATTGCATTAGTGTCTACTACAATCAAGGAAACTTATTTAAAAAAAAAATTTCTCCATTAATCCTTAACTTAGAAACACAAACATTTTTAAAAAAGGGCGCTGTGGAGAGAAATAGGTTTTGTACAGCAATTTCAGAGGGTGCAGAGGCGATTCGAACCTCAACCTTTTGATTGAAAGTCAAATGTTTTGCTACTAATCTACTAACACATATTTAAGGTACTCAGGGGCACTCCTTCAACTATAAATGATGTTAATTAATTGTATTAAAAAATGTTCAGAATATTTTTGACTAAAAAAATCACAATTAAAAATATTATAATAAACAATATGTTGATATATAGACAATATGTTGACAATATACATGTTGCAAACTAGTTTTTATACTATTTTATTCTTTATATTATGTATTTATAAGATTTGTTTTGCAAGTGGATCTGTATCTAAGCATAGATTGTTCTTAAGAATATGCGGTAGTGGTGTAGTGGTAGAGCGCTCGCTTCATAAACGAGTGGTTCCGAGTTCGATTCCCACCACGTCCCTGGTAGTACCGCGCTCAACTCGTTTCTCCGCGCAGCGGCCTTGTTCGGCAAGGTTCGTGTTTCGAAGTTATAGAGTTGAGAGAGGGTTATAGCCACAAATAAGTAGCCTCCTCGTCTGTAGTGGCCGTCTCGGCCTTGAGGAGGTGAATTAAAATAAAAAATATATATATATATATCAAAAATGGATTTATAACCCCTCATAGTCACCCCCGTTGACATTTCATGTTGTTAACTTGTAGCTTATATAAAATTTATTAAATTAAAAACCTGTAAAATAGACAGATGAACATGAGTATCATTTTCACCAACAAACTTTGTCCTTTTGAAGTGCATAGAAGTTTCCAACATGCTATCTTGTTGAATGAGCACGTGCATACATATAAAGTATGTATTTAATGTTTTGAGGTTATAAAAGTCCACAGTCTAGTAAACTGTAGCATAACTTTTTTTTCCAGACAGTAAATAAAGTTTAACAATTCTTATATATAGTGTTCTGCTTATTCTTATTATTGTGGCTTTACTGATTTTTGCAGCTTATAACAAACTTTACAAAATAAAGATCAAATAACAATATAAAATGACAGATCTAAAATGGTTGTTCGGACATATAGGCATTTGAGAGAAAAGGAAAGGTATTGAATAACTAGTAATCTTTTGTACTTTGAAATTTAGTTTATAGAATAATTTTTATTTGCTTTATAAATATTTACCCAGACTTGGTCGGGAAGCGGGAGCGATCGCTCTCGATTGCTGACCACGTAAATAATATTTAGTTGCGAAAAGCTGGCCAGTTTTTTTAGTCGTTTTAAGAACATTTTTAAAAGCAAAAAAAAAAAAAGCGATAAAGATTAATTGGACCGATGAGAGACAAAAAAATCAAAAAATTAAAGCTAAATAAATTACGTTTAGAGCAAATATTTTCGAAACATCACTCTTTTATAATTTTTTTTATAAAATTAAGCGATGTTTTTTATATAAAGTAACAACTTAAGATTGTTTAAAAAGGAAACAAATATTCTTTATTAACAAAGTTTGCAAGTTTTAGTTTTATTTAAGCTAAATTATTTTATAAATAAAAAAGTTTATTTTTTTAATACCTACTTTATGTTTTGAGTAGTTTAAAAAGTTTAACACATTTGAAGCAATTCTTCTTAGTAAGATAAACAAATAAAATAATTAAATCATTGAATTACTATAGAAATTAAATTAACAAGATAGAAATCAACTAAAAAGGTTAAATATACTTAATGACGAGGAAGCGAAACTGCTTCACAATATTGCTGATGATGTTTAGTGAGTGGGCTTTTTAATTTTAATTAATATATAAAGCAGAAAAAAGTAAAAAGAGTTTTCAGAATGGCAACTTAAGCGAAAATAATTAGAGTTAGTAAACCAATATCTAGAAACTTTTCTTTGTATCTAATTATTTGCTATAAATATTTGTGTTCTGTCGTACGCAGTGCTTGTTCATCCGCAAGTTACTTACATTTTCATTATTGTTATAATAAATCATTTACAATATATTCATTTTGAGTTAAGATATGACAGGAGTTACTTCGTATGCATTGTTTGTGTTTAGTAACCAGAAACTTCTTATATGTTTGTTACATAATTAATTTTATTAATTTGGACAATTATAACTTCATTGACAACGCAAATATTTTTGTAAGTCTTTGTTTAAATTATAAAAATTGCTTTAAAAGATACATTACGATAAAAAACAGATACACAATTATATTTACATAAAGAATACATACTTTTTAAATAAAAAATAAGAATATACTAATAAAATCTATAATTTATAATAAACTTTTAAAATTTTGACAGTTTAATTAATATATCTTTAAAACATTTATTTTTGTAAACAAATAATATATATTCTTAAAACAATTTATGCTAGAAATCTCAAAGCGTAACAAATCATGAATAATACAATTTCTAAAACATTTCAACAAAATACTCTAGAACTTTATTTCGGGTTTTTAGTGTTCGCAAATATTCTTTTTATATAATTTCAGTGGTCAGTATTCGAGAGCGACTGCTCCCGCTTCCCGATCAAGCCTGTTTACCTATTTGCTTTAATATTTTAATACATATTTCAATAATATTTTTTAATTTTTTTTTTTTTTTTTTTTTTTTTTTTAATTATTCACCTCCCCAAGGCCCGAAGAGGCCACTACAGTCCAGGAGGCTACTCTTATTTTTTTTTTTTTTTTTTTGTTGTAAATCGTGGTACAAACCTCTCTCAACTCTTTAACTCCGAAACACGAACCTTGACAAGCAAGGCCGCTGCGCGGAAAAATTAAGTTGAGTGCGGTACTTCCAGGGACGTGGTGGGAGTCGAACTCCGAACCTCTCGCTTACAAAGCAAGCGCTTTTACCACTACACCACTACCGCACGCATTTAACTTTTATGTTGGTTCAAAAAAAAAAAAAAAACCATGTTATTTTAAAAAACCAAAAAAACCCTGGTTTTTTTAGTTTAAACCTTTTTTCAAAAAAAATCAACGTTTATTTAATTTGTTTAATTAAAAAAAAGCATTAGTCATTTTACTTGAGTAAATTATATTTTTTGTTAACATCACTGCTGTAATTCATCAATCAATACATCATTATTTAATGTTCTGTATATAAAACAAGCTTTGCCACTTTTTCACTTTTGAGCTTGTTTATTTCTAGTTTTTAAACTAGGAATGAACAAGCTCAAAAGTCGAAAAAATTATTTTAATTCTAGTACTAGAAGCTAGTGCATTTAAC
>NC_061160.1:4421542-4479042 GCF_022113875.1 Hydra vulgaris | reverse complement strand
TTTTCAACTTGCATAACCCTGAAAATAAAAAAAAATTTATTTAAAAAAATATGAAAAAAACATTTATTTAAAAAATCCTTAAAACATAAAGTTATATATATATATATATATATATATATATATATATATATATATATATATATATATATATATATATATATATATATATATATATATAATATATATATATATATATGTATATATATATATACATATATATATATATATATATATATATATATATATATATATATATATATATATATATATATATATATCAGGCCTTGTTTTAAAAAAAAAGTGCTTAATGCATTAGCTTAACGCGATATTTGACGTCATAAAATTATCTTTATTTTTTTTTTAATAGACGTTAAGTGTTTTAACTATCGCAATAAATAAATAACCGCTAACTAGTTCATTTTACAATTAACTCAAACAACTATAAATGTTTTAAATGTAAATTTATAATAAAAAGTTTGTAATGTTTTCAATTGTTATCTTATTATTAATTTTAGTTCAATATTATTTAGTAAAAATATATATATATATATATATTTTAATTATTTCTGAAATTTGTTTTTGAATAATTATTGTTTATAAATCGTTATTGAATAAAAAATATGATTTTTTTTTATTTTTGAAAATTTCTGGAGTAAACAAAAAATATTAACAGTGATAAACAAAAACCTATGTTAATTATTTAAACAGCGATTTTGTTTTGACTAGCAAAGAATAATTTAGGAAAGAATATTTTTTAAAACTTATCTTGCTTAGCGTTTCAACTTGCGTTATATAAAAATATAAAAACGTTTTGTCTGCTATTAGCATATTTTTGATACATAGAGAATGCGTTCACCAGGAATTTAATTCATAAATTTTTTATGTTATTGTAAAAATGTTTTACATTTTAAACAAATCACAAAGAAACAGAGCTATAGGGAAATATCCTTTTTAACGATTAAATCTTTTTTTTTTAATTTTAGGAAATTAAAAAAAAATTAAATTAAATATAAAAGTCTTAATTATGCAAACTCTTTTGTTAATTATTCTTAAAACAAAAAACAAATACTTCTCCGCAAAACTTTAATCGTGCAAACTTAAAAAAATACTTAACTAAAATAATATAAGTATATTTAATAATTTGAATCGCATCTGTTTATAATAAATATTCGTAAAAATTTGTAAATACTCAAAAGTATTTTCATTCTACGTATAATTACAAAAAAAAAAAAAGCTCTTTTTTTTCTTCGTTTGTAAGCTATTTAACTTAATAAAACAAAAAAAGAATAAATATGAGGTAATCTTTGTTAAGAACAAATTTAATTTATTTATTCAACTATATTTTTATTTTGATTTATATATCAACTTAAATTAAATATAGTAACATGTTAAAATATTTTAACATGACTTGTGTTATTTATAAACCGTAGGGCAGCTAGGTAAGCTGCCCTTACAGCACAATTGTTTTAGGATTAAATTTTATTTTGATGAAGATCACATAACTTACATTTGATTTTAATAACGTAAGTCTTCTCTTTTTCTGTGATCATCGCATCGGCAAAGCATCGGCAAAGTCCCAAGATTTAAAAGTTTTTAAAGGAAATCTTTTGTCCTTCAAATACAATCCATATTCGAACTTTAAACAATTAGAGAGAATAGAAATATAAAAGGTTTTTATATACTATTTTGTCTTGTTTTATAAAGAAAAAGACATATTCATTAATAAAAAATAGAGACTGTCATTAAACTAAAACGTGCCTTAGTATTTATTTAATGGAATCTGTAATGTGCGCGTGCATAATGAAACCTCCATTATATAAATATATTCAACGTAATATTAGTGTCATCAGCGGATGTTATAGTCTACTCGTGATTTCTTTACCTTATAATATAACTTGATCTATGAAAAAAATTTATTGAATCGCACGCAGAAGAAGTTTAACAAATTGTCTTCATTCAAAATTTGCGAGTAACAGGTAACTTTTTTTTTCTGTGCTGGCCCCCTTCCCCCGCATAACTTAAAAGCAAAGGTATCTATATACCTTTAACTAATAAGAAAAGCAAAGAGTAATAATTGATGAAGTAATTTTTAGAAAAATACAAATAGATTGTTCATTCATTGGCACATTTTTTTTAATATCTTGAAAAATTGTCTTGATATTTTTGTTATCATGATAACAAAAATATTAAGACGTTTTTTGATATATTAAAAAACTGTCAACCCTTAATTACAAATTTTTTGCAAATGTTTTTTAATATGAATTTAGTAAAAAACTCTTCAAAAATTTATATTACAAAAAACATTTATATTCTGTATTAATAAGTTTGGAATATAGATTTTTTAAAAGTTTTTTACTGAAAACTTTAAAAAGTTACTACTTTTTATTAAAAACATTTTGCAAAAAATTTGTAGTTAAAGATTAGCGAACAATTTTTCATGTTACTAAATATTTGAATAAAAAGTTAAGCGTAAAATTAAATGTTATAAAAACCTATGATATGTCGCGATAAAAGGTTACTTCAATTATTTTTAACGTAATTTTTTTTTTCTAATAAGTATTTTTACATATCGTTATTCAAAAGTTAATGTGGTTTTTTTTTTAAATAATTACGTAAAACTGGCCAGGTTTTTTAGTCGTTTTGAGAACATTTAAGTTTATGTACGAAACAAAGAATTTTTGTTTTACAGACATACATGGAAACATAAAAAACTTGAATGTTCTCAAAACATCTTTGTGCGAAAGAATAAAAAGAATATTTGCAAACACTAAAAACCCGCCAAATTAACAAACAAACTAATTCTATTGGTTCAAAAAAAACGCTGATTAAGCGAAATAAAGTTCTAGTGCATTCTGTTAAAATGTTTTAGAAATTGTATTATTCACGATTTGTTACGTTTTGAGATTTCTAGCATTGTTTTAAGAATACATATTCAGGCCTTGTTTTAAATAAAAAAGTGCTTAATGCATTAGCTTAACGCAATTTTGACGTCATAAAATTATCTTTATTTTTTTTTATAGACGTTAAGTGTTTTAACTACCGCAATAAATAAATAACCGCAAACTAGTTCAATTTAACAATTAACTCAAATATACACTATAAACGTTTTAAATATAAATTTATTATGAATTTTGTAATGTTTTCAATTGTTATTATATTATTAATTTTAGTTCAATATTATTTAGTAAAATATATATATATATATATATATATATATATATATATATATATATATATATATATATATATATATATATATATATATATATATATATATATATATTAATTCTGAAATTTGTTTTTGAATAATTGTTTTTAATCGTTATTGAATAAAAAATAATGATTTTTTTTATTTTTAAAAATTTCTAGAGTAAACAAAAAATATTAACATTGATAAACACAAACCTATGTTAATTATTTAAACAACAATTTTGTTTTGACTAGCAAAGAAAAATTTAAGTTTTTAAATATTTTTTAAATTTTTAAAAGCGTTTCAACTTGCGTTTTATAAAAATATAAAAAAGTTTTGTCTGCTTTGAGCATATTTTTGATACGTAGTTTAGAACGCGTTCGCTAGGAATTTAATTCATAAATTTTTTATGTTATTGTAAAAATATTTAACTTTTTAAACAAATCACAAAAAAACAGAGCTATAGAGAAAAATCGTTTTCAACGATTAAATCTTTTTTTTTTTAATTTTAGGAAATAAAATAAAAAAATTAAATTAAATATAAAAGACTTAATTATGCAAACTCTTTTGTTAATTATTCTTAAAACAAAAAAACAAATACTATTACGCCAAACTTTAATCGTGCAAACTTAAAAAAATACTCAACTAAAATAATTTAAGTATATTTAATAATTTGAATCGTATCTGTTTATAATAAACTTTCGTAAAAAATTTTGTTTATCAAAAATTAAGCTCCTTAACTTATAAACAAACTCAAAAATATTTTCATTCTACGTATAATTACAAAACTCTTTTTTTTTTTTCGTTTGTAAGCAATTTATCTTAATAAAATAAAAAAAAAGAATAAATATGAGGTAATCTTTGTTAAGAATAAATTTAATTTATTTATTGAACTATATTTTTATTTTTAATTATATATCAACTTAATTAAAATATAGTAACATGTTAAAATATTTTAACATGACTTGTATTATTTATACACCGTTTGGCAGTTGCCCTTACTGCACTATTGTTTTTGGATATTATTTTATTTTGATGAAGATCACATAACTTACATTTGATTTTAATAACGTAAGTCTTCTCTTTTTCTGTGATAATCGCATTGGCAAAGCATCGGCAAAGTCCCAAGATTTAAAAGTTTTTAAAGTAAATCTTTTGTCCTTCAAAATACAATTCCATATTCGAACTTTAAACAATTTAGAGATAATAGAAATATACAAGGTTTTTATATACTAGTTTGTTTTGTTTTATAAAGAAAAATACATATTCATTAGTAAAAAATGGAGACTGTCATTAAACTAAAACGTGCCTTAGTATTTATTTAACGGAACCTGTAATGTGCGCGTGCATAATAAAACCTCCGTTATATAAATATATTCAACGTAATATTAGTGTCATCAGCGGATGTTGTAGTCTACTCATGATTTCTTTACCTTATATTATAACTTGATTTATGACAAAAAAAACTTATTGAATCGCACGCAGAAGAATTTTAACAAATTGTCTTCATTCAAATATTGCGAATAACAGGTAATTTTTTTTTCTGTGCCGATCCCCTCCCCCCGCATAACTTAAACTATATACTAATAAACTAATAAGAAAAGCTATATACTATTAAACTAACTATAAGCTATATACTATTAAACTAATAAGAAAAGCAAAGACATTTTTTTTAACATCTCAAAAAATGTCTTGATATTTTTGTTATCATGATAACAAAAATATTAAGACATTTTTTGAGATTTTATTTAAAAAAATGTCAATTCTTAATTACAAATTTTTTTGCAAATGTTTTTTATTATAAATTCAGAAAAAATCTATATTACTATACTATACTATACTATAGTACTACTACTATAAACTTTTATATTCTGTATTAATAAATATGGAATATAGATTTTTTAAAAGTTTTTTACTAAAAACTTTAAAAAATTACTACTTTTTATTAAAAACATTGCAAAAAATTTGTAGTTAAGGATTGACAAAAAATTTTTCATGATGCTAAATATTTGAATAAAAAGTTTAGCGTCAAATTAATTGCTATAAAAACGAAAGATATATCGCGATGAAAAGTTACAACAATTATTTTTAAAGTAAATTCTTTTTTTTAATAAATATCTTTACATATCGTTATTTAAAAGTTAATGTGGTTTTTTTGAAAATTAATTACTTCTTTTATGTTACCGCTAATTTAAAAGTTAAAAAATGATAAAAAGTAGCTTAACCAAAACAGCTCTACGCGTACGTAAAAAGCGCTTAAGGCGTACGTAAATCGCTCTAGGCGTAACGCTTTAAAACAAGGCCTGCATATTATTTGTTTACGAAAATAAATGTTTTAAATATATATTAATTAAATTGTCATCATTTTAAAAGTTTATAATAAATCATAGATTTTATTTGTATATTCTTATTTTTTATTTTAAAAGAGATTGTATTCTTTATGTAAATGTAATTTTGTGTATCTGTTTTTTATCGTAATGTCTTTTGATCTTTTGAAGCAATTTTTATAATTTAAACAAAGACTTACAAAAATAATTGCGTTTTCAAAGTTATAATCATTAAAGTTAATAAAACTAATTATGTAACAAACATATAAGAAGTTTCTGGTTACTAAGCACAAACAACGCATACAAAGTAACTCGCGGATGAACAAGCATCGCGCCAGAGGTCACGGCAGAACACAAATATATAATAGCAAATAATTAGATATAAAGAAAAGTTTCTAGATATTGGTTTACTAACTCTAATTATTTTCGCTTAAGTTGCTATTCTTAAAACTCGTTATACTTTTTTCTGCTTTAAATACTAATTAAAATTAAAAAGCCCACTCACTAAACATCATCAGCGATATTGTGAAGCAGTTTCGCTTCCTGGTCATTAAGTATTTTTAACCTTTTTAGTTGATTTCTATCTTGATAATTTAATTCCTATAGTAATTCAATGATTTAATTATTTCATTTGTTTATCTTACTAAGAAGAACCGCTTCAAATATGTTAAACTTTTCTAACTACGCGAAACATAAATAAGGTATTAAAAAAATTAACTTTTTTATTTATAAAATAATTTAGCTTAAGTATAAAAAAGCGATGTTTCGAAAATACTTGTTTTAAATGTAATTTATTTAGCTTAAAGTTTTTTCGCGTTAAAAGATTTTATTTGCCTACTTTTTTTTTTTTTGTAATTGTCTCTCATCGGTCCAATTATTCTTTGTCGCTTTTTTTTTTTTGCTTTTTAAAATGTTCTCAAAACAACTAAAAAATCTGGCCAGCTTTTCGCAACTAAATATTATTTACGTGGTCAGCAATCGAGAGCGATCGCTCCCGCTTCCCGACCAAGCCTGATATATATATATATATATATATATATATATATATATATATATATATATATATATATATATATATATATATATATATATATATATATATATATATATATATATATATATATATATATATATATGTATATATATATATATAATATATATATATATATATATATATATACATATATATATATATATATATATATATATATATATATATATATATATATATATATATATATATATATATATATATATATATATATACATATATATATATATATATAACCCTCGAAATATATATACAAACCAATTAAAAATTAGGGACCTTTTTACGTTTTTAAGGCAAATATTTTTTTTTTGCAATTGATTTTCTGCTTAAGTCCGCATAAACAAAGGAGTACTGCCGCCCAAATTTTTTTCCTAGAATAGGTCGTGTGTGTGTATATATATGTATATATATATATATATATATATATATATATATATATATATATATATATATATATATATATATATATATATATGTTTTATAAGCATTTCTATGTTTTTTTTTGAAAAGTTGAAAAAATATGTTTTTTTGATACTGGGTTTATTAAATTTGAAATAAGCAACTAAATGCATGCTGCTATATCTATTTATACTTTATTACTTTTTAACATAAGTTTATAAAATTATTCTTTCAAAAAAGTAAAAACATTAATTTTAACATTGTTTTACAAGCCTGTTAAAAAATATTCGTCAATTTTGAAATCAAAAACTTTCTATTTTTTACTTGCCAGAAATGCATTTTAGTAATATTTTTAAAGGCTATTGCTTCGTCAATTTGGTCAGCTATAATGGCCCACTTTAGATTAATGTCATCTGTGTTGATTAGCCTTACATAAGTTTTGCAACCATTTGATATATATATATATATATATATATATATATATATATATATATATATATATATATATAATATATATATATATATGTATATATATATATATATATATATATATATATATATATATATATATATATATATACATATATATATATATATATATATATATATATATATATATATATATATATATATATATATATATATATATATATATATATATATATATATATATATATATATATATATATAACCCTCGAAATATATATACAAACCAATTAAAAATTAGGGACCTTTTTACGTTTTTAAGGCAAATATTTTTTTTTTGCAATTGATTTTCTGCTTAAGTCCGCATAAACAAAGGAGTACTGCCGCCCAAATTTTTTTCCTAGAATAGGTCGTGTGTGTGTATATATATGTATATATATATATATATATATATATATATATATATATATATATATATATATATATATATATATATATATATATATATATATATATATATGTTTTATAAGCATTTCTATGTTTTTTTTTGAAAAGTTGAAAAAATATGTTTTTTTGATACTGGGTTTATTAAATTTGAAATAAGCAACTAAATGCATGCTGCTATATCTATTTATACTTTATTACTTTTTAACATAAGTTTATAAAATTATTCTTTCAAAAAAGTAAAAACATTAATTTTAACATTGTTTTACAAGCCTGTTAAAAAATATTCGTCAATTTTGAAATCAAAAACTTTCTATTTTTTACTTGCCAGAAATGCATTTTAGTAATATTTTTAAAGGCTATTGCTTCGTCAATTTGGTCAGCTATAATGGCCCACTTTAGATTAATGTCATCTGTGTTGATTAGCCTTACATAAGTTTTGCAACCATTTGATGCTAAGAGGAAATCTTTTGTGTTTAAGACAATAACTTCGCGAGATTTTACGCTGTTCCAAACAAATCGCTTTAACGATCCTCCAACACCGTCAACTGCTCCTTTACCGTCAGAGGTAGCAAAATAATTCCACTCTATTGAATAGAAATGATATTTCACAGAGCAATGTTGTATGAATTTGGCCATGTGACGATTTTTGAACTGAGTGCAAGAACCATCGCTCCATTATATAACTTTTTTTTATATAATCAATGCAATAGAGGTCAAATATTTCACTTAAGTATGTAGTAGTGGCGCGCTATGTTTTATCATTATTATCAGATATTATTACAACTGATTTTGGTTCTAATTGGTAATGATAGATAACAACTGTAAACAGAGTAATAGTAGACTGGGACCAATAAGCAGCTTAAACAGCATCCTGATAGCCACATGTATAGTTTTGTAAATAATCAAAGTGTATCAAAATTTAGTCTGGTTAGAGATTTTCTTTTTGACTACGGTATTGCTCAGACTGGTGCTTTTTAGTTCGATGATGCTCATTAAAATCTGGTAATGTTTATAAACAACTTTTATGTTTTTTTTATGTTCACTGAGTACACAACGATTATCATCTTTTATCCACCAACTATGGGTGATGATTGGATCTATGTCTTCATTTTCGGGCAAAGCAAGTTTAAATAATTTACAATCACTACACAAAGAACATTTCATTATCCAACTTTGGGATGTAGGTGGCTTGCACAATACATATTTTTCTAACCATTTATTGCAATACAATGGAAAATGTACTTTACTTGCCAAAGCAGCACACAAATAAGTAAAATTATTGTGATAAACACAACCACAAGATTCAAGTGGTGTGTCTTTGCATGTAAGAATGTATCTAGGCCTAAGTTCACAAAATTTAGTTAATTTAACATTTTTGAGGGCATTCTCTACACAATACAATTGATGCAGCTCCTTTAGATTCATAACTAAATAGCACCTTTGAACCCATTCTTGGCCAATTTTGATACAATCTTTTCTTCCAGGAGACATTATTGATATATCTTCTCTTTCATAAAAAGCTGTTTCAATGAGACAAAGTTTTTCCCTGAGTATTCCCTGAGTAAAAAACGTTCTCCCCTGAGTATTCCCTGAGTAAATAATGCTCTTAGCATTTAGTGCCACAGGGTCTGTGTGTTTTGTGGTGTTATTGTTGTGATGTTTTGTGTTGATAGACAACCTGGTTTACCTTCTGGCAGGTATCTATTGTTAAAAATGATTATTAGGTTGTTTCCTTACTGAAACTTGCTACTTCTAATCATTCTGACTGTTAAATAGGTCGTTGTGAATAATTCTGACAGATTTTGATACCCTTACTAGTTATTTAGAGATCAGTCGGTAAATTAAGCAAAAATTTAAAAATGTATTATTTGGATTCCATGATTAGTTTATGCATATTTACATGATGAAATTATAATATAACCTCAAATTTTATTTTCCATTTAAAAAAAAATAGATCACTATGGAAAATTTCAAATTAATAATGTTTCAAAAATATCACATACATTTTAATCAATATGCCAATAGGTTTGTGCAGCCCTTTTGCAGTAATTTACTGATCTATAAATTATAAAATAATTTCAAAATGATGTATTATTTGGATTCCACAATTCCTTTATGCATATTTTTATGGTATAATTATAATATAACCTCAAATTTTATTTTCTAAAACTAAATAAATAATAATTCTCAGTCTGTAAAATAAATTATTCTAACCAATCCCCATATATATATATATAAAAAATTGAGGTATTTTATTTTTATATAGTTGTTAGATCACTATGGAAAATTTCAAGTTAAATGTAATAATGGTTCAAAAGTTATTCAAGAGCCAATGTGACACTAAACTTTATTAAAGAAGAGACTTTATTTATAAAAACAGTCTAAATAATAACCAATGCACAAAAACAATTATTACTTATAATTTATTACTTATTATTATTATATATTTTTTTATTAATAATTAGAAACAGCAAAATAAGCTTTAATTTTGTTATATATTTTTTTATGTAATATAATATTGACATAGAAAATATATGTTATACTCAGCATATTGTTTATTGTTTTTATCTAATAAATATATATATATGAGATCGTAAGAGTTTAGTTAGTTGGGTCCAATACTTAGCTTACTATCAAAAGTTTTATGTAGGTCATATTAAACAAAAGAACATAGTAGTTTATTGGTTCCAATATGGATTAACTATCTACAGATCCATATAGGTGCCCCCCAAAAAAGAAATTCATTGGGTCCAATATGGGATAATCATGAAAAGTTTTATTTAGGTCAACGGTAATAAAAGTAAATAGGATTTTATTGGATTTTAATATATATATATATATATATATATATATATATATATATATATATATATATATATATATATATATATATATATATATATATATATATATATATATATAATAATAAAATTTTATAAAACAAAATTATAAATATAAAATATATATATATGTATTATATATATTTTTTATATTTATAATTTTATTTTATAATTATAATTTAAATTACAAACAATTACCTATCCATTGAAATTTGAACACTATCATTTTGTACTCCCAAAATGAGCTTTTTTAACTGATTTATTTGGTGAAATATATTTAAAGCCATTAAGCTAGTATTTAAAAAAAATTACTATAAAAACAAAACACGTGTTATTTTTAATTCCTGAACGAAACTGTAACGGTATGTTGTGAAACACCGTTTGGGTTCTTTCTGGTTATGTAATGTAGTATTTTGACTTGTTAACAAAATGCAGACTCAAGAAGTTATTATTCTTTAATACTAATAAAAAATATTAAAAATAACTTTATCGATCTGTGTTTTATCAAGTATTCAAAATCTTATTTTGAATTGTTCAAAAGAACGTTAATACCCGATATCAATAGTAATTTTGACCGGAAACCAATAAGTCTGAACAGACGGGTTGACCGATTTTAGTGCAGATTTTATAACCGCAAGCGTTTAAAAGCAAGTTTAAAAGTATATTTTATACTTCCAAATGTTATCAGTGTTCCAAATGTTATCAAAAACTGACTCTTCAAACTTTCTCATTAGTTTGAAAACTTTGACATATCGATCCAGCGGAAAACACTCTTGTAAATCTGCTCAATAAATTTATAAAGAGCAAGAAGACCTTTGCAACAATCAGTACTCAGTTCTGGGGCAATTTTATTTGTTTTAAGAACCCGTCTTGCATTATAAAAGGCAAAATTTAAAAAAAAAAAAAAAAAAAGGATTATATCAAATTGGTTTTGGAAGAACATAGCGTAAATAGTAATAACAGTATCAACCGTGTAAATACAAAGGTATCAATTCCAATATATGCAACGTGTTTGGAGCAAAACAAACTTTTGTATCAGCCTCTTCTTGAGTTGTTTGTATTGACATTATTTTTCTAACATTTTTAATTAAAAATAACTCATACCGAGTACCTAATTAGTGTATCTGGTGTTTATTAAAGGTAGTAACTATACATAGGACATGTTTAGAATGATGTAAAACAAAAGAATATTTTAATGGTGAACCTGACCGTCGACATTACGTGCAAATTTACAAATTTGTGACTGTAGTTTTACAAGGAGAATATGTCCGGTGAGCTGTGATGTAAATCATTATGTGACTATTCGTTTAAGTCTTGCAAATTTTTTAAACAGAAAGTTGCTCGTTTGCTTCTTTAAGCACGTTCAATGATTTTGATGATTCGGGTTGGTGTTGGCTTGTCACAAAAAATAATAGTTGAACTCCTAAAACATAGATTTAAAATAAATTCGAACTTTAAATCTTTGAGTATAATGTTGGCAAGCTGTTGCAGAATCGTCATACAATCGTCAAAAACATGATCAGCATAAATAAACCATAGATAAAATCTATGGTTGTTCAACCATAAACCTAGTTAGCAATAGTGCATGGTCATATATCGGACCCGTGCGCGCTGATTTATAGGCCCTATGTAGGAAGCCTATCTGAGAACCATAAAAGTTTGTCCGCGGTTTATCAATTGGACCTATGTGGGCTAGCCTAAATAGTTAGCCCATGTTGGACCCAACAAGCTCCTATGCTTTTATTTTATTTTTCTTTAAAAGATTTTTGATGGTTCACCCATATTAAACGCAACAAACTCCTATTTTTTTATTTTCTTTCACTTATATAGAACATTATATGGTTAGCGCATATTGGACCCAATAAAATCCTATTTACTTTTATTACCGTTGACCTAAATAAAACTTTTCATGATTATCCCATATTGGACCCAATGAATTTCTTTTTTGGGGGGCACCTATATGGATCTGTAGATAGTTAATCCATATTGGAACCAATAAACTACTATGTTCTTTTGTTTAATATGACCTACATAAAACTTTTGATAGTAAGCTAAGTATTGGACCCAACTAACTAAACTCTTACGATCTCATATATATATATTTATTAGATAAAAACAATAAACAATATGCTGAGTATAACATATATTTTCTATAATGTCAATATTATATTACATAAAAAAATATATAACAAAATTAAAGCTTATTTTGCTGTTTCTTGCTTTGCCACGCTTAGCTCTATTGCCATCACAATCACAAGCTCAAATAAACCATTTTGCAAGAGACGATTCAAAATCTTTCATCGTACATGCTAACGTCCGGTTGTTGAGCTTTAAGGCTTCTGTAAAAAATATTACACTTCCAATAGGTAATGAATCTTAAATACACAATCTTATTATCATCTTTAGAAATCTGAACTATAAGGGTTCTTACTAAACACAACAATAGAGTGCACAATTTTTAATAATGGCCAAACAAAATTTACACAATATGTTCGGTAGTTGGTAAAATGCAAACTGCAAACCGCGAACTGCGAACCGGTAAAATGCGAACTTTTTTGCGAATCATAGTTCTATTGGTTGTTAATGATGTAATATTTTTTTTATTTTCCGCTTACCGTTAAATTGTTTATTTTACTATATATTTAAGGACTTCAAGCAGAAACATAAATTACATTTAATTTAAAAGAAATACAGTCTAATTCAATAAAATATATCAAATTTCACTATAATTAATTTAAAAAAATGACGAGCAAAAGTTTTTTTTAAATATTATAACCGTAGTGATCATTAAAATATCTTGGTTTGCAAAAAAGTTTGCATTTTACCGGTTCACAGTTCGTGGTTCGCAGTTTGCATTTTACTGACTACCAATGTGTTCATTTGTATTTAATAGCTGGCAAAATTGCAGAGAAATATAACCAAAATTTATTTAAAACTATGGGTACTCACTATAAATCACTTAAAAAATCAGTTCCTTTAACACGTTTTTGATTGCCCTCGCAGGCAATTAACTTGCAGAGCTAAGTTATTGTTTAGCAACCGCTGCGTCATACAGCAGACAGCTTTATCAACTTTTGTCCTTCCGATACCGGGAAGAAAGTTAACCTGCAACACATTTAATCTAACATGCTAAAAAAAGTTGTAGTAGCAAATCTTAAACTTTATGGAAATCAAGAATAATCATGGTATTTTAAATATTTGAAAATCTATTTCGATAAAAACTGGTCTTTTCAAAACTATTTTTAATAATAAAATAATAAAGTATTTGAACAAAAATTTGTTCAAATACTTTAAAAAAAAAGGTTTTTTAAACAAAATAAGATTTGAAAATTTATTATATAATAGCTAAAACGCATACAGGAAACTTACTTCATTTATAGAACCTAAAATAGGCCATAGATGCACATTTGAGCTACGAAAAACTGGTAGACCATCAATATTGCTATTTAATTCGAGATTTACACAAACAGATTAGATTTACAGAAGGCACCTGTTTTGTTAGGAGGAGTAGTCTAATGGCATTTTTAACTCCAACATGTTGATACACACCACCAGCAACTACGTTTTGTGAAACAATAGACGGTGTTTTTAATAAAGTTCTAGCATCTTTCGGACCATGAACGCCCACATTTTGAAATATATTTAAGAAAGCCGTGATTTCCGTGATTTTCTTGATTTCGTGATTTTCTAGTTTCCGTGATTTTCTTTCTTTTCTTGACTCCGTAATTTTCTTCGTGGTTTTCTTGATTCCGTGATTTTCTTCTTTTCTTGATTCCTTGATTTTTTTCTTTTCTTGATTCCGTGATTTTCTTCTTTTCTTGACTCCGTGATTTTCTTCTTTTCTTGATTCCGTGATTTTCTTCGTGATGGCCCTTAGGTAGAAATCTTTCTTCGTCTTCTTGTTGACAAATGTGCTTCTTACATAACTTTGTGGATTCAGGTTGACATGGAATCCTTTATTCCCTCTCGACGATTCCAGGTCAAGCCTCACTCTTCTCCATAGTTTTCCTGACATTTTGCAGCTGCAATTGCCAATCGAAACCATTACTTCCATATCTATCAGCAAAACAATTCTCCAGAGAACAGACTTCTGTTTGTTACTGCTAGGGATAATTGCAAAAAAGTTTTGTCTACTACCAAATCCCGCTATTCTCAGGTCATGAAATCTAGTATTTCATCACAAAAGCTAGACTCTCATGACTTCTGGAGAATCTTTAATAGTATCAATAATAAGGGCAAGTCTGTAGTTCCACCTCTTTTGTATGGTTCAGACTTTGTCACCTCACCGAAAAGCTAAGCTGAATTATTTGCTAAGAACTTTTCATCAATATCATCTCTTGATTCCATTAGTTACGTTCTACCTGATATAGCCATCAAACAGGTTGATCGATTGCTTGACATTTGTATCATTCCAACTTCTGCATCTAAAGACTCTTCTACAGCTTGTGGCCTGGACAACATACCTGCTATAGTCTTGCAGAAGTGTTCTCCGGAGCTGTCGTCTATCCTTTCAAATCTATTTAACAAGTGCTTATCAGAGTCTTGTTTTCCAACCTGCTGGAAATCAGAACCTGTTATACCTATTTTTAAAAATTCTGTAGAGCGATCTGATTTGTCTAACTACCGTCCGATTAGTCTTTTTTCCATCATAAGCAAGGTTTTTGAATCTTTAATTAACAAACACAAATCTCTCATTAACAAATCTCTCATCTTGAATCTAATAAATTACTATCTGATCATCAATATGGATTTCGATCTTCTCGTTCTACGGCTGATTTGCTAACAGTAATAACCGATAGGTTTTATCGTGCATTAGATAAAGGTGAAGAGGATAAGACCATTGCTCTTGACATTTCTAAAGCATTTGATAAAGTTTGGCATGCTGGTCTACTCCATAAGCTTTCTTCTTACGGTTTATCTGGAAACATCTTTAAGATTATTGAATCCTTTTTTTCCAATCGTAGTATAAAAGTTATCCTTGATGGACAGCACTCTTCTTCTTATTCTGTAACCTCAGGGGTTTCTCGAGGTTTAATTCTTGGCCCTATACTCTTTTTAACTTACATAAACGATCTTCCAGATATTCTCACATCTAAGGTGGCATTTTTTGCTGATGGTACTAACATTTATTCTTGTCACGATAAGAAGCCAACTCTCTCTGATTGCTTGGAGAGGATATTTGAGTTTCAAAAGGATCTCACTTCTGCTACAGCATGGGGCTCACAATGGCTGGTAAACTTTATTTCAAATAAAACTCATTTTTTTACAGCCAATTGGTATCGCAATAATTTAGACCTTCCTATATTTATGAACGGTAATGTACTCGATGAGCCATCTACCCTTTATCTTCTAAGATTAACTATTACTTTTGATCTTTCTAGGAAACCATATCTCAAATCCGTTGCAAAATTAGCATCTGCTAAAGTTGCATCTCTTTATCGAGCTTGACACTTTCTTACTCTGGATTCTATCCTCTATCTCTATAAATCTCAAATCCGGCCTTGTATGGAATACTGTTGCTATATCTGGGGTGGATCTTCTAATGATGCCCTTTCTCTTTTAGACAAGATGTAAAACCGCATTGTAAACATAGTTGGACCTGCTCTTGCAACCAACCTTCAACCATTATCGCATCGTTGTAATATTGTTTCTCTTTCTCTTTTCTACAAATACTATAATGGGCACTCTTCTAAAGAACTAGCGTCTCTTGTGCCATCTACTAAAATTCATTCTTGTGTTACTTGTCATTCAATTAAGTCTCATCTTTTTTTCTGTGACTGTTTCTAAGTGCTCCAAAAACTCTTATTTCTCTAATTTTTTTCCTGGAACATCAGTTCTTTGGAATTCGCTTCCTTCATCTTGCTTTCCTAATTTATATAATTTGCAATCTTTTAAGTTGTCTGTGAATCGTTATCTTGCTCTACAACCTTCATTGTCTCTCTTCCAGTAACTTCTAACACTAATTAGTGGTTGCTTGCAGCTTTGTTGGAAGCAAAGATGTTTAAAAAAAAAGAAGCATAAATTGAATTCTGTTATCCATTGTAGAAGTTCTTCTTATATATTGTAGTCATCACTACTCAATGAACTTGATATTGATTCATTATTAGAATAATTGCTAAATTCTGATAAGTCATTGTAAAAAAAACATTATTTAAAGTTAAACAAGCTCCATATGATGGAATTTCTGTTCATGCATTTTTTTGCAAATAGGTTTCCCTTATTTCATTGTCCCAATTAGAGGATACACGTAGATCATGTGAAGATAGATTTTCAATCCCATTGTTTTCTATCACTTTTTCATTAGTTAAATTAATTTAATTTATTTATTAATTAAATTAATTTAACTAATTTAATTAATGAATAAAAAAAACATAAAGTAGTTAGCATTGTGCCAACAATTTATTGCACTTTACGACGCTGTCTTCTTGAACATCTTTCCATATTTGTAAAAAGAACTTTTTTTCTAAAATAGAGTAGGAAATGAGAAAATTAAAGAAACCCTAATATAATAGCTATGAACAAATATGGACCCGTGCTCCAAAAACTGCTTATATTTTAGAAATATAATTGAGAGAGCTGTAACATAAGCAACTTTTGAAGAAAAAATGACTTAAAAAAAAAAGTCCTACCACTGCACCCCCCCCCCCCCCATTTAATTTTGGTTCCTACGGGCCTGGGTTTGTCACGCAAATAAAAACGTCTATAAACTTATTAAGTTAAATATGACATTTGATTTTTGTAATTTCTTCTAAGGCAATTTATTTAGTCTCTTAGTAACCTCATAAAATTAACTCTTACAAATTCTCAAAGGAGTTTACTTTAATGTTCGTATTGGCCCTACATTAAAATTACTTTATATTTTTGACTTCCTAATTATTATTTTAAAATTTGTTTTTTTAAATCAATCCAAACAAAACTAGGAAACCACGAAAAAATATTTGCTTCAACAAGTTGCAAAAAATATTTGCTCCATGAAAACAATTAAATTGTTACTGAACGACTTGATAAGAATGATAATATTGATAACTCAAACTAAAAATTAATATCACAAAAAAAAAAAAAAAAAAAAAATTAAAAACAAAATAAAAGTATAAAAATAAGCAAAAATAAAAAGTAAGGAAAATTGAAGCTCAAGAAAAAGTAACTTGAGAATTGACAAATTAAAAGAAAGTGAAAACGAAAATTAGAATGAAGCTAAAACAAAAGTGCAAATACTGTTGCAGGATTCATTTGAACTAAAAAATATAAAAAATTGAATGGACCCATAGTACTGTGAATAGAAACTCAAAAAAGATTAACAATTATAATTTAGAAGTTGTTATACTTTAGAAGTTTAAATAGTTCAATTGAAGTTATGTCTTTATTCAGGATATAGTTCTACAAACGTAATCCTCGACATGTAATTGAGAAGTCTGAATTTTTAAGAGATGTAGTAAAGATAAAAAAATTGCCGATGGAATGTCTTGTAAAGTATTTGTGATTAATTAAGGTGAAATGAGGCTGAAAATATGTTGGAAGCATCCCGGTGGGAAATCGGCTAGCGAATAGCTAGCTATAATCGTTACGATAAAGACAGCGATTTGGCCACGAGGATCGCTAACCTGTTTAAGTTAGCGAAAAGCTATTAATATTGGTAAAGATAAAGACAGCGATTTGGCTACGAGGACAGCTAGCTTAATAAGCTAAAGATTCACAGGCTATTGTAGCTACCGTCATATCGTAATAAAATCGCTATCAAAAAAATTTAGGTATATAGCTATCAACCAGCTATAGATTTGTAGATATTTTGTAGCTAGCTACAAAGCTACGATATGTAGCTAGCGACACATTGTTACAAAATCGCAATCTTTAAAGTTCAATTATTCTCATAATTATAATAAACTCAACAATAAAAATCCAATTTTTAAAAATGTTAGAGACATTAGTAAAGAATAAAATAAGAAAAAATCTCTTGAAAACCGCTATAAAGCTAGCTAGTCGCTAGCTCATTTTCCACCGGGATGTTGTAATGAATTTTAAACATAAATATAAGGCTTTGATAGATGTTTAGTTCATAAATATTTAAAAAATTAATTTTTTTAAGTAAAGTCTTGTCACATGCATATCTACCTGCATTCAAAAGTAACCTGTTCGCTTGCTTTTGTTTGCTATAATTTTTATTTTAAAGAAGATAAATAATTACTTGCCAGTGCTGTATTACAATAACTAATATGGCTATGAATAAATGAAAAATACAATCTTTTTAAGCACATTTTATTCAAAAGGTGCTTCGTTTTGAAAAGGATCCCAAGAGTTTTTGAAATGTTGTTTTCGACTTATTGGATATGATTTTTCCAATTTAAATGATCGTCAAATATTATACATGCGATTTTCATGGAATGAACTCTTTTTACTTTAATGTTGTTTATAAATAAATCAGGAAGTTTCAGGAGTATGTTATCAGTTTTCGAAGTTTGCGAACAGAATGCATTTAGTTTTATTAATGTTTAAGGAAAGTTAATTGGCTTTAAACCAGTCATTAGGATTTATTAGCTCTGTGTTTACAGTAGAAAAAATAAGTTTTAAATTAGATCCCGAAAAAAAAAAATTTGTATCATGAGCAAAAAGAATAAAATTGAGGAATTTAGAGAATAAGGGGATGTCATTAATAAATAAGAGACAAACGTTTAAAATACATTACTTGAGTAGTCTCATAAAATTCGTTGAACAGTTTACTTTAACGTTGGAAAATTTGTTGTTAGCATTTCAACAATTCTTAATTATTTGCTATTTTGAATTTCTTAATTTTCTTAGTTATTTTCTGTTTTAATTCTGATCTATATTTTATATACTTGTATTATATATATTTGTATGTTACGGTTATGTAGAGTTTTTTTTTTTATGCAGAGTTTTTTTTTATATGTGGGGCTCGGCGATAAGGCAAACTGTGCCTTCTTCTTGTTCCTGCCATTAATTTTGATATATGCATATGCAATGTAAACATTCTTTAACGGCGAAAAAAATAACACTATAAAAAAAAAAAAAAATTATCTCTGAAGTAGACAGACAGATAAGAAAAACTAGGAAATTCTTCTCCGGAGTAAAATGTTTGACCAGACAACTTTTTTCCAAACAGTTTTCTTCGTAACAGCGCCAAGTGATCAAATTCCAAGTGTATAATTATTGTCATTAAATCCTTTTAAAATATTGCTAGCTAAATCTATCATTGCATGCTCAGTACAATGATTTATATTATATATCTCAAAAACTGTTTAGGATATAAAATATTATTTTTATCAATGAAATTATTTATTCTATTATACATAATACGTTCGAGAACCTTTGAAAAACAGGAAAGAACTGAGATAGGTCTGTAGTTTGATTCTAAAGAATTGTCGCCGTTTTTATAAATTGGAATTATTTTAGCAAGTTTTAAATAATCAGGAAATTCCTCGTTTTTTAATGAAAGTTTAAAAATAATGAAAAGAGGCAATTTGATAATATTAAAGATACTTTTCAAAACATTTGCATTAATTTCATTAAGATCTGCACTTATATTTGTTTGAAGCGTGTCAAAAGCTGAACGAAGTTCTTCAATGAAAAGACTGAAATGATTTGCTACTTGGTGAGATTCCTTCGGCTAAATTTTCCCCTACATTTATAAAAATATTATTCAGTCTCTCAGCAATTTTTTTTTTATCAAAAATTTAAGCTTTATCAGTTTTCAGTAGATTAGGGATGTTGCTAGATATAGTTTTTGTTTTCACTGTTATTACTTTTATTATAGTCCAAGTTTTTTTAACGTTTCAAATTGATTTCTGGCGTAGACCAGAAGTTTTTTTTTAGATTTCTTTTTTATTTTTTCGAAACAATTTTTGTATTATGTATATTTAATTTTGTTTTCATAGTTTTTGTTTTTTAAAAACTTTTCGCATAGCTTTTTTTTTTTTTGACGATTTTAAAAGACATTTAGTCATCCACGGGTTATTTACCTTTATCATATTACCTTGAAAAGACGCGGATAAAGAAATTGTATGCGCTACATGTGTCATTGCAATCATTTAATAATTCCCAATTGATTTCATGCAAAAGCTGTCCAAAGATCGCAATCGAGTCTTTGTTTACATGCCTTATGTAAACTGTTGTGGGTTTTTTATTTATACATCATTTAGTATTTGTTGTTAAAAAGTAGGAAAATGGTCACTGATATCCGTTTTTATTATACCACCGTTGATTGTCGAGTTACTATAATTATAAGTGATAATATTATCTATGATAGATGATGTTTTTCGAGTTACACGCGTCGGCTTGTTAATCACGGGGGTAAGCACTAAATTGAGGAAGAATATTTATAGAACCACTTGATTATCACGTGATTATCAGTGTTTAAATTTATCAAGTTTAAATCAAAGTCTCCGAGTAAGTATAGATATATTTTAAGGTTTGAATTAATATTCGCCTTAAGTCGTTTTTAAATTGATTGTAACTGCAATTGGATGGTAGATATAAAGCTGTTATAAACGAACTTTTTTCTTTTTGGTTTACTATCTCTATAGTTAATGATTCACATTTCGAGTTATTTACACTTAGGCTATCTATTTTTTATACGTCCACGAGTTAAAAATAAATATGCATTCGCCTCCTCCAATACCGTTTTTTCTTGGTTGGTGAACAAACTTATAATTTGTTAAATGCAAATTTAAGAGAGATTTAAGAGAGTTACTCATATCTTTGCTCTGACACCAGGTTTTTGAAAGATTATATTGAATTTAAAATTTATATTATTTAGCATTATTTTAGATTTTCAAAGTTTTTGCTCATGCTTCTAATATTTATATTTAGCAATGACATGTAATGTAATGATTTATTTAAAATACTTTTAACCTCGTGAACTTTAAAATAGTTAGTTTCTAAGGAATAATTGTCAAGAATGTTTACGTTAGCATCAATGTGCTTTGAAAAGTGGTGTACGTTTTCATCAGAAAATGTATTAAAAAAATTAAAATTAATTGTTTCCGTCATTTATAAAAACAAGACACATACATTATCTTTAAAATGAAATCTCAAAGACCTACTTTACAAAGCTTTTTTAAATCTAATTTGCTTAAAGCTTTAATATTTCTTTATTCTTTAATGCCATCTTAATTACACAAATATCACTTGGCGTTGTTACGAAGAAAACTGTTCATGAAAAAGTTGTCCGGTCAAACATTTTACTCCGGAGAAGAATGTCCTAGTTTTTCTTATCTGTCCGTCTACTTTGGAGATAATTTTCCTACGTTAAAGTAAACTGTTCAAAAAATTTGTATGCGACTACTCACATAATGTATTTTAGCGTTTGTTTAAACGATGGTTTGAAAACATTACTGTGCATTTACTAGCATTACTGTGCAAGCATAAAGAAAACTTTAACACTTTTTATACTAAGTATAATACTATTATAACAAACCTAGTAACATTGTTCAATTAAAGTTTGAGTTTCATTAATTGAGTCCTCTATAATATCTAGTATATTTGTTTATTCTCTTATGTCAGAGTTTGAAAGTTTAGCTGAAGTTAGCAATTTCCCAGCTGGCACAGACGTCAATCAGACGTGTTACTGACGTTTTAACTAGGTCGCGACGTCTTAGACCAAATTAGGACGTCCTTAAGACGTCCGGTAAAGACGCCTTTATTAGGACGTCCTAGTGACGATTGCATTAAAGATTCCAAAAAAGTAAAAAGGTCTTGAAAATTATATATAAAAAAAGAAAAGTTTCTTCAAATAATAAAAAAACCTGAAGCAAAAATTATGACATCTAAAGCTTTGGTTTGGACATAACACGCTTATAAAATCATACTAATTTCAAATAAAAAAATTCAAAGAATTTGTGAATCGCCTTAACTACGCCGAGTTGAGGGTCTTTATTATTTTATGTTTTTTGTTAAAGCATTTAAAGTATGCTAAATTACTACAATGATATATTTTTGAAACAAAGAAATGAATTTTATAAAATTATAACTATGTAGTTTATTGATATAAAAATTTCAACCCACTTAGGGGGTTAACCCTACCTGAGACCTACTTTAGTTATTATAAACTTATTTAGTAAATTGTTCCAATAAAGCACTATTTTTGTGTATTATAAAATTTTTCCAGTTTACTTTGTTTAAATTATTTTTTATTTTAAAACATTGGACAAGGTTGCCTATAATTTTTTTGGTTACGAGACTTTCTAACCCTAAGCTTGATAAATGTTTTTTTTTTTTTTTTTTTTTTAGTTTACGATTGTTGTAGTAAACAAATTACTTTCACAAACACAAACAAGGTTTCTGAAAAAAGATCGTTCTGATCTTATCATCAGAACCTTTTACAAGCGTGTGTATATAAACTACATCAAAACATAATCAACAAAATAAAACGTAATAAACAATAAAAGTTTAATATAT
The DNA here is from genome assembly GCF_022113875.1 of Hydra vulgaris. Taxonomy (NCBI): domain Eukaryota; kingdom Metazoa; phylum Cnidaria; class Hydrozoa; order Anthoathecata; family Hydridae; genus Hydra; species Hydra vulgaris. The sequence goes on along the minus strand of NC_061160.1, from coordinate 4,455,954 downwards.
ATATATATATATATATATATATATATATATATATATATATATATATATATATATATATATATATATATATATATATATATATATATATATATATATAAAATTACGATTAAAAAAATCTGACTACATCATTCATTAAGGTAATTAAATTTTTCAGTTTATATTTGAAAATGAGAAAAGTAAAATGCATGTCGAAATCGAACAAACCAATTGTATTCCAAAGATAGGGTGCACGATGTGCAATACAAAACTGATTAAACTTGGTTCGACAAAAGGGCTCATATACAAAAATATCGTTTTTAAGTGCATATTTATTTAGTGGTTTCAAACAAAAGAGATCTTTGAAAACGGGTAAAAATATGTCATTTTTCCACATATATATAAAGCACAAAACATTAAAAACATTAAACTCATAAATATTGAGAACTTTCATTTCAATAAAAAGTGGTTTGGAATGAGTGTATCGATCCGCAAAATTTATTAAACGGATTGCATGTTTCTGAAGGCGATAAAGGCATTTTAACTTACTTTTTTCAGTACTTCCCCATGCAACATTAGCATAATTTAAATAACTATGAATTAATGAGGAATAAAGTTGAGTTAGACTTTTTTTATATAAATATGTTCTGGTTTTATATAAATTCCAATATTTTTGGAAAATTTTTGTACAAATATAGTCGATATGAGTTTTCCATGTTATATTTTCATCAAGAAAAACACCTAAAATTTTTGTTACATTATGTCTTTTTATTTCAACATCATCAATACAAATTTTAGGCAAACTTCGGGGTATTTAAGCTTTTTTAGAGACTGGGTGAAAAAGAACCCAATTTGTTTTTTTAACGTTAAGAGTTAGTTTATTGCGTTTAAGCCATTTGGATATACTTTTAAGTTCATCACTCATAGTATAGAAGAGCTTGCAAATGTCATTATTGGAAAAGAATAAGTTAGTGTCATCAGCAAACATGATACTCATTAAATTTTAGGCTATATTTAGATCGTTTATGTAAATCAAGAAGAATAGTGGTCCCAAAACGGAACCTTGTGGAACGCCACATGAAACGTTTAGAAACTTATTTGAATGATCATTATTGCTGAAAACAAATTGTTTACGGTTGGATAGATAATTTTTGAACCATTTTATAACTTTTCAATTTAGTCTATAATATATTAGATTTTGTAGTAAAATTTCATGGTCGACAGTATCAAATGCTTTCGAAAGGTCGATGAAAATACCCAATGTATATTTAGACTTTTGAAAAGAATTAGAGATTTCACGTTCAAATTGGATAACGGCATGTTCTGTGGAATTATTTCTTTTAAAGCCGAACTGATAGTTGTATAAAAAATTATTAGAATGAAGATAATTATATAATATATTGTACATAATACGTTCTAATATATTTTGAAAATGTGGAGAGGACAGAGATAGCGCGATAATTACTGATATTTGTTTGATCACTCGTTTTAAAATTGGAGTTACTTTAGCAATTTTAAGTTTTTCATGAAAATTTCTTTGGCGTATAGATGCTCCATAGACTTTAGATAGGATATCTTTTAAATTTTCAAAACATTCTATGACTATATTACCGTTTATATCATCTGCTCAGGTTGATTTATTTTATTAAGAGTTTTGAAAGCTTTTTCAAACTCTTGAAAAGATAGTTCAGAAGATAATTCGTTGGAACTAGTGCAATTATCCATTTATACTAAAAAAATTTTAAATGTAGCACTTGTATAAGGATTTTTTTTTTGCTAGTTTGGGACCGATGTTAACAAAGAATTTATTAAATTCATGAGCTCTTGCTCTTAATTCGCATATATGTTTGTTATCAACTATAATCTTTTGTGAGAGGAAACCTGAGCATCCTTTTTGCCTACCTCTAATTTCATTCATTATTTGCCAAGTGGGTTTTGAGTTTTTTTAAATTTACCTATATGTCTTGAGTAGTATTTTTTTTCAAGTTTTTACGAACTTTTTCAAATAGATATTTGTATTTTTTATATATTCTTTCATTTGCAGATGATTTTGTTTTAAGATATTTTATATAAAGCTTCTGTTTTATTTTTGATGATTTTTTAAATTCCCTAGTCACCCATGGGTTGTTTATATTTTTTGGATTTAAAGGTGAGTTTCCACTCATCCGTTTTTCTACGGGAAAGGGAAAGGGAACAGAAAAATAATCACGTGAGCATGCGCAGTTTTCTTTCGGGTAAATAAAAACTTTTATTACGCATGCTCACTTGATTATTTTTTCCGTTTCCGTTGAAAAACGGATGAGTGGAAACTCATTGTTTTTACAATGATAGGAAAATTAGCGTCATACACGGATTAAAATGTTTCAAAAATTTATCGTTGGCATTATCATTAAAGTTAATATGCTTTCAGTGTAGGAGTGATAATTGGTCTTTAAATTGTTTTATATTGGTTTCGTTAAAAGTGCGTATTTTAATTTTATTTGATTTATATTTTCAGAGTTTGATTTAAGCAACAAAAATATTGGAAAGTGATCAGATATATCTGATTTTAGGATACCCGTTTAAATATCATTATTGGATATATCTGTTGTAATGATATTATCAATCAAAGAAGCTGAGTTTTTTGTTACTCTTGTTGGACGATTAACAAACGTTTCGTTTACATATATACTAACTCCTCCGCCGCGTTTATTTACTTGCCTTTCAAGAGAAGTAAATTTAAAATGAGGAATATAAAAGCTTGAAGTATTATTAAAAATTTCGAAATCCACGTTTCAGTCAAACAAATTATATAAAATAATTTTTCGTTTCCTCTAACAAATTGAGGAGTTTTTTAAAATTATTATCAAGGCTTTGAATGTTTACGTGGAGAATTCTAATTTTATTTAAATTTTTGTCGTAAACATTTTTAAAAAGAAACCCTTCTAATTCGCAAGGAAAGTGATGTGAGCAATCAATAAGCGTGTCGTGTAAAAAATTTATATTTGTTTATATACTTTGATTATTATTTATTTAAAAAAGTTGAATTTAATGGATTCAAAAACACTAGTTTTAGCCATGCTTTTTTTTTTTTTTTTTTAAGGGACATTTATTTAAAAAAAAAATTCTTTTTAAATCGCAATGTTTTGGGATTCCCTGCAAAGAATTCTATCATATTTTATAACAGCATACTTGCCTTCACAGCGTAATCTTTTTACTTCCTCTCATAACTTTTTACGACTCTCAATAGTTTCCTTCGCAAAATCTTCATTAATAAACACACCAGTTCTGTGCAAGTTTTTAAGGGCTTTTAGTAAACTAGGTATGTGACATGAAAATTTTAAAATAATTAAATAGTAGATTGTTATATATCGTTAGAAAAGCCTTTAATTCAATTTTTCAAAAGCGAAAAAAATATAAAAATTGGACAATTCTATAAAAAGTTATATTTGGTTAAGTGACAAATTACCGATAAACGGATTTATTGATAAAACTGAAGCAAAAAAGATTTTTGTTTTTACTAAAATTATCATAACTTAGTCAATTCTCATCAAAATCCTTATATCCTGGTATCAAAAAATAGGTGCAAAAATAACCTACAAAATTATAACAACCTTGAACAATTGGGGAGCGTACCGTGGGGGGCAGGGGGCGGCTGGCGTACATATACGCCATCTTTACGGTCAATAAAAAGAGATTCTTATTAATAAAAAAGTGTTTCTTTTGGAAACTGGTCTATTTCACATTATTTTTATCTTTCTTTCAAAGTATACATCTAATAGATCAAGTTTATAAAATAAATAATTTTTTTTTACATCTTTAAAACAAAAAGTAGTGGTGTACACAAAGACACAAGAAAAGGATGTATCTGACCTAAAAAAAAAAAAAATTTTTAATGAGGTTTCCTAAAATAAAAATTGCTACTATTTCCAATATTTTATTTTAATATAAATTTATTTTTACCATATTACAGTAGTAGTATTACAAGATGCATTGGAGTACTTATTTTTAAAGAAGGGGGTAGTGGTTTTAAGTTTCCAGTAATGAAATTATATAATAATCATTGTTAACGATAGACACGACGTGAACGTAAGCCAAAAACCGTCTATCAAAAAAATTGCAAGTTCCACTACTTGCTGTACATTAATTTTGCAAGTTTCACTACCGTAAAATGAGGCGATTTTGGCCAATTTTAAAATCATTTTTCTTGCAAAATCTAATTTTGAATGATTAACCTGTTGATATAAGTTTTATTAAATGTGCATGATGCCAAAGAAATAAAATATAAAAATGAAAATGAAAAAAAGTATATTCTTATCCCATTTATTTTAATTTTTAAGGTGGGTCAAAGTCACCCCTATAGTGGGGGTGACTTTGGTTAAGATAATATCTCATAATTATTCATTAGGAAACTCATAACTATTGATTAATAAATCATATTTTACATATCACTGATATATCGATAATTAAGTATATGTCTTTGAGACAAAAAAATGCTTAAAAAAATCTCGAGCTTGAAACATAATATTCATTCAACTCTATACTTTATACTATACATGTAGTCATATATACTAAGTTTCCGTGTTTATCAACAAATTATTTATATTTGTTTGTTGTTTAAGAGCAGATAGCTTTGATCTTTTTGCAGCAGGTATTTTTCTCTTGTTTGTGTTAGCTGCTTGCATGCTAGCAACATCAATTGCTGATACACTTTTTCCTGGTATAACTGATACTTTTTGTCGCTTTTTATGTGGATGTATATGATCATCACCTTTTGCTTCCACTAAATGCTGAATGAAAGACTCACTGACAAGAGAACCTATTTCCTTGTTGACATTTTCATTTGTAAATGTTCTTTTAGGAAGTCTATCTAACACCTGTTTTCGATCAAGCGGGTATAGTCCAGTTTTTCTAAAACCTGCCTTTATACTTTTACAACCAGGATCTTCAATTTTGTTCATAAGACATTTCAGAAATGATGGAAACTGGTACTTTGGAAGAGAAGGAGCTTTACATCCTTTTCCACTTTCTTTCCAAGTTGTTAATATTTTTCGAAAATGTTAATGGGTCGAAAATATGCAACATTTAATGACTGCGTCAAATGTGTGGAAATTGGAGGAAGTGCAATAAATTTGATGTTGGTGTCTTCGCACAAAGATAGAACACGTGAATTTATATGTGAAGACAAGTTGTCTCATATTAGAATATGTGTTCCTGGAGTTTTTTTTAATTGAGGGAATAATAGAGATTCAAACCAATCAACAAAACAGATGCAGTCGAACCATCCACTCTTTGAGCGAATGTAACGTGATCCTTTTGGCCCATTTTCTGTCCACGTTGTCCACATCGAATCTGCTTTATAAACAATGTATGGAGAGATGATTTTTCCTTCTGCATTACCACAATACATCAACGATGTAGCAGACTTTGTTGAATTAATTACTCTCTCAGGATATTTTGATCCCCGTTTTGTTATTACCATCTTATTACCAGGGTCATCAGTTAAATTAGTTTCATTGTAATTCCAAATATTTGATGGAGGAACCCCTGCCAGTTCAGAAGTGATATTATCAAAAAATTTATTAATAACAATAGAACCTACTTCTGCCTTCTTCTTTTTAATATTACTCGCAAATTGAACTCTTAATTGTTTTGTTTTTTTTAGAAATGATTTTACCCATTCATTACCAGGCATATTTCCTGAAAACTGTCAAACTGTCAAATCTGGGAATCCAAAAGAAGACATAGTTATAACATAGTTTGCAAAAATTTCTTCTTCAGATAATAAATATGGCGCAACCTCCTGGTGATTTATTATGTAATCCTTTAAGTTTATTCTTTATTGTTGAAAGAGGAATTTTAAAGGTTAAAGCAGCATTTGTTTGTGTCAATTTCCCAGTTCTTACTTCATTTAAACATTTAGTTAATGTTTTCTGAGAATATGCAATATAACAACGACTCCCAGCAACACGTTTATATGTTCTTGACATGATATATTTATGATTTTTATTATCCTAAAAATAAAAACTGAAAATTAAAATATATATTATATAAATATAACTTATTTCTTGAAACAATCAAAAATTTAACATTGAAATCAGATTAACTACATTTTTAGCTCTAGCCAAAGTCACCCCTAAGTTGTGGCCAAAGCCACCCCATAATTTTTAACTAAAGTTATTTTGAATAAAGAATGTTGTAAATTTTACAACTATTATGCCATACCGATAGGTTACAATATCACAATTTATTTAAATATTAACTGCAGTTGCAACCAACTAACAATTTTGCAGCATACAAAATTTACGGCTTTTCTAGACTACAATAAACAAACAAATATTTTTATAAAAAAATTCTGCAAATCGCAACCAGTATTAATTATAAATAAACAGAATAACTTTATTTTTATGATAAAATTGAATTTGGAAGTACACGCATAAAAACAAAGTAGTTTGTACAAGTTAAAACTATTTTTTTAAATTTAGCCAAAGTCACCTACCAGGCCAAAGTCACCTCATTTTACGGTACCTGAAAAATTCTATACATTTATGTTGCAAGTTCCACTACTTGCTGTACATATATTTTGCAAGCTCCACTACTTGCTATAAATTTATATAGCAAGTTTCACTATTTGCAGTACATTTACTATGAAAATTCCACTACTTGTTTAACTTTTATTTTGCAAGTTCTAACTCTTGCTGTATATTAAACTTGCAAGTTCCATAATAAGATAACATAAGTAATATTATCACATGTGGCACTGTATTGAAGTTACAAAAATATTAACTCACCTGATACAACATCAGCAACCAGCTGGAATTTCTTCATGCTATGGTCAACAGCTTCTCTATAAGTTTCATCTGGAGTCATGTAAGAAATTGTGTAGAAGATGTCTTTAGTTGTCCTTTTAAGTTTTTCAACTCTGCCATTATACAAGATTGTCATTGTTGAATCTGTATCATACCATTTGTGGCAGAGATTTCTCCCTTCAATTCTTTCACACATAACATCATTTAAGTCATCAATTTGCTTAGTAGACAAGTTTTTAAATAAATTTTGAATTTCACAAACAGTTAGTAGAGATAATTGTTGCTCTAACCTTCTTTTTCCTTTTTCATCTAATTTTTGGCATTTCACTGTCTGCCTTTTAGAAATTTCAGCTCGAATTTCAGCATGCTTTAATTGAGTTTTCATTTGTATTAAATGCGCTTCCTGAATAGCCCATTTAACTACCTTTTCTCTAGAAAAGTTATAAAGATTTTTCAGTAAATCCATTGTCCTATTCTTTTTTGTTCGCAATTTGCAAGAGATATAATTAATTGTAGCATTTGATGATCTTCCTTTTGCAGCACTGACCATTCCCATTACCTCTTCACTGAGAGCTAAAAATGTAGTTATTTGATTTCAATGTTAAATTTTTGATTAATGTTTCAAGAAATAAGTTATATTTATATAATATTATATATTTTAATTTTCAGTTTTTATTTTTAGTATAATAAAAATCTATATTATGTAGCCTTGCACTGGCTGTCTCCTCTTGAAGTGTTTTTGTAATACTAATCAAAAAATAACGCTTATACTGTCGATTTAAAACTTCTTCTATTGCAACAAGATAACATTAAGACAACATGTCATGGCAATAAGCTTATCATCAATTATTCATTTATTTGTTATTGCTTATAAAATATTTGGTTGGATAATATTTTCAAACAAATCTATCTTTCTGGTAAACAAGGCAGCTGGGTTACCTTTGCAATCTGTAACTGTTTGCACAACCTTTTTAATTATTGCAATACCACCAACATAATCAAAAGTTGCTTTTTCAGATGACACATAAAACTGTGTCATCCAGGGTCCTGTTAAAAGTTTTCCTAATAATGAAAGCAAGCACATTTGTTTTATAGCAGTTGTATCACGAAATGCAGCACGCAAAATACTTTGTAAAGTTTTTCTTTTTACTGTTCCAATTGTCAGAAATTACATAAATTGACTGTGGTGTTTTATAAAAATGAAACAAGTGTGCAACAGATGTGTAGTGTGGAACAGATGTGGAACAGATGTGTAGACGGTTTCCACGGTACCTTGGAATAATACCTTGTGGTAATTTGTTATTGTCTAAAAAATTGACAAATCCTTGTGGATCGCCGCTTGCATCTTTAAACCTCATCTTATTCATAGCCAAAATCAATACAAGTTGACAACAAAGTTTTTTAATAAAGTTTTCAGTTTACTGTGAATATAATTTCATAATTAGATATTGCCATGTATATACATATATACTGTATATATTTATGCAAATATATGTATATATATAAAATATAATTATTCTTATATATAATTTATTGGAGCTTGATATACGATTTTGGATATTGTTTTCGTTGCTCCCCCTCTGGCATATATGTCGCAGAATTGCCGATTAAAGTATCTTTTCTGAGCATCGCACAGTGGGCCAGGTGGTGGAAAAAAGTATAAAAAAATATTCTCAAAAATGACATTGTTATATACCATTTTATAGGTTAAACATCCGGCTTTTATAAAATGTATATATTTCTGTATAACTATCATGCCGTTTGCATTTTAAGCTGTTAATAAAAAAGGTATTTTTTACTCAAGTTTTTTTTGTTGTTTTTTAATTTAATAATATTTTTCGTATTAGTAATAAGCATAAAATTGGTATTAATTATTAAAACTTCATTTTTTTATTGAATAATTAAATAAAACTAAGTATTATCTTTCAAATGAGCTATTGCAAAATTATTTTACACGTAAGCTAAATCAAATAAATTTATTTCTAATGATGGCGTATTTAAAGCACTTTTTTTAGTGAAAGTTTCACTTAAATAATGAAATACTTTTGAGCTCCAAGGTGCTCCAGAAATTTGAGATCTAAAATATCTTGCCCAATATGCACATTATCGATATATATTTTACCTATTGTCGGCGGGTGTCAGCTGCGTCTCTATTAATGATTTTTACAAGTTTCATCTTTGGGGCAGGGGGGCCAACATTCTTGCTTTTCTTTGTGTTTCCAGGCTCCAATCATCGCAATTTTTTAGCAAATTATATTTTTATCACATTAAAAGAAACATATAAATATTTGGAGTTTGTTTTATGTCCAAATGTCTCAAAAATAGTATATTTTTTGTATTTGTAGGCTGAAAATGAAATATTTTGATATCTATGCATTCATTATGCATAAACCTAATAATCTACAAATATCTGACTCTGCCATTGTGGACAAACTTAATGATGCTATAAATTTGGATTGCAACAAGCAGCAATTAGGAACTATAATAACGCATCTACGAGATAAGTGGCGCAAGTCATATTGCAGCATGGCTCGATTTGAAGAAAAGAACAAATGGCTGCAAAGTCATTGTTCCTGAAAATTTAAATGTAACACCAATACCTATTGGAAGACCACATAAGACAAACTTTGATGACTACTCTACTAAAATCAAAAAACATAAAGTTAGTCACTTAACTGAAATGTATTCTGCTTCTGCGTTACAATTTGCTTCAGAAATTAAACGGAGAAAAGAAAACCAAACTGAAAAAACCTCAAAAAAAGATTGTAGAATGTCTTAAGATGAAGCTCTTTGTCTTCTTTTAAATGCTAGACAAAAGCTTCCTACCAAATTATTCGAAATCAAGCAGTTGAAATGGGAGTTGATATATATCCTCCATATAATGATGTTCGGGATGCAAAGCTGTTATGCTATCCTGCAGATATATCTGTCTCAGACTTTTCAGCTGAAATAAAACTGAAAGCTTTGGTTGATCATACAGCAAATAGAATATGCAAGGCACAGTATGATGTCCTTAGCACTGAAGGCACTCCAGATAGACTTTCTCTGAGATACAAAATAGGCTTTGATGGTGTCACAGGACAGTCTATATATAAACAAATATCGCAAGGAACAGTAATAAGAAATTTAAACAATGAGCAGGCACTTTTTATTACTTGCCTAGTGCCATTGGACTTGTGTGGTTTTTCAAATGGAAAACAGTACCCAGCTTGGCAAAATCCACGACCATCATCAACAATGTACTGTAGACCTCTGCGTTTTAAATTTGAAAAAGAAACGGCAGCAGTTTCTAAATCAGAATTGGATCTCATTAGAGTTGAGATTTCAAACTTGCAAGATATTGAAGTTGATATAAATAATAAAAAAATCAAAATACATCATATAATACAAATTACTGTGATTGATGGAAAAGTTCATACTGCTCTTTCAGATGTTACAAATTCATGTCAAGGCTGTACTATATGTGGGGCAAGTCCTAAAGCAATGAATGATATTGAAAAAATGGTTTTGAAAAAGGGTATGGCAAGTAGTTATTTATTTGGTTTATCATCCTTACATGCTTGGATACGATTTTTTGAATGTTTATTACATATTGGATATAAAATAACTTTGAAAAAGTGGCAGGCAAGAACAGCAGAAGATAAATCTAAAGTAAAGGCTCTGAAACAACAAATTCAAAATAGATTTAAAGATGAAATGGGCTTGATAGTTGATGTTCCGAAATCTGGTGGTAGTGGAACATCAAATGATGGAAATACAGCTCGAAGAGCATTTCAAAATGCGAAAAAGTTTACATAAATTTTAAATATTGATGTTGAACTGATTTTAAATTTGCATACTATATTGGCAACAATTTCATGTGGTTTAGATATTGACACTGATAAATTTGAGGCTTTCTGTTTAAAAACAGCTCGACTTTATGTTCATGATTATCCTTGGTACTCTATGCCACAATCTCTCCACAAAATTTTAATCCATGGTTCTGAAATTATCAAAAGTTTAGCATTACCCATTGGTATGTATTCTGAAGAAGCTCAAGAAGCACGCAATAAAGACTTTCAAAACTATCGTGAACATTTTGCAAGAAAATCATCTCGTGTGAAAACTAATCAAGATTTGTTAAATCGACTTTTGTTTACATCTGATCCATTTATTGCATCTCTGAGAAAGACAGCAGGAAATCACACCAAAACGAAAAACTTACCAGCTGGAGTTATTTACTTATTGAGGTCACCTGCAGATGATATTAGTTTATAAATGTATTTTTTGTATCTTTATAATTTTGGAAATGTCTGTACCTATATGAAAGTGTGACTGTAAATTAAAACAATTAGTTATGCTCAATCCTATTAGAATCATCAAATTAATTTGCATACCAATTTTAGAAATATTTGGCTAAAAATAACTCTTAGGAACTAAGCATAAGTGTTGCTATGCAAATGAGGTTGCCTTGGCAACCACATCCTCATTTAAATTATAATCATTTAATTAATTTATATACTAATTTTTGGGGCCTATGGATGAAAGAAAAAAAAGTTATGACTTTTTTCCAAAAATATGGGATTCTGGCCCACTGTGCATCGTAGAAGTGTATTTGAGCATCCATAATTTTCAATAAAATTTGGCAGGTAGTGAGAAAATAGATATATCTACAATCACATATAGTTTTAAAAGTTAGCACTACATTCCTTCGATAGTAATTTAATCAACAAACAACAACATAGTTTTTGACACCAATAAACTTGATATAAACGTTAATAACTTCCAAAAATGAGAACACTAATATAAAGTCAAACTATTCATCTTTTTAAAAAGTATCTAAGATGATACAGAATTCTAAAAAGTTATAATACAAAAAACGTTTTTACCACACTCACTCTAAACGCATTTAAAAATTGTTTTAAATATTTGTAAATTTATTTATGTATTTTAACTCTTAACATAGATTGTAAAGGGCTTCATGATAAGAAAGAAAAAAAAAATAAATAAAATAAGAGCTCTCTTTAAGTTCTTCATAGCTTAATCCGTTGAAAATTAGTTTGCTATTTAGATCTGTAACATAATTTTCAAAGGAGTCATTTGGAGTTAAAATTTTAGACGTCATGTTTGGGCCAAAGTTTACGAAGAAATTGTTGAGGTGTTCGGCTATTGAGTTCTTATCATCGTGTTCGGTTTTATTCGTAATAATTCTATCTGGTAAGCTATCATTTTTTTCCCGATTTTTTCTTTCATGATGTTCCGTGTTTTTTGGTGTCTCCATTTGTTTTTTGAAGTAATTTAGAGTAGTAAACTTTTTTAGAATGTTTTTTGATTTTTTTGTAGAGATATTTGCATTGTTTATAAGTAGATAGGTTATTCTCATTTCTATTTTTCAAATATTTAACGTGTAGTTTTTTCTTTGTTTTTGAAGATTTTTTAATTTCGCTGGTGATCCATGGACAGCTCAAAACAGCTCTTTTTCTTTGATTGGAAAGTGATTATTATAGTGCTTTAGAAAAATATCTGTAAAAGTATTATATGCAGAGTTTGTGTTCCCAAGGTTACATTCTTGTTACACCTTAACCCAATCTACTGCCGATAGTGTGTCTTTAAAATTTTGAATAGAAAATTTATTTATTTTTCTTTTATAAATTATTTTTTTTCAAATTATTATTTACTGTTGTATCATTTGTTAATGTACAGTAAATTGGAAAATGATCTTTTATATCAAGTTTTAGTATTCCTACTTTAAGGAGGTATCTAGAAATGAGTTTGTCTCTGCCATAGATAATATATTTATCTATGGCAGAAATAGAATTTGAAGTTACCCGTGTGGGTTTATTATTATTTGGTAAAATTCAGTGTTCAAACATGTTCTCAAAAAAAAATTTGGTGATCGGAAACTCTTTGTATTTTAAACAATCTATGCTGAGGTCCCCAATACAGAATAACTTTTCTTGTTTTTTATTGATTTTGAGAAAAATTTCTTCTGATAATTAGAAAAAGTTTTAATATTACCTTCAGGTAGTCTATAACAGGTAGAAACAATAATACTTTTAAACTTGGAGTTTATGATTTCTATTGTAAAGACCTCACTATCGGGATTAGAAATGGAGTGGTCTTTTCTAACTTTTATCGCTAGATCATTCCAAACATAAGTTGTAATCCCTCTTTCCTTTTTGCATGTTTTTCTTTCAGAAGATATTAATTTATAATTGGGTATTTGAAAGTTAGAGTTATTTTGGATTGATTCGTCAGAAAACCAAGTTTTTGTTAGACAAATCATACTGAATAAATAATTACAATCAATTAGGAAGTGCTTAAGTTTGTCGAAAATTTTGTTTATGCTTCTTATATTTTTGTAAAATATAAGAAGCATAAATAAAATTATGCTTCTTATATTTTACAAAAATATAATTACTGTAAAGTTATTTTTAATGGTTTAAAGCAGAGGCAATTCTATAAATAAAATGAGGGGGGGGTGAATCCTCAAAATGTACCGACTGGGGCTTCTAAAAAAAAAAGTCTTCAAAACGAAACTTAACCGACAATATTGTTTCGGATACCGACTAACCGACTAAATTCGTGACCAATTTGAATTGTTTAGGATACCCGACAAACCGACTAAATTCGTGAGAAAACCTATTGTAACTTGAAAATCTTCTTCTTTGAAAAGATGTAACACCCCACCCCTCCCCCGTAAAATTGCTTCTGGTTTCAAGTTTAGTTTTAAAATATCGAGAATCAAAATTATTCATTTGAAAAATTTGCGTATCAGCGCCATAGAGTATATTATTCGCAGTTTCTAAAAAATTAAAGCGCATCGATTTAAAATCTATTTTTTTGTTGATCATTATTTGAAAAATTTAAAATTAAAAACGCGTTTACTTAGAAAAGCGCTATTTTTTAAAATCTTGCGTAAATATATTATCGTATTTTAAAAAGGCGTATTTACCTTCGCTTTTTAGTTTTTTAACTTCTTCCCATAACTTTCTTCGATGATATATTGTTTTTTGAACGAAATCTTCATTTATGTATAGGCCAGTTCCTGTAAGTTGATTTACTGAATTGAGAATTATGTTTTTGTTTCAGTAATTTAAGAGTTTCAAGACTAATGTTCTTGGTTTGTTATCTTTAAATTGTCCGATTCGATGAGCTCGTTCTACCACCACTTCACTTGGTATTTTCAATAGCGTTTTGAAAATTTCTTTAACAGCTTTTTCACAATCTTCCCAACTTTCGCCGTGTGTTTCTTGTAGCCCATCAATTCTTAAGTTGTTTCTTCTTGATCGATTTTCATTATCTATAGATTTTTTATATAATAAATTGATTTATATGTCATAGTATTTCTTTATTTGTGATATTTTTTCCAAAATATCATTTTCTTAAAAATTTAGGATATCCTTGATGTCGCATAAGTCTTTTTCTATATTTGATATTTTACATTTATTATTATTATTTATTATTATTATGTCTTTCTCTAGCGTGTCTAATATATCTAATTTTGAGATTTGCTCTGATAATTGAGTTAAATGATTTTTTCTGGTCTTTTAATAATCTTTCCGTTTTCTTTTAGAATACTTTTTTTGTGTTCCTCAAGTTTACTTGAAATTATTTTGTCGATGTTTTTTATTGTAATGTCCATTTTTTTTTTTTTCTTTTTCAAAGCACTAAAATAAAATACGTCTTATCTCTTCAACTGAAACACGTCTATTGGGCCTTCCAGATACTAAAGTTGGACAGAGTTTTCTCAAGTTTTTAAAAGCAGAGTTTTTTAAAGAGCAGAGTTTTCTTTATCAATAGAAGCAGTAGAATTTTCTTATTATCAATTACATATTGAACTGATATTGGTTTATTTTGTAGTCATTGTTTGTAATTCTCTTCAAAACAAATTTTAGGGTTTTGGCATATATAGGAGAAAGCGGGGCAACATGGCGAATCGGGCAAGATAAGTTTTCATATAACAACTAACCAAAAATTCTTAAAATTGGATGAAAACGAAACTGTATTTACATCTTGTATTTTAAAACACCAATTTGTTTTTTTAAATATTATTAACGCAATATTTATAGCCCATAAGTTTACTTTTTGCGCTTAAAAAAAAAAAATCCTTAGTTTCAGTTTCTCATAATGGATGGTGTCCTTCAAGTTTAACTTCTTTAGAATTAGATTTTTGCGACTCGCATTAATTTTGTGTTATTTTAATTAGAGTTATTGGTAGTTTTTAAAATTTTATAAAATTAGAGGCTAAAATTGCATAATAAGCCATCTTGCCCCGATCACGGACCAGATGACAAATTTATGAACTTTTTATTTTAATATTTATTTCAAATTGTTATATTTGCAAACTAAAAATTCATGCAGGCAATGAATTATTTTAATAACATAAACATACTGAGAAAGTATTATTGCTTCACGATTGATAGTTTTGCAATTCATAAAATCATTATTAGAGACCAGGCGGACATCCACGGAATATAAACCAAATTTATATTGATAATATACATATTGAACAATGTATTATAAGTCTCAAATTACTGGACTGCATTGGACCACAAAGGTTTTTGACTATATAAATAAAACTTTACCTAAAAAAAGTATTTCAAATACGCCGTTAATTAAAATCATTTTATTTGACATAATTTACGTGCTAAATAGTGTTGATATAGCTCATTTGAAAGATAATACTTGATTTTATTAAATTATGCAATAAAAAGAAAGATTTTAAAACTAACATCTGTTTCATGCTTATTAGTAATACAAAAAATATTTTCAAATTAAAAAAAAAAGTTTGGAAATTTTTTTTTTCTAAAAAAAAGCGTTTTTACAGCTTAGAAGCATACGTCATGATAATTATACAAAAATATATACATTTTATAAAAGCTGAATGTTTATGCTATAAAATGGTATATAATAATGCAAGGGGCGAATTAAATGATCGCGAATTAAAAATTCAGAAAAAAATTCTGGTTTTTAAATTTTTAGTTTCTTAAAAAAACTGTGAACTTAGTTTTTATGGATTTTTAAAATCAACTATAACTAATTTTTATTAAGACTCTCATAACTTAGTTATTAGACTTTCATAACTTAGTTATGAGACTCTTAATGAAATTAGTTTTAGTTGATCTTAAGATGAGTTCACGGTTTTTTAGGAAACTAAAAATTTAAAGACCAGAATTTTTTTCGGAATTTTCAATTCGCGATCACTTAATTCGCCCCTAGTAATGTAATTTTCAAAAATGTATTTTTTTAATTTTTGTCCACCACCGGACCCACTGTGAGTTGTAGAGTTGAGAAAGGGTTGTAACCACGACTAGCAGCCTCCTCGACTGTAGTGGCTTTCTCGGCTTTGGGAAGGTAAATTAACGCACACAAAAAAAAAAAATGGCTAGACACAAATAGCAGCCGTGGCGCAGTGGTTAGAGTTCTGGCTCAGAACCCAAAGGTCGGAGGTTCAATGCCAGCTCCAGCCCAACAAGCGACATTGGTACGGAAGGAGGCGTGAACTTCCCGTTAAATGCTCACCCGCGGTGCTCTATGATAAGACCGTAAGGACTTCTAGGAGCACCTAAATACATACAAAAAAAAAAAAAAAAAAAAAAAAATTAATAAATTCTCTTCTTTTCTTTTTGCTACGAAAACATAAGAATACTTTCCTTACTATTTATCTGCGTAGAATCAAGTAACAATTACTTCCGAAAAATCTTAAAGTTAATAACAATTGTATTGTAAATAAATCCTTAGTGGACGAAACACTTAATCAGTTTTTTGTAAATATAGGTCCTATTTTATCATCAAATATAGCAACTTCTCAAATACACTTTAAGTCTTACGTAACCTCAAACAACATTAGTGTTATGTCTAATCCTAAACTTACGGAAAATGAATTATTAGACGCAATTATTAACTCTTTGTTAAAGCCCAAAAAAAGTGTAGGTTTCGATTCTATAAGTAGTAATGTCGTTATTAAATCGATAAAATACATAACAATTCCATTATTACATATTTTTAATTTATCTTTAAAACATGGTGTTTTTCCAGAAAACCTAAAAATTGCAAAAATCATTCCAATTTTAAAGTCAGGCGATCCTTCTGAAGTTGCAAATTATCGTCCAATCTCAATTCTTAATTGTTTTTCTAAAATATTAGAGTGAGTTATGTATAATAGGCTTTATTCTTTTTTAAATGTAAATAATATCCTTTACCATAAACAATTTGGATTCAAATCTGGCCATTCCACCGATCATGCAATCATTCACCTTGTTCAGGACATATTTAAATCGTTTGATGAAGGCAAGTTTACCCTAGGTCTTTTTATCGATTTAAGTAAAGCTTTCGATACAGTCAATCATCAAATCCTTCTATCGAAACTCAAAAGTTATGGTATAAAAAATACTAACTTGTCCTGGTTCCAGAGTTATTTGACCAATAGGAAGCAGTATATAGTTTATGATGAAGGAAAAACTAATTACGAGACAGTTAAATGTGGTGTTCCTCAAGGATCAATTTTAGGGCCACTTCTATTTCTTGTTTATATAAACGATTTAAATAAATTTTCTAACATTTTAAATACAATTTTATTTGCAGATGATACCAGCTTGTTTTATTCCAATAAAGATATCAATATATTATTCCAAACATTAAACAAAGAACTAGACAAACTAACCCAATGGTTTAAATCAAACAAGTTATCTTTAAATATTACTAAAACAAAATACACTTTATTCCATCGCCTACATAAAAAATCAGATATTCCCTTAGAACTCCCAGATCTTTTTATTGACAATCAATTAATAAAGAGAGAGCAATCAATAAAGTTTTTAGGCGTGTTTCTAGACGAAAATGTAACCTGGAGGGAACACATAAGTGTAGTTGAAGATAAAATATCAAAAAATTTAGGTATAATGTAGAAAGCAAAGCAGTTATTACATCGATCTTGTTTAAAAAACATTTACTTTTCTTTTATTCATTGCTACTTAAGTTATGCGAACATTGCTTGGTGTAGCACTAACGCGACAAAAATAAAAAAATTGCTTAGCAAACAAAAACAGGCTATAAGGATAATTTCAAACGTAGATCGTTTTTCACACACACAAACACTTTTTAATGAACTCAATATCCTAAATGTATATAAACTAAACCTCTATCAAGTTCTTATTTTCATGTTCAAACTTGATAAAAATATATAACCAATCTTATTTTATTCAATTTTTGAAAAAATAAATCACATACACCCTACAAGATTTTCAAAATACAACTACATTCAATCCAAAACTTATTATTCTGCTACTAAATTCTCTATTGTAAACCGAGGACCAAAGTTGTGGAACATAATATTAAATAATGAAATGAAAACTAACTATTCTCTAAACCAATTCAAAACAAAACTTAAGCAATCACTTTTGTTAACTGAAAATGAATTAAATTTTTTCTAATAAAACTTCTCTATATTAGAAATCAATAATTAATTAATTACTTTAGATTATTAATACATAATTAATCAACAATTGTACATATATTTTTATTATTTTAAATGATAATCTTCTTTTTGAGAAATTTATTTTTTATTTTTGCGTTATTTATTAATCTTTTACTTTTATTTTATACTGTTTATTTGCTTTTACTTAATTGG
Source organism: Hydra vulgaris (assembly GCF_022113875.1). Classification (NCBI taxonomy): domain Eukaryota; kingdom Metazoa; phylum Cnidaria; class Hydrozoa; order Anthoathecata; family Hydridae; genus Hydra; species Hydra vulgaris. The sequence continues at coordinate 4,437,579 of NC_061160.1, read as the reverse complement.
CAATGAAAAGTATTATAAATATAATTAAATAAGTTAAACTGTAAAATGCTCTACCAATAAAATGTTTTTAAATAAAATCATATCTTCTTATTTTTTCAAACCAAGTCTTAAATGTTATTTTTGTCATTTTAATATTTTATTAAATTTTGTTTCTTTTATTTTACAAAACAATTGTTAAATCTTATTCTTTGAAAAACTATAAATTTTAAACGATATGCGATATATTTAAATTTTCTTTTATAATATAAATCAGAGATATATACATTGAAACTATATTTTATTGTCAAACTATATTTTGTCTAGTAATGACGCATTTTTTAGGGCTTAATGATAAGACCAAATTTGTCTACTTCTAGCCCCGGTCATGTCATTATTTTTTTTATAAGTTACGACTGTAAATTTTTTTTATCGGCAAAAGTATAAATAAAAAAAAAAAAAAAAAATTACTTTTAATCGAAAAGCCTAATTGTTAGTGAGAACTTTTCTTCAATTAAATCTTTAATTAAATATTCTTGTGTATTTACACAGATCACAAACTTTTACAACTGTTAAATTTAAGAGTTAAATATAAATAATTTAAATTTTATAGGTGACTCATCCAGTTAGTGATCTAAGGAAAAAAAAAAGATTTTTCTTAAAAATATGTTTCTTATCATACTTCACAATAAAGATATAAATTTCGACTTGAAAATATATTGTGAGTTAAATATTTTTTTAAATATTAAAAGCAGTAAATTATCACAATAAAAATGCCGTAAAATAATAATAATTCGCTTCTTTAAGTAAATGCTTTTAGTTCGGTTAACGTATGTTTTTTTTTAAAATGCCTGTTCAAAATTGACTGTTCAATTTGTCTACTTATTTAACAATCTACTTAGGGATCGTCCTTAAGCTACGCAACGCAAAACTTATATGATCTCCTACATATATTATTTTACAAAAATATATGTAGGTAATCATTTTGCTCTTTTGCGTGGCGGTTTTCGCTGGACGTTCAAGATTGTTTATATACTTAGTTTAATTTATGACTCTGCGAGGGAAAACTTTTAATCCTTTGTCTTTTGTCTTTAAGTTTAACTTTGCGTACGTAATTTATGAACTATCCCTTATTTAACGTGACACCGCCTCTGTTTTTTTAATTGTTTACGCATTCTGAATGGAATAAATTATTTTTTCAAGATGGCCGAATAAGTCCTGAGTATTTCAAAAAATGATACTAAATACCGAAAACAGTTTTTTTGAATGGAGCTGAAAGTTATGATTATTTATGCAAAAACGACTTTTGTAGAAAAATTAACACTACCATAGTTTATCTGAATCTAACGTGACATTATTGTTGAATAGACTCATTTATGGTTTTTCTTGGATAGTTATCCCAAATAATGTCTGATTATAAATGTCATGTTACATTCATTGGAAACAAACACTAATACGTCCTTATATAAAAAAATCAAATCCATAGACTTATCTATAGCCAAGCAACCAGGTATTTTATGTTGAAAATTACATCTTTTCTAAATAAAACTAGACTTGAAGATTTGTTACAGTCGCATTACGTGTACCAGATTATAACAGTGGTTAAAATAATCTTTCCATACATACAAAATATACCATACTTTTTGATGAAAATACTTACATATGTTGTAATTGAAAAAATATTTGTTAAAAAAAAACTTGTACCATGCCTTAGTTGCATTGAGTATGCAATTTGATCATTTTGATTTCGTTCTTATAAAACTCTTATTTTTAACAAAAGCATCAAATTTCGAGAATTTATAAAGTTAATCTTATGTTATGTAACAGTGATAAACCGAATTCACTAAAAGTTTTAAAATTGGGTGAAAATACAATGATTAGGGAATTCTGAATACTATACTATCAGAGAGATCAAACCGTGATTAGAAGCACCTAGGAGTGAATGTGGAGAAACTTTGAACTGACTAGAATCAGAAACAAGACATAAGTCGAGCAGAGAAGGTAAATAGTTTGGATTATCTAGAAAGTTGACTATTTGTGTTAGAGATTGAGAAAAGCAAAAGTTGTCAAGATGAGACAGCCGAATTTAAATTAGTCTTACAAAGAGCAAGTAGGTCTGTTGAACTTTGAAAGAAATAAGACTCAAAAGAAGAAAAGTTACTTTGAAGACCACGAATATTAGTGAATGATAGGTTTAGAGAACTTGGTAATGACGATGGTTTTATGTGTTTTATAGTTTTTGGTACTTTAGTCATTTTTAAATTTGTTAAAGAACTTGACTTTTAAACCCTCATTAGGATATAATAGAGAATGAGTTGCTTAGTCATAAAAACAGAGACACAAGCAAAACCCAGGCATTGAGTCAAGAAGATCCAGCATTCAACATCCTAAACTAAAATTTTTAGCAAGGGCCCCGGTCGCTTACTACATGGTGGGTGACCTTTTTCAAAAATTAAATAAAACCAATGACTTTTCAAATATTTTCAAACCAAAATTTTTCTGTTTTCATATTGGAAACTGGAGTTACCAAAAACTCACAACCCTATTATACATATATTCTTTTTTGCATTCCTATAGCTTGATATAAAGTTGCATAAATTAACAGTGACTATACGGATAAGTAATCTTTGAAGATATATCTAATTTTTAATAAATATATTATTTAAAAAACAATTATAGTATTTTATGCTATTTCATATTGCTGTCTAATAAATTGATCAAATATCGGCTATATCATTGACTCACAAAGCTGTTGACGTGTACATTAATCGACTAAAATTCAATTAATAAAAAGTCAATACCAATAAAAAATAAGTCAATTTAAAAAGTTAATTCGGAAATCTATTTTTAAATCTATTTTAATTCAGAAATCTAGCCGGAGTTACAGAAAAAAAGTAAATTGCTGCAGTAGAGTGGGTTCTGCTTGGCACTCTTTAAATTAATAAAAAAAATTTTCTAGATTTGAAACTTAAAAAAAAAAATGATGCGCCATAAAACTGATTATCCCCTTCCCCCAAAACAAATCGTCAAAAATTGCAAACACTTCCCCCCTTTCCTAACGTTTGACGTAATTTGTGGACGACACCTGGCTATATTCATTTTTTTTACTTTCACTGTAGAAATCTGACCGGAGTTGCGGGGGGGGGGAAGTGAGTGTAAATGTTTCTCGAATTCATGATGTTAAGATTGCTCTTCAAGGTAGCATTTGCATTCCATGCAAAAATATTTTTACAAAATAAGCCAAATTTTGGGATTATTATACCTCCGTAATAAATTGAAACTTTCAAAATATTATTTTCTACAAAATATCAAAGATAAAGACGATTTGGGGGTGTCACTTCAAGACTTTGCCTGGATTTTTCAGATATTGTTTTTTAAAACTATCATGTTATATAAGATTGAATACCACAAATTTTTTGCAAAGTTGGCTTAAAATTAAAAGTTTGTTTTTTAAGAAAATAGCTAAATATTTACCCTAAAATACAGACAAGAAAAAACTGAATAGGTGAAAGTTGTTTTGTATTCGGTGGCACTTCTATAAACTTTATTTGCACTTCGACCTTCGGCATCTTATGTCCATTCAAAGGCCATCCATATTTTCCTTGTGACCATTTTAAAACTATAAAAAAAAAGAGTTAAACCGTCATGACAGATTGTTATGTTGGAAAGATAAGCAATCTTATTAAACGTTCCTGCCATGAAAAAGTAGTTGTTAAGTTTAATGTTAAAAAATTAGAATCTAGTGATGCGTTAAACTTCAAAGAACGGTGCCCAGTTTCTTATAAAATTGGCTAAAAAGTACAAACAAGTTAAAAAACACAAAGATGTTTCTCCAAATACCTGCACTTACCAAGCAGGACTTTTACGACGTATTAAACACATATTTATTTTAAAAGCCTTTGATAAACTCATTCTTGCTTGACTCGTTATTCAACAAAGTCTCATTCGTTTACTGTATCTGTCCCTGCAAGCTCTAAAAAATTTTTTGTTCTAGCTAATTTCCCCGCACTTCAACTCTTTGGAACTCTCTCCCGTTTTTATGTTTTCTGGCATACGACTTTCAAATCTTCTGTCAACCGTTTCCTTGGAACGCACTCTTTTCAAACCCCTATTCCGACGTTGAGCGTCCTTTGCGTCCGCGAACTCGTGTTTCTAGGAAAAGGGTAAAACGGGGTATATAGGGATTTGCGCAGCGGTGCGTACATACACCAACTAACTTTTAGAGAGAACATGCAGCGGAGTGTGTAAACAACGACTGAGGGTTTGGGGTGGGTAAGTTCTCTTTTAAATGAAGAAGTCGTTTTTTTACATTTTCGGACCTTAAGGACAGCGTCGGAATAAGGGTTTGACAAGAGAGCCTACCCGTTTCCTTGCTCTATAACTATTTTTTTATTTTAATAACTCCCAACATAATAGCGGTTGCTAGCAGCCTTGTTGGGAGTGAACAAGAATTAAAAAAAAAAAAACGAAATTTGTATTTATCACTACAAACCTTTCCTCAAAATAAAGTTTCTTAAAAAAAGACATGACATCAAGGAGCTACACCCGTACGTTCTATAAAAGTTTAAACAATTTTATAGCAATATTTAGACGTGGTCCGCTACTGTAGATGATATTGAAGATGACTAGTTAGCAAAACATAAGATTATGTACTTAGATTAATAATAATATAATACATTAGCTGTAAATAATGTACAATGGATAAAAATAATACTCCGTTATAAAAAACGCAAATGTTTTTTTATGATATAATGCTAAAAGAAGCTCAGTCAAGCACATAAAAAAAAAGATATATATTAGACAACTTAAATTTAACTTTTATTTGTTTTTATTTTAGTTAAACTAAAGGTAAATATGAACTCAACAGTCAATTTAGTTAGGAACAACTTTTGTTCATCAGTTGTAAAGTTTTTTTTTTGTCTTTTCCTAAACCATGGTTGTCCTGACTAAACACTTTTTAGCATAAACCGATTCAATTAAAATATTAAATTAAGTATAATTATATAGTATGCTATATTTATATGGTCAGTATGAAATTCTTCAAAAAATTATTTAAAATAATTATAAAAAAATAATTAGTTCTTCACTAATTTACGATCATGTTAGTCTTAGTTAATCATATTTCATGACGTTAGAATAATAGGTTTATATCACTTGTCTCAGAAACAAAGGATCCGTGGTTCAAACCCCACCTCTGGGCAGGTTTAGCGACATCGGTTAGGAAGGAGGCGTGAACTTCCTATTAAATGCTCATCCGCGGTGCTCTGTGATAAGACCGTAAGGACTTCTTAGAGCACCTAAAAATAAAAAGTAAAAAAAAAAATCTCTCTATTTTTTAACGTTGTGAGAATTTAACTTTCGATTTTTAATTATTTAAATGTTTTACAGTTTTTGTTGTTTATATTGATAAAATTTAAATTTTTATAATTAATTTTGCGTTGTTGGTTTCATAATTTTTAAAATTGCTTGACAACAAATTAATTCCTAATTACAACTTTATTAAATAAGTTTGAAATTTACAATGAAAAAACAAAAACTAACAATTTTTAAATAATAATAAAAAGATTAATATTTTAAAATTATATATTTTGGAACACAAAAATTATATTTTAATTAAAAACATAAAATTATATTTTTTTACCATGAAAATTTGGAGAGAACCTTATTATTCTCATCAACCGATATGCTATTTTGTCTTATACTGTTTTATATTACTTAATAAATAATAAATGTGTATTAATTTAATAAATTTAACAAAATTTTACTTTTAATTTGAAAAATTTAGGAGAATATAACAAATTCCGTCAAATTCTATTAATAGTACAAAAGGGAGATAGAACCCTAATATTCTAACGTCACAGTATAAAGAAATATTACAAAAAACGTTTAATTAATCAAAAAATTATTTAAATTATTTAAATGTTGAAACATTTACCAATTTTTATAGCTCTTATTCCAGTATCTCCCACGGAAAAGTTCTCACAATAAAAAAAAAAAAAAAAGTCACTTAAAAAAATAACGAATGTTTATGAAAAAAAAAAAACAAATTATCAAACACCCAAAATATTCCAAATTCGATACAAAAATGTCAAAATAAACAATCAAAGTCATTGATTAAATACCAAATCAATAATATAAGCATTACTCAAGTCTTCCACTTATCCAAAGAAAAATTGAAAACAAATTTGAATAGAATAAATAGTTGATAAAAAGAAAGAATATTTACTATTACTTTATCACCACTTCTTCAGTCGAAAAGTATTTTAATAATAATCTTTATTGAATAATATTAAAAGGATTGAGGTTATCATGAGTTCCGCATTCTCTTATATAAAATCCATTAGTAACTTGGTCGGTCATATCAAACTCTACTTTTAGAAAGAAGGAATTTTCTGGTATCAATTCTTTAGGTATTAAAGTCGCATAATATCTAGAATAAATTTTTCCATTGTGATGCCTTGCAATAGGATTGTCATAATTATCAGAGAAGGTATCAACAACTCTATCATTTACTGTTAACTTAGTAATGTGATTTTCATTCCAATTATTATTATGTCCAACAAAGTACAAAAGCTTATCATATTTGGAGGGTATAACTGGAATGTATAAAATTCCGATACTTTTAGGCGCAACATAACATAACGGATCATTATTCCAATTATCGTGTGCTGTTACACCACTTCCTCCATTAATGTAATTTGTAAAAGCAGGAGCAGAGTTATAAGCAATGTTCCAAATATTTAAACCAAATGCAATACCTGAAATCCAAAAATTACTATTTGTTTTTGCACCAGAAGTTAAAATAATTATGCCTGATCTTCTAACAGGAACTGGAACCCAAGTAAAATGATTATAAGATGCATCATTAGATATACCTTTAGGAGAAATCGAGTTTAAAAGCCGAAATCCATCCATAAATTGCCCAATATTCTCTTTATTCCCATCATTAAAAGTCGCATTGAAGTGTGTCCATCTATCATTTAGAATCCTTACCCATAATAAATTATAGCCATCAGGAATAATGATTTCTGCTCCATTTCCACTACTTTCATTAGCAGCACCATATTGAATCATTGATTGACTGTACAATTTGTTAGTATTCGGGTAACTAGTATCATTGTATGAAGGATTTCCGACTTTTTTAACTATTCCTTCATTTTTCGCATTAAAAATATCTTTGTAAATGAGACATTTGACTTTGCAATAAAGATTAACGTTGTAGTAGGTAAAGTATTTTTTCATACTATTACTTTCGTTTTTCAACTCTAAGCATTGTTTTTTTAGTTCAAATAAAGTTTTTCCAATTTCTTGAATAACGATTTCAGAAGCTTCATTTTCCTTCATAAGAACTATTGTTAATTTTAAAGGGATTTCATCCTCTCCAAGCAACCAATTCAAATCAATTGTAATACTATTCTTGTGCTCTAATAATCCAATATCTTTTGGCTCCCTTTTAAAACTTAAATAATTCCATATTTTATTGGAATCTTTAAAAATTTTCCAATTATCATCATTTTCTATTACAAATGTGTAGTCAAACTCTTTTATGTAAATAAACATGTTAAATTTGATAATTTGTAATTGAAAAATATCTTCTTTGAAAGTACATACATACTTGTAGTCCACATTGTTTATTTTCAATTCTTTCTCGTAACGTTGAGCTGCAGTAAGTGCTCCCATTGTAAAGCTTTTTGTTTATGATTTAAATAAATAGTAAAAGATGTAAAATTTATTATTAATCTTATTTAAATTTATTTTATATATAATAAAATTACTTTAGAGCTAATGTAAAAATAAAAGAAACAAAATTATAAACGGATTAAATTAATGTAAAAATTAAAGAAATAAAATTATAAATGGATTTCTGATGAAGAAGAATGAAATAATAGTTTTAGAGAGATCAAACCATAACTATCTAAGTATCTAAGAGTGGAGAAACTTTGAATTGACTAGGATTAGAAACAAGACATAAGTCGAGTAGAGAAGGTAAATGATTTGGAATGTCTGGTAAACAAGTTGGAAATTTGACTATTTGTGTTTGAGATTGAGAAAGGGCAAAAGTTGGGCCTTAACGTCTGCAGAGTTACTGACACTAAAATCAATCCATTCAGTGTGATGAGCATTAAAGTCACCACCAAAAACAATATTGGCTGAAGGATATAGAGAAAGGACTTGAACAATTTGATCAGAAATAACATTGAAAAGAGTACAGTCTTTAAATGTAGGAGAACGATATAGAACGATATAGAGAAAGGTAATAGAGTAAAGTGGTGCTAAACGGAAGCACATAATAGAATAGTCTGTAAATTCAAATAAAGTTTTCAAGACAAATGTGTGAATTTTTATGAATATAGTTGCCTAGGCCAAGTATGTGACTATTGGAATCTATAAGAATTAAAGGAAGATAACCATTAAAACTAAGATCACAAGATGAGACAGCCGAATTTAAATTAGTCTTACAAAGAGCAAGTAAGTCTGGTGAACTTTGCAAGAGATAAGACTCAACAGAAAAAAACTACTTCAAAGACCACGAATATTAGTGAATGATAGATTTAGAGAAATTGGTGATGGTTTTCTGTGTTTTTAGTTTTGGTACTTATTATTAAATTTGTAGTTATTATTAAATTTGTTAAAGAAATTTACTCATAGCACAGATAGTGCCTGGTCCACTTTAATAGTCCAAGTAATTGCCTTATTACTATTACTAAACCATTGGCCGTAACAAAAGGCTCCAAATGTGGCCTTGACAATGCACAGTACGAACAGGGACACCATCCATGCGCAACATGGCACTGTTTGTTCTCTGATATTTTACAACTGATGATGGAATCAGCCTCTCTGAGACCTCCCACAAAGTTTGGGAAATCTGACTACCAGCTGGCCTTGGAACCATAAACTGAGTTTTAGAGCTGCATCATTAGCAGATAATAGAATAAGTTGCCTAGTCATAAAAACAGAGACACATGCTAAACCTAGGTATTGAGTCAAGAATATCTAACATTCAATATCCTAAACTGGAAACAATGTGTTAAATACATCTACGCCAGCCTAATAGATGAAAAAGGGGTGCGAGGTTAGTCAAAAGATAGAACCTGTAAATCCCTTAAGTCTTTGCCTAGAAGACTTTCTACAAGACAGTAACCGGGTGCATTTAATATCTACCCAAGATGAGTATTTTTATCAAGAAACCATCTCTAGCCTTTATTTAACCAAGAGTCCCAAGGCATGGGTATTTTAAGTTGGAGTTGGCTACTCCTAGCCTTTGCCTAATATATATATATATATATATATATATATATATATATATATATATATATATATATATATATATATATATATATATATATATATATATATATATATATATATATATATATATATATATAATTATAGTAAAAATTATATATATATACAAATTATTAAAAAATATATATTTTTAAACAAAAATAAACAAATAATTATAATAATTATAATAATATTAACAATAATATTAGCAATAATAGCAATAATAATAATAGCAACAAAAGCAATAATAGTAATAATAATAATAGTAATGAAGTTAACAACAATAGTAACAACAATAATAATATTAACAAATATCACATTCATATATTAAACAATTCCAATAAGTAATAATGACGGTAATAAAAATGCAAATAAAATGCAAGTAATATTAACATCACATATAATAATAATACTAATAACAATAGTAATAATAATCTATTATAAGCCTAAGATTTTAATTTGCGTATTTTTCTATCAAAAAGTCAAAAAGACGGGTTTTAAATTGTGAAAAAGTGTTGAGGGATTGAAAATGAAAAGGTAAATTATTCCATGATTTCACGCATTGGTTTGTAATAGAATTATCACCGTATTTTACCGAACAGCGATTTGGGATAGATAATTTATAGTTACTCAAAGATCGAAGGTTATAACGAGAACTTTTTTTAGTGGTAAAAAAATTGGAGAATGACGGAGGGAGGTTTACTTGTTTATGATTCCAGACAAATAGACAATTTAATAGATAAACAAGATCACATAATTTGAGTATTTTTGATAGAAAGTAAAGGATGTCAGAGTTAGAATGATACTGTTGAAAGAATATTATTTTTAAAGCTTTGTTTTGTAGGTTACATAACCTTAAAAAAGCATTAGACTTGCATTGTCCCCAAACCTGACAAGCGTATCTGAGATGAGATCCAAAAATTGCATGGTATATATTAAGTAGTGTTTCATAATTGACATAGTGGCGAATTTTGGCTAGCATCCTATTTGATCTACACAATTTTACTGCTAAGTTTTTAAGATGAGAGGAAAAGGATAGATCTGAGTCAATTTGGATTCCAAGATATTTTAATGAAAGTGAGGGAAAAATTTTTTGTCCACTTAGTCTAAAGTTTAGGTTTTTACACATTTTAGATTGATTAGATTTGAAAATAATGAGTTCAGTTTTGTTGGTATTAAGACTTAGTTTGTTAGAGCGCAGCCATTGAAGAAGGTTAGATAAATCATGGTTAATATGTTTGTTAATTTTTTTTAATGATTTGTTAGTTATGAGTAAGTTGGTGTCGTCAGCAAAATGGTAAGCCATTGAAAATTTTAGAGAGATATTAAGATCATTTATAAAAATAAGGAAAAGCAGTGGTCCTAATACAGAACCTTGGGGTACACCCGTGGAGCATTTTATTGGAAAAGATTTGGCATCATTATTGGAGACAAATTGCGATCTATTAAAAAGATATGATGAAAACCATTGGAGAGTGTTACCTTGAACACCGTAGTGTTCCAATTTACTTAAGAGGATGGAGTGATCAACAGAATCAAAGGCTTTCTCTAAGTCAAGAAACACTCCACATGCAAAAAGCTTATTGTCAAGAGCATTTCTAATAGTTTCAGTTATTTTAATAAGTGCATGAGTCGTGGAGTGTTTGTTACGAAACCCATACTGATGTTTGTAAAGACATTGGTTTTTGTCAAGAAAGCTATAAAGTCTGTTGTGCATGGCTTTTTCAAATATTTTACTTATGTTAGATAGAAGAGAAATCGGTCGATAGTTTCTGTGATCCATTAGAGAACCCTTTTTATGGATAGGAATAACTTTGGCTATCTTAAAAACATCTGGAAAAAGACCTTTATTAAAAGAATTATTTAATATGGTACAGAGAGGCTTGCAAATAACATGAGAAGCAAGTTTAAGAAGGTGTGTGGGGATACTATTTGGTCCAAAACTTTTACCATTTTGTAAACTATTCTTATTAAATTAGACACCTCATTTTCAGTCACTGGAATAAGAAAGAAAGATTTCGAATTAGCATTTTTTAAATAGTCAGAGAAGATACTTTTAGAAGAAATCATTTTACTTTTGGGTGGGTGTTGTATTGTTTCATAGTATTTGTTAAAAATGTTAGCAACAGCCATACTGTCAGAGATAGTGTAACCGTTAGACTTAAGAGAGTAAGATTTAATTGGTGTAGAGTGTTTGATATTAATAATTTCTTTTATTCTTTTCCATGTATTTTTTATATTGTTGAAGTTTTTGTTAAAGAAGGAGATGTAGTATGACTTTTTGGAAATTCTTAATAAATTGCTAATTTTATTCCTGTACAATTTAAATTTATCAAATAGTTGACTTTTTGTATTGCAATTTTTAGATTTTATATACTTTTTGTAGAGCTTATTTTTAATTGTAATTGACTTCAGAACTCCATTAGTAATCCAAGGTTTAGATTTGAGTTTAACTTGGTTTTTGGTTAGTTTTTTGTACGAGGCATGACGATCAAGAATTGTGTTGAATGTTTTTAAAAAGAAGTTCATTGATTCATTGACATCATCACCATTTCTGATATAAAACTTCCAGTCAATATTAGAAATATCCTGAATAAATTTATTATCATTGAAATTCTTAAATGATCGTTTAGTTGTTATGGATTTTTTTCTTTTGAAAGGAGTACTAGGAATGCAAACAAACTGTGCCATGTGATCTGAAATTGATATTGTTACGTTACCAGAAATAAGATTAGGAATTTGAAAATTTAAGAAGATGTTATTATTAAGAATATATATTTATACTATTAAGAAGTACATATTTAAGTAATATATATACCAGAATCTTAAAAAATCTATTTGTACTAAGTCTCTTAGAAAATAAAGACCTCAAATTTTAACTTACATATCGCCAGAGGTAGAAAAAGTAAAAAAAATTGTACTCAAGTAAAAGTACTTTTACTTGAAAATCATATGCGTTACTGAGTAAAATAATAAGAGTGACACTTTTAAATTGTTTAGAAAAAAATGTTAAAAGTTAAAAATTGTTTTTACTTGTACTACATTTTTACTTGTACTTGAGAAAAATTTTACTCAAGTACAAGTAAAAGTTACCGGTTGAAAAGTTTATTCAAGTAAAAGTCAAAAGTAGCCTATTAAAAATGTACTCAGAGTAAAAGTTACTGCGTTACTTTTTTCAGTAACAAAGTTGTCGAATAAAAAAACAAAAATCGCGTAGTCTATTCTTTTCTGTATAACTTTTTTTTTTTGGTTTTTTATGGTCGCAAAAAGTGAAGAAAAAAACAAGCTAAAACAGTTGAAAGTTGTTATGAGCGCGTTCATAACAACTTTTAACTTTTTTAACATTTTTTAACATTTAACATTTTTTTCTAAACAATTAAAAAGTGTCATTTTTATTAAAATGAGCTAAACTCAAAAATACAAAAAAATTAAATTAAGATATTTAAACAATACATAATAAATTTTTTTACTTAGTAACACATATGATTTCAAATGTAACAATAATTTAGAAAAAAAAATACTCAAGTAAAAGTAAAAGTACACATTTAAAAAAATACTTAAAAAGTAGAAATTCACAAAATAACTGCTTAATTACATTAACGTGATTAAATGTAATTTGTTACTTTCCACCTTTGCATATCACATCAACATAACATATCTCCTAATTTCCGAAAAGAATATTAAATCAATTACGAGTTCATAAAAGATTTAAGTTTTAGTCAAAACAGTTAAAAAACAATTGTAAAAGAATAGAACTCTTTGGTTCAAGGTTTATTTAAAAAAAGGCTTTAATATAATTGTCACTATACCTTTATAGCTTAGAGATATCACGGTTAAATTTTTAAAATTTAATTCAATTTACAAAGCACAAGAAAAATTAACTAAAGAAGCGCAATAAAAAAGTTTATATTTTATTCCATTATTTTAATAAGACATTATATTAATACTCAAATAGATCTTGCAAATTGCTACGTTAATTTCGAAATTTTTTATGCAAACGTCAAGATGCTTGAATAAAGAAACGTGATAGTTGCGAAGGTTTTTCTGTCATTTTTTGTGTTGCTTGCAAATTATTGGTTTGATTATATCTGGAATAAATTCAACAAAAATCTGATTATAAAACTGATAAAACTGAAGAATAAAAGAATAAAGTCTGAATAAAAATCGAGAAACAAAACCAAAACAAAAACAAAATAACAAAAAATAATAATAACTACTGAGCACTAATAACTCTGAGCAAAAGTGCAGCGTAACTTCGAAAAACTATTATCTCAATTTCACCAGTATCCAACTATTCGAAGTTTAATTACCAAAGTCTTTTTAAATGATTTTTTACTCTCCTATTTGTTATTAATTGTAGAATTGTAGATAGTAAATATTTTTCTATACGATGACATTTTCATTCACAAAGAAGAGAAATGAATGAACATAATAAAATAATAAAGAAGAAGAGAAATGAATGAACATAATAAAATAATAAAGAGAAATAAATGAACATAATAAAATAATTAAGATCATTCGTTTTTATAAAAAAACTATTTGATGTAAAAAAGTTTTTTTTATATATTGTTGTTTTATTAGAACGATTGATTATATTTTATATTATATTTGAAAAATATTAAAAAAAAAAAGCGTTAGGTTTTTTGCAAGTTGTTTTCTGTCTTTTTATCGCTAAAAACAACATTTATTATTACAATTAAAATTTTTTCTATACCTGGCATGAAGAATCAACTAAATAAACTTACAGAATAAAAAAAAATTTCATCAAGACGTAATAATTTTAATTTTTCAAAAAAAACCCCGTGCAAGACTATCTAGGCGGGCGGCCGCTAGACGCGCTACGCGGGCCCATGGCCTACTTTATAGAAGGCCTCGACACCGTGCTGGAATTTTTTTGACTGAAGGCCGATTTAAAAATAAAATGGCGGTTTATTAAAAGAGAAAAATGCTGTACAGCTTTGCTAACACTAATTATTTAATAACTAATTATTCTATTTGAAAAAATTTTAGATGCATTTTTATAAAATGAGTTTCTTGACGTTAGTTTGACAACTATTTTATAAGCTTAAATAGTTTGTAAAATTGAATAGAAACATTTTGAATCAAATTTTTGAATATACAAGCAATAATAAATAATCAGAAAAATACACCAATAACAAATCTAATTTTTTTTGTACTAAATCTTCCCAAAAAAAATTACATAAACTTGATTTCTTTTAGCTTTGCTTCTTTATTACTTTTGGGAGTGTGAAGTAATGCAAAGTTCTTTAAAAAAATGTTTGCTAGTGTTTGGCATTGTTTCTTTGCAATAGAAAAACTATACAACTCTGCAATAAAAGCAAACTGTCGTATCAGAAATGTTCTGCAAACTTTTTTATCTAATAAAGAAAAAAATATGTAAAAAAATAAAGACCACTGAGATAGAGTATCAGATGGAATAGTTAATCCTCCCCTATTTAAAGTATTCAAATAAGTTCCATATTTTTCATAATATGTAGTTGTATCTTCACCAATTTCTTCAGTAGAACACTTTTGAACATAACCAGCAATAGCATAAAAAATTTCTATACTTATACTATCTTCTAGATCTGGTAAATTGTAAATTATATAATTTTCCATATCATCTAAATCTTTAAGACATAAAAGACAGTCATGGCCATCATTTCCTTCTACTTCGATATTAAGATGTAGCACCAGCTTAGCATGTTGAATACGTACTTTTTCGAATTCGTTTACCAGATGTTGGTTTCATATATTCTGCGATTGTTGCAATAGCAAGTAACTTTTTTAAATTAATGTCATCTGAAGATCTGATTACATTACGTGACTCATCCCTAAATCTAGCATTGGCACCTGGGCATTTAACATTCACTATTTTCCGAAATTCTATAATCAACCCCAAAAAAATAATAGTACCCTTGACACTTTCTTGGTCTATTTTAGGATGAGTTTTTAAAGCTGCAACTGTCTCTTCACTAAATACTTGTAAACAAGTGCTTACTTTTTGCTGTTCTATTGGTTTAGGATTTATTGATGTTTCAGTCAATCTGGAAAACTTTATTAATTGGTTTTTTTCAAGTGTATATAAGTTAACTAAATCTCTCCAATTTGCAATGTAAGTTATCTCATTTTGAGTAAACTGTAACTGACCTAGTTTTTCTGTCAGCCAATTGTTTCTTATGCACTTTAAAAGATGGACATAGTCATATAAAATATAAGAGCCATTTTGACATAACCAAGGTTTTCCGTCTACGGTTTTGAATTTAGAAAAAAAAGCTTTGATTAACTTTATTTCCATCTGTAATAATTGCAATAACTTTACCATTACTCATAGAACTTTCTATGGTGTCTACAATTAATTTGCACTGTTCTTGTTGGAAATCTGATGTCAGATTACTAACTGGTAAAACTCTTGCTAGAAATTCAGGTCCACCATAAAGGCTTTTTACCATGAATGAAAGTACAGTAGTAGCTAATTTCTCTGGATTATTAACAGCTTTTCCAAAAATACTTCCACTTTGATATAATAATGCTGCTTTTACATAAACTTCATCTATCAATAAAACACAATTTCTTTTTTTTTCATCAAGGTTCGATAACACAGAACTTAAAAAAGTTAAATCATCTCGAGAGTTTATTTTTGAAGTTATGCGTGTCAAAGTTCGAATACTTGGCAACTGATAATCATAACATAATCAATGGTAAGTGGAACAACTTGTTGCAAAATATTCAAAAGCTCTGGTTATTATATCTGGAGAATACACAGCACAGCCAAC